>JAEQBH010005966.1:0-45424 GCA_016808115.1 Tetrastigma voinierianum
TATAATCCTCTCGTGATCGTATTATGATTGGAAGAATTTGTACACATGGTGTTGTGTTGCTTGCAGCATTTTGAAACTCTTCCAAAAGTGCGTTGTAAACCTCGGGTCCATATCCGACGCTATAGATACTGGTACTCAGTGTGACGGACCTCTCTCGAATGTATGGGAAGAATCTCTCTAATGTGAAGACCATCCGCAAGGCTACGAAAAATGTCTGAGCTTAGGTAGAAGCTGGGTCCACTATCACCATACATCATGCCTGCAGCGGTGTCCGTGGCAAGTGGGTCACAAAATCCGTAAATGACGTGCTCCTTCACTCAGCCACCTCCCGATGGATGATAGCCTGCGACATACGTGAGATATCGTCGAACAAAGTCCCCAACGTGTCTCTTCATCACGCTCCAGTACTATTGGCGAAGATCTGGTACATCTTAGTTAAACAAATGCGAAGCGGTGGCTTCCATGAGAATCTCCTCTCAATCGGTCAACTAGGGAACCTTGCAGTTCTCTATCACAAAGCCATCTGCGTGGACTGATCGAAGCCCTCGTCACCTGGCCTTTTGTGTGCCGATGCGATGGACACTATCTACGTCCATACGAGACTCCAATCACTACGCTCAATAAAGGCGGTCAACTTCTAAACTCCCCAAGCGAACCCTGAGCTTTCGCCTTTGTAGGCGGCGTCCCGTAGTCTCGAGCATCAGCCACTCAGGGGAAGCTATCTTGTAATGCTCCCTTGACTTCCGGCCCAGGTGCATCGGCCACCATTGCCTTACTAGGATGGTAATGCAAAGGTAAGTCATAATCCTCTAGGAACTCCATCCATCTGCGTTGCCTGCATGTGAGGTCATTTGCGTGAAAATATACTTCGGACTTTGTGGTGCAGTCCTTGTGAACTACTCACCATATAGTAGTGGCGCCAAATCTTCAAAGCGAAGACTACGGCCACCAACTCCATGTCATGTGTGGGGTAGTGCGCTCATGATTCTTCAGCCGGCGAGACCATGGCTACACCCTCCCGGGTGCATCCAAAACACATCTCGGTCATTTCGAGCTAATCCTGACCACAACGTATTGCCTGTCACACAGAGGACTATCAAGATAGAATTTGTAGTAAGCCACCAATCTTCAACTCATGAATGCCTCTCTTATCGGTCATCCCAATCAAACTTGACCTCATTGGGTCAATCTTGTCATCACAGAGTGCCGCTAATGGAAAATCTTGATCAGATCTTGTAGTACCTAACCAATCGAAACTATGTATCTCGAAGGCTGACTTAGGCCTCTCTAACTCATCACGGCCTCGACCTTCTACGGGTCCTTGACACGCGATGCGACACCATGTCCAAAATCTCACCTCGATAGCAAAGGCTTCACTTGCGAACTTAGCGTACGAGTTGGTGGTCTCTGTGGCTATGGCTCTAGTGATACTCATACTCATCTGGCCCGGGAGTAGATCAAATGTCTCCACAAAAGACTACGACAAAGCCCAGTCTGAATAGGGTTGGAATACCTATGCATGAGGTCCATGAATCTTTCTTGGCGCATTAAGTCAATCCAGAGCATCCTTGTAAACTCAAAGAGGTCAACGCGGTCCCCGATGTTATTGGGGATGCAATCTCCCTAACCCTCAATTGATGGTAACCAGTGCGAAGGTCTATCTTGGAGTAGACTCGCTCTCCTCTCAACTGATCAAACAAATCATCAATCCTTGGTAATGGGTACTGATTCTTGATCGTAACCCTGTTCAACTGTCTATAGTCAATGCATAGTCGAAGGGTCTTGTCCTTAACTGTAGCAAATAGAGCCACAGGTGTTGTGTGGGGTGAAGTGCTCGGTCAATGAACCCTTGTCTAGTAGCTCTGTGTTGGACTCTGAGTTCTGTAATAGCGGGTGCCATTCATCTGCGAGGTCATAGAGATGGAGGCGCTAGGGTGTGACTTTCGATGCAGGGGGAGTCTGACCCTCCCATGGAGGCAATCCGGGCAGCTGTCGGGAAAACATCCTCGTACCGCCAAACTACTCAAGGTAGATCTAAGTCTGGTCTCACCTCGTCCTCTAAGGTGAGGCTCGCTAGCCAACATGGCTTGTCCACGACACCTGGGCTAGATTACCTTGTCTAGGGCAAAATATCATGCTTGTCCCCTTGAAGGAAATACAACACGAGTGCTAGTCACGTGTGTGATAACTCTCTACGCTCCTGATGTGTGACCACCGTAGTGGCCAGCGATCATCTATGATGACGTCGAATCTTTATGTCCATGATCCTCAAGTCCACTATGAGTAGAGTCCTAGAGATCTCTAACTAGCAACCACGACATATCATCCCTATTCTCGCCCTAATCCCTAGGGGAGAACTCACATACAAGGGCTCCTCCAAGGCCTTAACCTCTAAGCCCAACTCTATCATAACGGATGCAGCAATGAATGAATGCGAAGCACCAGAATCAAATACCACTCTTGCCCATAGGCGAGATAGCAAAAACGTACCTTGTATGACTAGCTGATATGCTAATAACACAACGGTGTGATGGCGTGGTCGCCCTGAATTTGAGCGTCCACACTTTGCCTCGGCCCGTAGTCTGGCCTCTCTTGTACCTACCTATGCAGGAGGTGCCGTCTGACTCCACGAGGCGCTTGGCTCCTACGGCTGTATCGATGCGTGGAGAGATATCTTGTATCACTCTCTTGTCCTACGGCCCGGCTGGGAGGTGCGGCGCCGAAAACCACGGGATCTGTCTCTGAGTCAATCCCTCTGATATGTCGGTGGCGGCGTGTGTACGCCATCGTCGGCGACCGGCAACTTCGATATGTCTGGCGGATGGCGCTACTCTAGAACCCTCGTGAACTAGAAGCCCTTTGCTTCTTTCGAACTAGAAATGACTCTCCCTTCCTCTTGCTCATAACACGCGTCGAGTGCTCCGGCGTCTCGATCTCTCTATGGTTGAGTCCCGACCATGGAGTCCATGTCTTGTAGGCGAAGTTCTATAATCCTGCCTTGAATGGACAACTTTAGCCCATTCTCAGATCTCTGACCTTGGCCGTAATGGTGACGCGTAGTCATCGAAGCGAGACTAGCTCGGGTGAATCTAGCCACATAATCCATCACGGTCATCGTCCCTTGCTTACGACTCACAGGAACTGCGAGCCTTGTGTCTCGCCGATGTCCAGGAAAATACTTACCATGAACAACTCACGGAACTACGCCCGTGTCATTGCCTCCCAGGTCTCTGAGGTCTTTGCCCGTTCCACCATGGGCCTCACCCACCGGCCGGAATCTGTTGGCACAGTCTGGTCGTATCGAGGCGATCTTATGGCTTCGACACTTTCTCGTCTGCGTGACCCGATAGTGCCGCCGTAGGATTTCTCTCCCCTGTGAATGTCGAAGGATGATGTGCCTTAAACCTTTAATTTTCTTTGCGCTAACTTTGTTCGATAACGGCATCGAGTAATACTACCGACCTCGGCTGGCTTCTTTGGTTAAACAACGGTGGTGATTGACCGGTACCAGTGAGCGCCCTGCGTCATCGCCCTCGACTAGCCATCTACACATGTCAAATGACAAGTTAAATTCTAATGCCGTGTCTCTAAGGCTTAATCACGACCTCGAGACACTGACCATATCTATTGTTTTAATGTCTATGCATTCATCGTGTCTGAGACCATAATTTCACATATTAAATCATATGCAACAAAAAAATTTTATTTTATAAAGTTTTACTTTATTTTATTTTAGAATTTTTATTTTAAAAGATTTTATTTATTTGATTTTATTTTATTTTCTTTAAAAATTTTTTTTTGAAAACGCGTTGAGCGGTGTTCATGAATAGTGTTCATGAATAATGTGCCAAAACGTGACTCAAAACGATGCGAGTCAAAAGCTGAGTCGGGTGCAGGTGCTACCACGGCCCGGCCTAGCAGCACACTCTGCCGTGTCGCGAGCTGGCAAGCGTGTTGTGGCCCTCGGGCGTATTTGCGGTATAAGCGGCCGTGTCGCGGCACAGCCATCGCAGCCTGGTTGTCTTGTAGCATGCGACATGGTCGCCCCCTCGGCGCGATACAGTACGTATCGCGACCCGGCTCGATGACGGGCCCTTGAGCGCACGGGCGGCCGTATCGTGGCCTCGATGGTGGAAGTGTCGTGGCGCCCAGCTGAGCCGTGATGGTTGAGTCTGGGCGGGTGTCGTGGCCCAGCGTTGCGCCCAGGCCCGACCTTCCAGCCTACAATCATGATACAAATTGGCGTATCATGACTAGTGCATCTTGGCAATGGGCGATAGCCAATGACTGTAACGTTCTTTTTTTTTTTCGTCATTTTTTCATTCCGACTCGGAAAATCTTAAAAAAATATTATTATTATTTTTTTCATTTTCGGTAAACGAATAAATTTATTAAAATTTATTTTATCCGTTTTTTCTCCATTTTTACACATTGTAAAACCTTAGAAAAATTTCTTCACATCATTTTTTTCATTTAATTACGGATTATTTGCTTGAAATTTCTCAAACACTTGTTCTCTACTTAACCACCAGTGTTCAACATTTTCTATATTATTTATTCACTAAGCACAAAATCTTTCAATTCATAACACGACAACTCATGTTATGCAGCAATCACACATAAACACAATGCATGTAGTGTTCCTTAATCACGTCATTGACTACCTGAGTGTCCACATACCTAAACTCTAACATCGAGCTATACCAAGCTGTGATGTTCTTATACCTTAATATTTATGGCTAAGCCCCGAGTCCCTCGAAGCTATAGGTATTCGTATACCTGGCTCATTCCTGAAAATTTGTGAAGGTAGTGATCAAGACTAAACTATGGATGCAGGCCGAGCTCCACTAGGTAATGCGTTTACTAAACTCGATACCAAGCTATGGCGCCCGAAAATCGGGGTGTCGGTTATTAACAACAAAACTGCTTGAATATTCGTGGATGTCGGGTTGCAGACACCACTCATGAAAATGGTGATTCTCCTTTGTGCAGAGCTACGCCGAAGGTACAAACTTGTCCCATTTAAGTTTACAATGACCACCACCGAGATTACGTCTGCGAGTAAAATAATGGCCACTTGGGCCACTGCATCAAATACTCGTAAATATATCAACCAAATATATTACATGGTTGAGAGTTTATACATTATAACAATACTGACATATATTAAAATTATAATTACAATACATGTTATCACAATGATATCAAAACCCTGATCGGCTTTCTTCTAACATGGCCTCCCAGTAGTGCACTTCCGATCTGTACTGGAAATGGTGATCCTCGACCGAGGGTAAGCAAAAGCCCTGATAGAGATAATTTCCCTACATGGGTTACTCCCCGCTAAGTGCACATGCATGGCAAACAATCATATTCAAGCAACTCGCCCAGACACTACCGAATGTCACCATGACCCGATCCATGTCGAGTCACCGACTCCCTCACATATGCCTAAGCGAAGATGCGGTAAAGATATCCAGTTTTTCAAAACAAAGCTTTTGTTCTTGAAAACTTACAAATGCGGTTTCGATAAAAATAGTGAATTTACCCTCCAGGCGAATGTGGATAACTTTCTCAACGGTCATGGTCCTCATCCGAAGTGATTGTGGACATCCTCAGCGATTCTTGGAAAATCTTCCTTGAAATTCCTTTCTAAACATTTTAATTTTGTTTCATTTCTGTCATTACCTCCTCCTAGCATATTCCTAGAGTTGCCAGTCATATGGAATGCGTGATGTGTCGAAAACATTCATACTAATATATTCATATATATTAACATAATTAAATCACATAAATATGACATGAAATTTTCATCATCCAATACACCAAAAATTAGCTCACATGGGCTATTAACAAACATAACAATTCATTTGAATACTTAACAATACACATTTTCACACCAAAAATTTATGCGTCACTATTCATGTGAGCGAGAGTGAAACCCTCGGGTTCTTTGTTCACGACCACACAATCAAGACTCTCCCGCTCGGTTCAAAGCTTTTGAGACGAAATATGCAGCTAAACAAGCCTCGGAACATTCCTAACCATTTACATGGCTCTTAGCCAAAGATTAACGCCGTGAGATCCCACCTGCTTAGTTTGTCGAACTCCTGAATCGGTGTCCATGCGTAGCCCTAAACGTAGAGCGGCTACTTCTTGCTCGATAGAACCGACCGGTGATTCGATCATTGAAAATCTAGGAGAAGGCACACTTTCTCTCTCTAGAAATCTAAAACCACACTTCTGCACCTTTGTTTCAACCTTGCGTTTGTGCTCATTTCATTTGGAGAAGATGAACACTGTTCATCTTTTGTCCTTAATCTCATTAACAATTTTAATAATTCCCATCATGTCCCCTTTTTCACTATTTTGACACTTGGCACTATCTAGGCCGTCCATTTCCATCATCTCTCTACTCATGCAACATGTGTCACATGAGTACATGTAATAGATTACTTTTGTCACATCACATGTCTCTCGAACCCGTTTTACGGCACCAGAGCTTTGATTACAGAAAATGATGCATTGTCTCGAGTCGACGAGAGTCGACATGGTATATTTAGATTTCGTGAGACAATTCAACGGTGAAATCCGTTTCGTCGTCAAGATACGAAAATTTTAATTTTTACTGAATTACGATTTTGCCATTTTCAAAAAATTGGAATTTTCTCGGGTTTTACAAAACCATTGATTTGGTTTTTCTTCCAAATCTCATAACAACAAGTAAACTTCTAGATAACATAATCACCAAATTCAAATAACATATATTGCTTGAGATTATCAGCATAACTCTTATGTGTATTTTGGGTTTCTTCTAAATTCTATTCAATCAGGGCTATCCTCTCAGTAGTCAATTACACAAGTTCAAGTCTTAATTTTTTTTTTCTCCAATATGATCATAACACATAGGATATCATAAACTTCCACCATAAACCTCTCTAAAGTTATCATCTCATTGCTAGCTTAACTATTTTACAGGAAATTTAACTCGAAAGGGCAAGGCACATCGATTACTTTTCAAGTCCAAACACAATCTCTGTTAAATATTTCCAACTTGCAATTACTTCCTCAATTAGTCATCGACCTAAGTATAGCTAATATCAAAACTCAACTTGTCCATAGATTTTTTTTCTTTTAAACGAAGTCAAAATCACAAAAATAAATAAATTCTTATTACATACTATAGAATCGAACATTTCATACATTCTTAAAAATCTCCTAATAAGAGAAGCTAGTCTAATAGAAAATTGTGGAGCTTTATCCATAAACAAACCATCACAATGAAGTATTATCATCAACTAAGGTTCTTGGTAACATATCAAATCCATGGTAATAAGTTTCCGCTCATTTAGAAATACAAAGTAATTTCAAAACTCTAGTAGCTCTTTGATGTGGCTTATCATTGCTCTGAGCATGCTAGGCCACGCAGTGGTAAATAATGTAATATCATGCATATATGACCATCAAAAATTCTACCTTAAATATTTATACTTTGCATCATTTTAGGGTGGATGGCTAGCTTAAAGTAATAAACTTCCTTAAAATTTTATGTCTCCATTGTTTTAGACATTAAATCTAATCTAGAATTCAAAGATCTCATCATATGATTAACAAATTAATTGTTCCAAGAGTTCAACTAGTTTGAATAATTCCTTGTAGGCTCTTAATTCTCCAAACAAGTTTGGTTTGCACTATGATGCTCAACATAAAGCTCTAAAATCCAAAGGAGTATGACATGAACTACAGCATCTCAAACATATAATAATCATTTGTTACAAACCTCAAAAAATTACAATGAATCAATTAATTTCTTGTAAGACATCAACCACAAGACAATCATTACTTTATTAGTACTAAATATTTGTGCGGTCAACAATAATCGTATCAATATCCTTAAGTAATTTGTTCAAATCTTTTTAGAAGCAAGGATACTCAAAACTCCTCGTAATCTATTAATATCTGTAAATTTTGGCGGCATGGATGGACTTGACTAGCAGATACAACATATACTGAACATGCATTTGCTTGTGCATCCTTAGTTTAGGATAGGTCTTCATCATCATCATATTAGCTAAAGAGATCGGTACCGATATATGCGAAGGAATCTTTGTGTCGAATTCTACATCGACTACACTCCGACGAGTTTTCTACTAATAGAATCCCCACTTTTTGTAATCACATAATCACCTCGTATGTTTGAGTAGCTTCTTGGTCCTATGGACATGGGTTTGTCATCTCGAGAAAGGGCCGTAGATGGGCTCCTCATGTCATCACTTTCTCCCCGAAGTCATGGTACACCAGAATTTGTTCTTGTCGAAAACGGTAACCTCATGATCGGGCGGTTTTGTCTGCAGGAGCAGAATCGATTAAGTTATTTACGTGCCGCTTCTAGACCATCTCTTGCCCTTTCGTCGATGATGGAAAGGAGGTAATGGCTCGGTGAATCCAATTAGTCAGCGGGTATACTTTCTACTGGCTGGCTGCATAACCAGTGATACTTTCCGTCGGACGAATCAACATATGACCAGCGTAAATCTCGAGAAAAATAGCTCGAAAGAGTAGCGATGTAAGTAATGTTGATGTCAACATTTGAAACTCATGCATCTACGATGAAGAAGCTGAGGCCACTAAGGTAGAAATAATGGACAAAAAGTGCGGCTGATTCGGAGTACTAGTGGAGAATAAACCCTGGCGACCTTGGCGTAGAGCACATCATAGAAGAAGCTAAGCTCCGCCTCGACCACTTTGAATACCTCTTCGATGACACATACTGATGATGCCCTCCACTCTCATTGGTCATCCAAGGCGAGATGAGGCCACTGCTATAGATATAATTGCATCTTGGGTCTTTCAAGTAAGCCTCATTAATATATTTTCTACCCAAAATTAATGTAGTGCCATGAACACCGTCCCGATAATAGGTTGGAGTCAAGTGCCTCTTTGTAGTACCAATGGTTTCTTTCTTTAGTTCTATTTTGTATATTTCGGATGTATCTCTTCACAATTAGCATAATCGGAGTCGAGATGGGCGGGGAGCAATGCATCTCGAAGTGTTGCTTGCTGAACACGAACCCGGAGTCCTCTACCGATACTTGATAATTCGACCACAAACATTGGAATGAATGAAATGAGAGCGGAGTTCTACTGGCCATGACCTCGAAACACGTAAAAAGCCGCTAACTTGGACTACCAGCCCAAGCCGGTGCCTTAACCACAATTCATTATCTTCTAAAAGTAGCAGTGATTGGCTGCCGGGGCTGACAGGTGTAGAGGAAAGCGGTGCCAATGCCATGAGGGGTATGATTTGGATCCATATCATCATGTTTCCCTTAGAATCTAATTAGGCGAGGGTACCAAGGGATCTTTAATGCCACCCAGTCTGAGCAAATTACGCCGTGTCGAGTTAGATCCAAATCGCCCTTGCGTGAACTTCGGTTCTTGAAGATGGTGAGGGCGATTTGCGGGGAAGAGGCTTACCTTGCAGTGCTTTCGCCCGACCATAGCTCCGGTCATCCCAGTTTTCTTTAACTCTGGAATATCTCCATTGCTCCGTGCGACCGCTCTTCCTTTATACGGTGGTCACAAAAAACACTAAATCCAAGGAACACCAATAGTTTTTCAAAAACATCAAAGGCAAAAGGGTTTGTTGGTTCTTGTTTTGAAAATTGTTTATATTCTAAAAACAAAAAAGGACAAAAGGACATGAGAGAACATGTTTGTTTCATAGTTTTTTGTTATGAAACACAAAGAACACTAAATCAAATAATAAAACCAGTTTTTCGAGAGAACACAAAAATAGGCGTTTTCTGTGTTTCAAGCATTTTCATGAATAGTTTTCAAAAAGTAGAACCAAACATGTACTTATAGGTTCTTGTTTTTGAAAATTGTTTTAATTCTCAAAACGAGAGAACAAGGAAAATAGGGAGAACATATTTAGTTCCCGAGTTTTTGGTTTGAAAAACACGGAGAACACTAAATTAAGAAAACAGAGCAGTTTTAGAGAACAAAGCTCAGTGTTATGTGTGTTTCAATAGTTGTTTCATGAGCAGTTTTCAAAAACATGAACAAACATGCATAGGTTCTTGTTTTTGAAAATTGTTTTATGTTCTCAAAACAAGGAGAACACATTTTGGTTTTATAGTTTTTTGTTGTAAAACCTGAAAAAGCTAAATTAAACTTGAACATCGAGGAAGGGAGAGGTCTAGGTTATAGCCACAATTGGGGACAATTTAATTACTACATTGTAACAAATTCTTTGGCTAGTAATTAGAGATGCTCTCCCACACTTGTGGTTTTGCGAGGAGTTTGAATTTCCAAATAGGTGTCATCTTTCCTATCCAAAGCATCGAAAAAATCAATCATATTTTCAAAGATTGTCATTTTTACTTAAAGTATTTGGACACACATCAAGCCTGGTGGTCCCACCACCCTCTGCCATATGAGGGCACTTCCTTTCATGGTTAGAAATGATTTAAAACAAAAACTCTGAAATGAATTGCAAATTGTTTAATCATAAATGGAAAAAGATTGGAATAAATCATGTAGATATTTAGAACCATAGAAATCAGGTATTTAAAGGATTCAACCTAACCTCTTTCTCGTCATTGAAAGCTACTACTAACTTTCAAACTTTTGCAAGATCATTTGAACCATCATCACTTAAGTGAAGGTTATAAGAGCTCTCGAATGATGGAAAAATGGATTCATTGGATTCCCCCTATCTATGATAGATTCAAGTTAAATTTTGATGATTCGAGGATAAATGACACTAGTGCCTTAGGATGGGTCATTAGAGACTCAAATGGTATTATAAAGATGGCTGGATGCAGACATTTACAAGTCCTTTATAATTGTTATAGAATGCATAACATTAAGAGATGAGATTTTAGCTTCCAAAAATAGTGGTTACTCAAATTTAGAGATTGAAGGTGACTCCAAGATTCTAATAGATTGATATAATAAAAGTATTAATATCCCTAGTTCTATTATAATGTGGAGGATACTTGGAAGTTATCTTATGATATGAACATTTATGAATGCGGACATGTCTATAGAGAGTAAATAGAGCTGGTGATTGTTTGGCCAAAAAAGGTATTGGTATTACAGATTCAAAAATTTGGTTGTCTAATTTCCTAAGGATGTGTTACTAACATTAGTTTGAAGATTATTGTGGGTCTCCTATCTATTGTAATGGGTCATTTGTTCGTTTTCCTATAAAGAAAAAAAACAAAGTGTAGTTGTCCAAAAAAAAAAAAAAAAAGATAATAAGAATAGTTTTTGAAAACACTAAATTGGTGTTTAATTATTTTCAAATGTTCTTAAGAACATATTTTAAAAACAAAAATAAGCAATTTAAAATCGTGTTATTTATTGTTTTCAAAACTATTCTCAAAACTTAGTTTTCAAAAAACATAAAACAAACAGACTCAAAATATACTTTAGACATGTTTTCCTATACTAGTTTGAAGTTAAATAACATAAAATAACTTCTTTTTTTTTTTTTTTTTTTTAAATATTCTGTTGCATTAAGATTAGTGTTTGGGAATTTGGGTTTCTTTCCCAAAAAAAAAAAAAGCATTTTTAAGGCTTTTTATGAATATAAATGCACTTACAAGCAATTAAGGAGGACTTGAATAAATCGTTGACATTGGCTCCCCTCGAAGACACTCTTCTTTGTAGCTCACTGATTGCAGTCCTTTTGGTGTATTTATAATGTAAAATGGGATTTAATGGGAATATGAGCAAGTGATGGAGGGCAGGGTTGTTGATCACACTAGCTGTAATTCTTTACTTCATTATAATATAAGAATCATTCTTTTTCCTTTTCATTGTTCCCTATTTTGCTTTATGCAGAATCATCTATCATTGGGGTTTTATTCACAGAATCCAAGAAATACATGAAAATTTTGGCGATAACATTACGGTTGCAATTTGGATATGATAATTTTTTTTTAGTGATGAATAATTTTCATATTTTAAAAAATTTTCTATCTTCATTACTGTTCTAGGGAGCTAATAATATATAAGTTGTTTTTTTGAAAAATGTCTCAAATCATAGGATTGTATGTAAGGTACTGAAGGGATTAGTGTGCTCTAAAATGATGATGAGACTATTACTTTACATGGAAATGTGTTTTTTTACTTGAAGTATTTCTAATAAAACTATTGTCATAAGTATTTTGAAAAAGAAGTATCATTTTTTTTTATTGAAAACATCACAAATAATTCTTGAGAAATTCTATTTACACCCCATCAATCTCTCTATACACCCCATTTGTGTTTTGAGAAAAAATTGGGATGTAATATATATGAGGTGTATAGAGAAATGGGTGGGGTGTAAATAAGTCTCATAATTGCAATATTATGCTTATTGAATTACTTTCAAATAGACTTTCACGGAAATAATTTTCCTAAAAAGTGTTTTTAGAAGGATCATCAATGAATGTTTTCTAAAAAATACAAGCACATGCACATAATTTTCAATATAATAAATGATTTTATTTTATATTAAAAATATTTGCTAACTTTATGTTTCTTTATACATTTTCAAAACATATTGTTAAAAAACTAAAAGTAATTTATTGAATCAGTAGCAAACTCACTGAATAATTAGTGAATGATGGTTTGCTTTGTGAAGTTCATGAAGGTGGAGTGTAGCGGTGAATGAATCATTGGCTCAAAAACTAAAAAGAAAGAAAAAGAAGATTTTAACAGAGGTGGGAAAGCACCGAATCGATTTCTCTTTTTATTTTCCATAATTTTGACATTTTTCTTTGTCCCTTTGGGTTTCTTTAACCAGATGGAGAAAAGGGATAACCCATCTAAGTTTGGGTTAGGTCTTGAGTGGAGAAGGTTTCACTCCAAATCTGTTTCTTTTGCTTTCTTCTTTTATCAGTTTCTTGACATCACCCAGAATTCTTTATTCACAGTAACCTGTTGCAAGATTAACTTGAAGATTAGAACACAGAAATATATAGAAAGACTGAGGTGAACTGATGATGTACTAAAGCAAGAAATCAAAATACTTGTTAGGATTTGATTTATACTAATTGAAAGATACTAACAGTGATAATAACCCACTTCCACATTTCTTCTCTGGTTAAATAGACATCTTGAATATCAGATTAGGAGACTCTTGATAAGGCGCTGGATCATTATCTGATTAGGATTCCCCAACATGATCACTTCAACGAGATTATCCTCAAGCTGTCACAGCGAAATTAGGAGATTTGGTCACCAAGCAATCTTTTAGAGTGGAGTCCCACTCATGTTATAACTCTAGTTTGAATAACCACGAGATTATCTCGAGGCAAATTCTCTAACACTTAATTTATCGTATCCACAGATTCAGAAGTCCTAGCCTCTCATCTTCCTCCCATGAAAAGTGGGACCAATGATGTTGTGTCAATCGTGAACTTCTCCTTGGCCAGTGAAATCAGTGTGAACATGGATATTGGCTTGTGAGGCAAGTAGTCTTCGAATGTGACATTTGATGAATGATGACATGCATGAGGGGCGTGCAAGAATTTGGTGGGATAGAATTTGTCATAGGTGGCTGACTGGAGTCCATGATATCAATAGAAGGCGTTACAAGATCAACATTTTGGCTGGTTTGAAGCTGATGCGTGGATAGGGCTCTGAGGCCCATATGAGTGAAGCTGCTTCAAAGTTTAGGTCGACTCGGATGAGTTTGGGAGCTTGTTTCTGGTTCAGGGCTTGCTTATGAAGAAAGGTGTAATCATCTATACAAATTAAATCAGTGATGAACTGGCTCTCTTGATAAGTCGAACAGGGCGAAATAGAGTTATGTCTTGGTAGGTGGGTCTCGATGGGGTTCAGTTGAGTCCACTGCATGGGGTATATAATGTTGTTGCGTGAACAAGTGGGCTATTGACACCTAACCCATGTATAACCAAGCTAATTTTGTTTGGAAAATATATGACCTATCCTCCAACAGTATATAAATGATCATCCAAACCCGCCTAAACTTAATAAATTTTTAATGAACATGTGTATTCACTTGAAAAAGTTTCTGATCATCATCAGTGAAAGAAAATTAATGTATTTACCTAGTATTGCTTAAGCTTGTTGCCAAAGAAAGCACTCAAATTAAAACGTACAGTTTCTTTTTCTTTTTCGTCCTTCACTTTTTCACATCTCACTCGTTAATTTTCTCGTCTTTCAGATCCTCCTCTGCCACATTTTACTTCCTGTCATTATTTCTTAACTATGAAAAAAACTCACATGACTGAACCAGAATTAATTAGCACAGAGATGCATCAGATTCTCCATGGCAAACTCCTTTTTTTCCCTTAACTCAACCCATGTATCTTTTTTGACCAACTTAAAGACCAAAAAGCAATAACTAATTTATCTTGTAATTGTAATATACAATTTTTTTTTAAACTAAAATCACTTCGGAAAAGTAACTCTATCATCTGCAAGTACAACGGGAGCATGACTTGATTTCGGACTAGGATAAAATTACCGGAATTAGTAGGTAAATTAAGCCATGATCAGTCCCAACAAATGGTACAATTTCGATTAGTCCCATAAAGGCAGCAAAAGCTTTGTCCGAAATGTTTGAAGATTAATCTTATAATCTGCGAATGAATGATGTTATGGTGTTTGGTTGTGGGCGCTGTGGCCTTTCTCATCTCTACCACTAATCAGCATATTTTCCTCGATCCTTTCTTTTTCTATAAAGAAGTTTAAAAAATAACTTATAAAAATAATTTAATGGATTTTTATGAAATTTCTATTTCCTTGTGAATGAAAACCAAGCGTGGGTAGAATATTTTATTAGCAATGCTACGACAAACAATGTCGCAAATCAATGAAAGCGCTTTGGTAAATACGATGGATTCTATTTCTACCTTATCCCACGTTGGTATGATCTTTGTACATTGGGTTTTAAGTTCTCGCGATTTTGTTTTTGGGTGTCTTCTTCAGACCTCATGCCAATTAGATGTTGCATGTCCCGGCCAACATAAACTCATAATTCTTCTCCCACGTGGGCTGAGTATCATACCAACATGGATAGGGAAGGGTCCATAGGTTTCCTAACAAGTGATGCAATGGCTTGGATTGAACATGTGACCTTCAAAATGAGCATGGTGAGCTTGGTCCTAGCAGGTGGTGCTACATAGTATGTATAGCATTAGTGAAACGAGAAAAATCCTATTTTGATTAGTGGAGAATTGGTGAAACTTTGTTCGAGAGGAGGATTATTGGGTGCGAACCCAAAGTCCGGCACGTCAATTAGAAATGGAAATGTTTATGATGAAACCGAATGTGTGTATGTAAAAATAATAGATGCATGTGCATAGCGCACGTGTTATCAAATAATATAGTGGCAAAAAAAGTAAAGTGTCGATCACGAGAATTAGGTTGCCAAGAACTGCGAAATTGTCCTATTCTTGACTTTATGCGGATGATGGGATTTGATGGTAGAAATGAAAACAACCAAAATCCTAATCTATCATGAAAATATATGAAAGGATAAAAATTTGTAAAATAAATTACATAATTTCTTCTCTTCTATGTGGTTAATATTAAGGTTGGGAAGAATTTATGATGTATTTTTGGTTGAAAACAGATAAAAATAGAAATTTGTGGGGCTTGGATATGGAGAATACAATTTCTAGGGTCCAAAACGTCGTTTTAGCCATGAGAATTTTTTTAATTCAAAACACTAATTAAAGCAGCGTCGTTTGGTTTGTCTTGGACCAGGCGTGCGTTTGAAAATGATTTGTTTAAGGGAAACTTTCTTCCTCCGTTCTGGGCCGGCTCGGCGCCGTCGAGTGGTCTTCTCCGGCTCCGGTTCTACTTGACAGTAGGGACTCTCTGTAGGAGTATGTTCGTCTTCTCCGGTTCTCCCTTGGGTAAGTTAGGTTTGTTTTTTTAATTTCCCTTTCATCAGTTCTTCTTTGTTTGAATAGTTTCTTTTTGAGTTGAATATGAAATTTTCAATCAAATCTCTACAATTTTTTGGATTTTTATTCTTTCTTTTTTAAATTCCATCATGGGTATTAGAGGAATCTCTTAAAATTTGCATTTTTTGTTTGATTTTTGGGTTTTGTAATAATGAGATTATTCTCTATATTTTAACCGATTTCACGAGTTGATCGAGTCATCTCGCAGACCGGTCGAGTCCCTTGAGTTTTACCCGAGTTTTAGGTTTTGAACCTTGTTCCCTTGCTTTGTATTCTGGATTATTACAGTTATTCCTGTGGTAGTCTTGCCCGCCTTTCTTGCTTCCAACCGATTTCTTCCACCTTACGGCCTCCTCACCCACTTACATACGACTCACCCTCCGACGATTACAGGCCTCTCCGGGGCCGGGGTACGTCGGCATTCTCTTGGGCGAATCAGGGCGGTTGGAGAAGCGGGATCGGAGGAAGTTAAACAGAGGCGGCGGGAACGAGTTGCAGTCGGTCGAATTAGCACTTTACAAGTAAAATCTGGTCCTGATCCCACCATTGATAGCATCCGTCGCGGGAGCGTGAGGATCGTCGAAACGCGATGGGAGAAAGCAGCTTAGTCCTCAGCCAATCCAGGATGTGATCGGAGGTGGGGTTTGGCTCAGGTTGTTCTTCAATGGTCATTTTCCGGGAAAAAAAAAAGAAGGAATGAAAATGAAAATGAAAACAGAGAGAGAAGGCGTTGGAGTACTTACTCTGTTTGATCATTGACCACCAAAGAGGAAGAAGATGATGGAGGGTGACGAGAGACATACCATTAAAATAATGAAATTAGGGATGATGTTTTTGGAAGAGACGAAGGAGAGCATATTCAAGTTGTTGGGGGTGGCGTATTTTTTGGAAGTTGTGATGTTTTATTAAGGTTTTTTAAACCATATAACAGAGAGAAGAAACAGTTTCATAATTTGTTTTGTTGGGGTATTTATTAACTTATTCATTTGCTGTCAAAAAAAAAAGGAAAAAAAGTCATTTGTACATGTCTCATGGAGATGAGATCTGCAACTTTGGTGGGTTTGAGTTTGAATTTTCAAGACGGCAAACACTTTGCTTCATCATTTTAATATTCAGGCTCTTTCTCATCCCCTTCCTCTGTATTTATTAACTTCTTTTTTTAAATATTCGTCAAAATTCAGTGTTCAAAAAAAATAAATCAAGCGACCCTACCTAGTGTAATTACAAACTTTTTTCTTTTCTACTTTAATGAAGTTTCCATAATTTAAAAAATTTGTGGACTTTCATTCAAATTCAGTTAGTTTAAAAAAAATCATAAGACCCACTACCTAACCTAGTTAATAATTATGAACTTTTGTTGGAATAACCTATGTCTAGGAGATTTTTTTATGTAAACCCTACTTCCTTTTTCTCTTTTAACTTTTTTCTCGTCGGTCTACTGGCTTCTTTAAGTAAGGGCGTGAGAGGGAGTGATTTTTGGTTATTCTTGACCCTAAATCATCACTTCTATACATCTTTCCATAGTTTTCTTCAATAACAAAGTGATTATTTCATTTTGAATCACGGTTCACGATTCAACGATCAAATCGATAGTCTAATCATGATTGAATCGATAACATCATAATATATAATTTATATTTTTTAAAATTTAAAATATTCTCAAAAATTAAAAATAAGTATGATTAAAAATAATATTTCATACATGCTCGTCATACTTAGTTCAAGTGGTTATGTATATGGAGGGATTTAAATTCAAATCAACAATCACATTTACTAACTTGAAACTAAAATATATTAAGTTTTTTTCATACCTAAATTTAAAAATATATTACAAATTGAAGTATTAAAATTGTTTTATTTATTTAAGTAAATATGTAATTTAACATTGATTTATATATTATTAATATTTCACTACATTTGATAACAGTTTACTTATGTTGATGTTTGCAATTTTGAGTCCCACATAGTTTAATGGGCCATGGAGTTGAGGCCCATAGAAGGATTGAGCGGCCCTTTCTGGGCCTTCACAGTCTTTAGATCGATGGATGGGTTGACGATTCGTGCCATCTGAAAGTGTCGATAGTTCAGCCGTTAGATCGTCAAAGATGATTGATCGATAGTTCAATGATGGACGATAATCAATGTGATTGCGGTTAAGCGCTGTAGTGCCAAGTAACGCAAATACCGGTTGGTTAGAGTTAACTTTCGGCGAACGGTTCAAATTACCAACTCATCGGGCCGTCAAGAAGAGCCACGAGCCTCTTCACTTTCCATCATCAAGAAAGGTGGTCTTCTCTATCAAAGAGTGGGCGTTATTGTGTGCAGCATAAAAGGTATTGCTCCTTCACCTACCATCAAACTGTGACACAAAATAAAAATCGAGGTTTTGTTTTTTTATTTATATAAACAAAATCTAACCATTAATATGGTTGGCAAATCTTCGGTTAACCAAACTGTTCGATTAACCATATATCGGGTTTCGGTTTAATCATAATAAAAAACATAAATTTACAATTTCGCAATCGCCTATTAAAAAATTCTGATATAAAGTGACATAAATACAAAAAAAAAAAAAAAAAATACAAACTACAAAAAGAAGAATACAATCTATTCATTTGCAATCCCATGTATTTGTGCATTTTCTTCATCCACAAATAATACATGAAACCCATGAAGTAGTTAATTTAATCATGGTTTTAATCAACAACATGTTTTAACAATTTTAGTAGAAAAAAACTAATCAGAATCTTTTATTTACTATATGCTTTGATTTGGAGGAAAAAAAAGTAAAGATAGCATATAAAAGTGAAAGATCACAACTTAAAAGCTAAAAACCCTATTATATATATATATATATATATATATATATATATATATATATATATATATATATATATATATATATTTGGTTAGTTAGCACATCCACAGTTTTGTAATTGTAAGCTTGGCTCAATTGTGTAAACAAAAACCATAATCGAACCACTCGATTCGATTAACCTATTTTTCAATTCGGTTTTAGTTTGGTTTTTCCATCGATTCGGTTTCTTATGTTTTTTTGCCACCTAATAATTATCTACACTTTCAAACCACTTTGAAAGCAAAAAAAAATCCAAATGAACATAAAGTTAGTAACTAAACAATCATTAACTAAACAAAGTCATCACTCATCCTTGGAAACTAAAGATATTTGAAATAAAGATATTTGAAAGATATAAACAAATGAGAAGATCAAAGTTTCAAATCATATAACAAATAAGATATATATTTTCCAAAACCTATGTGTTCAAATGTGGTAAAAAGAATTCAAATTTTATCAAAACATTCTCAAATACATTTTAAGTGATTCGTATCAAATATGATCCAACAATTTCATATCAAATTGAAACGAGAGAAAATTTTCATATCAATATGAAATCAACTACATTTTCCTTTGATTAACAAATGTCAAATGGTACTCAAACATGTGAGAATTTTCCAAATGGGTGGTTAGCGCAAGTTGTTCGTTTTAAGATGGCAGGAACCAAATCTTTGTTAGTCTTGTGACCTTTGGTGAAGCTACAGAGGCTAGGGTTCAAATAAGTACATTAATTATCAGGAATGTAAATGTCAATTATTATTCCCGTTGACAAGGGCAGTAGTGTCTATTATTATTCTCGTTGACAAAAATGAGTCAGCAAAGTCAAAATATTTTTATTTAAAAATTCAAATCACAGAAATATTGTATGTCATTTTCTATCTAAACAAAAACAATTCTAAAGGTACTTTCATACAAAATCACCATTTGATCAATGAATAATCAAATAAATAAAAAACCAAACTTTTCATAAACCAAGATCATATATAATTAGTTCAAAAACTTCATCCATAAAATGACGTAAAAACAAATAATTATATTTTGTAAAATCTATTAATATCCCTTACATCAAATGAACACTTAAGAATTTGGAAGAAGCGATCTAAAGAATCTCGATGAACTATTTCACCCCTAGGTTTGAAATCATAACAATTTTATAATGTAAATATTATTAATTTTAATAATATTTTAAACTTCCCTAACTATTAATAATTTAGTCAATGAGTTTTCAAGGAAACTTTTATAAAGTCTAATTCCTTCTTAATAT
Organism: Tetrastigma voinierianum; assembly: GCA_016808115.1. Classification (NCBI taxonomy): domain Eukaryota; kingdom Viridiplantae; phylum Streptophyta; class Magnoliopsida; order Vitales; family Vitaceae; genus Tetrastigma; species Tetrastigma voinierianum. The sequence continues at coordinate 20,054 of JAEQBH010005966.1, forward strand.
TATTTCAAAAAAATATTATTTATTTATATTCTTAATTAAAATCAACTACTAAACTAAAAATGATTATTATCAATATATTTTACATCATATTATTCTCTCTAATATTTATTTTAATCATATTATTTAAATAAATTCTCAAATCTTAGTAAATATCTACTTACCAAAAATACATCAAAAAATACTTATGTATATATATCTATCAAATTTTACCTTCCAAAAGTATCATATTTGTTATTATTATTTATAAGAATTTTCATCAAATATTACTTCTCTTTTTGAAAACTATTAGAATATCTAGAAATTTCTTTTTAACATCCATCATTACCTATATTTCTTGGTTCTTAGCATGCTTTATAAATAGGTTTCCTAGGCTACATGAAAGTTTTTACGCTAATTTTTATATATAATGATATTAACCATAACAAATCTTACATTTCAAATTACTTCTTCAACCTTGGGTGACATTCTAAGTTTTCCGGGTTTCTACGAACAAAAAAAAAAAAACCAATTCCTTAGGAAGAACAAAAATAATATCTCATTTTTTTTTTCTATTCACTGTAATAAGAATTTAGGAAAAAAATCTTACCTTTTGAAATCAATGATTCAAATCTAAGTGTTTAGATTTTCATTGTTCACACAATCAACAGAGGAAGACCGTAAAGAACAAAAAAGTTGTATTAATAATAAATTTTCTTTTCTAACATCTTTGGGTTTCTTTAGAATTACCCTTATACCCTTATTTTAATTTAAAAAGAATTATATATTTTCTACCCTTAAAAAATTAAGCGTATCATTGGCATAGAGAGGATATATATATATATATATATATAATGAATAGATGTCAACTATGGCAGACCTAGAAAAAGAGTTGAGGAAGGCAAAAACACTAGGTTCTCTTTGGTTTCTAAAAAGGAAGTAACAAGGAAAAATGATAAATAAAATGATTTTCTTATATTTAGTCGTGTAATAAAAATTTAAGTGCTAATGAGGTCTCACTAAATGGTTAAAGGGTTAGAAAAAAAGGATGTCAAAAGAAAAAAAAACAGGCATGATATATCTTTCTTTGAGTTTCTTCAAGCAGCAGCGACAAAGGGCTTGGCACCTCCCATAAAAGGGTAGAGTGCAAATGGTGTATAGATTAGGTATTGCTTTTGGAGTTAATTTCACCTTCAATATTTGAAATTGCTCACTTAAGCAGGTGTGACATAAGAAGGCGGGCATGGGTGGCAGCTCCGCCTCGGAGCTGTTGTGCGTACTGAGCCCATCCACAATGACTGGCAGCATAACTGCTATCTCCACCCCACACCCCTACTTATCATCTCCCATTTCTCTCTCAACTCATTTCCAATGATTTTCAACTTCCCTGACAAGCCTACATGCCTCAAATAGCACCGACTTGCTTTTATCTTCCTTTCCTTGACCTGGGCTCAATTTTGTTTCAACTTCAAGCAATAATCTGCAAGCTTTCTTTCTGTTAGATATGGACTGCCTTCTTTGCTGGAAAAATCTTTTATTACTCAGAACAAGTGTCTCAGAAACCTAAACTTTAATCCTTTGGCAGCATGGATGGACATGATAGCAGATACAACATATACTCCGACATATATAATTTTCTTATATATAATTGTATTATAAATTTTTCTCAAGAAAATCATATATAAATAAAATTACTTATAAATTTAATTATTTTAAAATTATTTAACCTTTATACCAATGAGTTTTGAACAAACAAAATAACTTACCAATGTGAGGCTAGATATGACGTGGGGACATTTGAACATAATGGCATAAATTTATGAATTTAGGGTATGTTTTCATGATGATTGGATTCCCTTAACAAGAAATAAATATATAAAATAAATAAGTGAGGGCATTTGCCCTTGGGCATTGGGTCCACCTTGAATATCAAAGAAAAAAAAAAATTACGTAAGTAAGGTGTGGCAATATGTTGCTAGCGTCTACTTAATTTCTCGTAGTGGTGGCACCTCTCATAAAGGGTAAAGGTGCAAATGGTGGTGGTAGATTAGGTATTGCTCTTGAACAATTTCATCAAATGTTTTGAAAATCAAATCGGTTATTGAATTGAAAAACTTATTGATTTACGGTTCATTGATCGGACCGATGATCAAATCGATGATGTCTTAAACATGTATTTTATATTTTACTAAAATTAAAAATAAGTTTTTCAAAATTAAAATATGAAATGAATAATAATATTTAGAAAAAAAATATTTATTGATTTTATAGTCATTTTCATATTTTGAATTATGTCGACTCTACTTTATTTATCACTAATGCGGTTGTAATACGCATACAAATTGGTAGGAAGTAATTAGAAGTTTAGAATAGAATATATTATTAATACTTTCTCATGTTGTGTGCGAATCAATGGATAACCGGGTGGCATACACTCCCACTGTTTTTGTTTCAGTGTCAAGACCAAGGTCAGGTCGACTACGAGAGGCGGTAGGGAGGGCCCTCGCCTTCTTCCACTGGGGAGATATGATGACCGCCGCCCTCACCCAGGTGGAGGAATTGACCGGCGACGCCCTCGCCCTAGTGGGGAGACATTAGGGAGGGCCTCGCCTTCTTCCTGTGGAGATTTGGGCGACCGGCCTCATGCAGTGGAGGAATTGACCCGGGCGCCCTCGTTGGTGGGGAGACATTAGGGAGGGCCTCGCCTTCTTCCTGTGGAGATTTGTGACCGGCGCCTCGCCCGTGAAGGTGGATGGGGGCCGCCCTGCGCTTGATGGGGAGACATTAGGGAGGGGCCTCGCCTTCTTCCTGGGGAATTTGACCGATACGCCGCCCTCGCCCGATCCCTCATCGATTTGGAATGTTGGAATTGCTCATAAGCCAGGTGTGACATAAGAGCAGCTCATCGATGAGTCGGCGCTCCGCCTCTCGAATCCCTCACCTCGCCCAGTCCTCATCGATGGTGAAGGCAGCTCGCACTCTCGGGCTGCTGTCAGTGCTCAGCCATCCATGATGACTAGCAGCATAGCACAACATCACCGCTTTACTTATCATCTCCCATTTCTCTCTCAACTCCATTTCAATGATTTCAACTTCTTGGCAAGCCTACATGCCTCAAATAACACCATTTGCTTTATCCTTTCCACTTCGATGGATCAGAAATTTTGTTTCAACTTTAAGCAATAATCTGCAAACTTTCTCTCTGTCAGATATGGACAGACTTCCTTTCTGGAAAAATCTTTTTAGCCTCAGAACAAGTGTCTCGAATCTAAACTTCCCTATCCTTTGGCATGAATGGACACATGACTAGCAGATACAACATATACTCAAACAGGCATTTGCTTATTTTGGCATTTTCTGATTTAGGATTAATGGGTTCTTCATCATCATCTGACAGTGCAGCTAAAAGAGATCGGTAGCGATATGCGAGGAGGATGCAATGATCAATTCTATAACTATGCTCCGACCAAGTTCTCCTAATAATAGAAACCCCCTTTTTGTAATCACATAATCACCTCTATGTTTGGCGCTTCTTCCGATCGCTGGATCTTTTGTCATCTCGGAGAAGCTGAGGATGGGCTCATCATATCATATCCACTTTCTCCCAGTCATGTACCCGCCTCTCCAAGAATTTGTTCTTGTCAAAGAAGCTGTAACCTCATGATCGAACTTGGTTTTGTCTCTATGAGGCGTCGATTAAGTTGTTCTGTGCCATGCTTCTAGACCATCTCTTCCCACTCGTCGATGATGGAAAGGAGGAAATGACTCGGTGAATCAATCAGTCATCCAGGGTATACTCTCTTGCTTCTGCATAACCAGACAATGAAAACAGTCGGACAAAATCAACATCACAATGGCGTAAATCTCCAAAAATAGCTTAAGAGTAGCAGCGTAAGTAATGTTGATGTCAACATTTGAGAACTCATGCCTCGATGAAGAAACCCGAGCCACTAAAGTAGAAATGAGGACAGAAGCTGACAATGCGAGGAGAAAAGTACCTAGTGGAGGGAATAAACCACAACAGCCTTGGTATAGAGCACATCATACAAGAAGCTAAGCTCCGCCTCTACCACTTTGAATGCCTCTTCTGATGACACATACCTGATGATGCCCTCACTCTTCTGTTGTTCTTCCAAGCTGAGGATGAGGTCTGCATATAGATGTCTCAATTGCTCCCATGAGATAAAAGAGTAACGCGTTCCATATATTTTCCACTTCTAGTGCCACTTCTAGTGCCATCATGAGTCACCATCATCAATACGAATTTGATTTGATGCTGTCTTATGATGTGGCAACCCCGGATCATATGTCTTCACGATTTCCGCATAATCAGGTCCAGGATCAGGAACTGGGAGCAATGCATCAGAAGTGTTGCTTGCTTTGAACCTGAGAACCCAGGTCTCTCCATACTTGATAATTCCAGCCACAAACATTGGAATGGACAGAAACGAGCAGGTTCTACTAGTCCATGACCTAGAAACACGTAAAAAGCCACTAGCAGGCTACCAGCCAAGCAAGTGCCTCAACCACAATTCATTATCTTCTAAAGAGTAGCATTGATTGTACCAGGACCTCCAAGGTGTAGAGGAGAAACGGTGCCCAAAATGCCATGAGGGTATGATGTGGATCCTATCATCATGTTTCCCTCCGAATCTCCCTAGTGGCTGAGGGGTACCAAGGGATACTGTCGCCACCCAGTCTGCCGACAAGTACGCCGACCAAATCAAGTTCTGATCCAAATACGCTGCTGTGGACTTCGGCTGTTGCTAAGATGGTGAGGACGATTTGCAGGGAAGAGGCTACTAGCACCGTAGCCGTAGCTCCCATTCATCCCAAAGTTTCGCACACTTTCTGGGAATATCTCATTGCTCCTGTGCGACCACTCTTCACTACGGAGGTCACAACAAACACTAATCCCGGGGGATAGTTTTCAAAAACATCAAGGCTAGGGGTTTGTTTACTTCCTGTTTTTTGAAGTCCTTTTATGTTCTAAAATACGGAGAACAAAGACAATAAAGAGAACACGTTTGGTTCCCATTTTTTTTTTTTTCTATGAAAAACACAGAGAACACTAAATTGGGAGAACAAAAACAATTTTCAGATAACACAAAATGACGTTATCTGTGTTTTCAAAAACTGTTTTCAGATAGTTTCAAGGTAAGACAAGCAGCCTTTAGGTTGTGTTTTTTGAAAATTGTTTCTTTCAAAAAACCGAGAACAAGGTAAACAAGGAGAACATATTTAGTTTTTAGTTTTGTTGATTCGAAAACACATTCTTAAATTAAGAAACGAAATAGTTTTAGAGAACACAAAAATAAGATGTTCTATGTGTTTTCAACAGGTGTTTCATGAACAATTTTTCAAAAAACAAGAACAAATATAGGTTCTTGTTTTTGAGTGTTTTTGTTTACAAAAACAAGAGAACTCAGTTTTGGTTCATAATTTTTGTTATGTAAAACACGGGAATACACTAAATTAAGGCGAGGACATCCATGAAGGGGAGGGTCTGAGTTCTAGCTGAGTAGGGGACAATTTAATTACTACATTGTAACAAATTCTTTGGCTAGTAATTAGAAATGCTCTCCCTACTTGTAGTTTTCTCGTTGCTAGGGGATTTGAATTTCCAAATAGGTGTCATCTTTGCTTTATCAGCATCAAAAATATCAATCATATTTTCAAGATTGTCATTTTATACGAAATATTTGGACATGCATGGATACAATTGTCCCACACCTCTCTTATATGGGGGGGACTTCCCTTACGTGGTTAGAAATGATTATAACAACTACAAAGTGATTGCAAATTGTTTACTGCCCAATGGAAAAAATTGGAATAATCATGTGAAATATTTAAGGTAGAATTCCAAGTAGTGACTGAAGGATTTAACCTAACCTATTTCTAGGTAATTGAGAAAGCTACAATTTTCAAAATTTGCAAGATCATTTGAATGATTATCATCATGAGAGTGAAGGGTGTAAAATATAATTGATGGGAAAAATGAGGTTATTAGTTCCCCATCTATGATAGATTCAAGTTAAATTTTGATACAGTTGAGGATAAACGCTAATTAACAGGATGGGTCATTAGAGACTCAAATGGTATTATAAAGATGGCTGGATGCAGGCATTTAGGCAAGTCCTCTATAATTATTATAGAATGCATAACATTAAGATATGAGATTTTAGTTGCCAAGAATAGTGGTTACAAAATTTACACATTACATTAGAGAAGTTGAAGTGACTCGAGATTATAATAGTTATATAATAAAGTATTAATATCCTAGTTCTATTATACCAGTAATGGAGGATATGAGTTATCTTATGATATGAACATCTATGAATGCAAACATGTCTTTAGAGAAGCAAATGACGGTGATTGTTTGGCCAATAAAGGTATTGGTATTCTGAGATTCAAAATTTTGAGGTTGTCTAATTTCCTAAGGATATTACTAACATTAGTTTGAAGATTATTGTAGGTCTCTATCTAATCGTATGTGTAGGGTATTTGATTGTGGTTTGTACCTACAAAAAAGAAAAAAAAGATTCTTATTTGTCAAAAAAAAAAATAAATAAAAGAGAAAAGGAAAAGATAACAAGAATAGTTTGAAAACACAAAATGTTTCTAATTTTAAAATATGTTCTCAAAAAAATTTTAAAAACAAGAGACCAAACATATCCCAAATTGGTGTATCATGTTTTAAAAATATTCTCAGAACCGTTTTTCAAAAACATAAAACAAACAGACTCATAATGCCCTTTAGACATATTTTCCTATACTAGTTTTAGAAGTTAAATAATATAAATAGTTTTCTTAAAAATATTCATTATGATGAATTAGTGTTTTGGGAATTGGGTTTTTGCAAAAAAAAAAAAGTATTTTTAAGGCACTTTTATGAATATAAATGCACTTACAAGTAATTAGGAGTTGAATAAACCGTTGGCATTGATCCCTCGAACTCCTCTTTGTGGCTCGCAGTACCGATCCAGCAGTATTTATAATGTAAAATAAAGTTTAGTAGATATGAGCAAGTGATGTAGGGCAGGAGTTGTTGGTCACACTAAGCAGTAATTCTTTACATCATTATAATATAAGCATCACACTTTTCTTTTTCATTTGTTTTTCTATTTTGCTTTATGCAGAATCATCTATCGTGGGGTGTATTCACAAGTCAGAAATACGACAATTTTGGCAGTAGCAGTTGCAATTTTGATATGATAATTTTTTTTTTTAGTGATGAATAAATTTTCATATTTTCAAAAAAAATTTCTATCTTCATTACCTTGTTCATGGGAGCTAATAATATATAAAAGAGTGGTACCTTTGAAAATATCTCATCGATCCTTAAAGATTGTAAGGCACATGAAGGGGATGGTGTGCTCTAAAATGATGATGAGACTATTTCTTTACATGGGAATGTTTTTACTTGAAGTATTTCTAATAAATTAAACTATTTCATTAAGTATTTTGGAAAGAAGCATGTATCATTTTTTAATTGTAAACATCTAAATAATTCTTATAATATTATATATTGAATGCGTAAATGAGCTTTACTGAAATAATTTTCTAAAAGTGTTTTTTAGAAGGATCATCAATGAATGTTTATCTAAAAATACACTACATACACATGATTTTTTCAATATAATAAATAATTTTTGTTTTATATTAAAATATTTATATATTTTTATCGAGCTGTTTATACATTTTGAAAACATATTTAAAACTAAAAATAATTCATTGAATCAGTAGCAAACTCACTGAATAATTAGTGAGATGATGAACGCTGTGAAGTTCATGAAGAAGGTGGAGTGTAGCGGTGAGATGATCTTTAACAAAAACTAAAGAAAAAGAAAAAAGAAAGCGAAGAAGAAGATTTCTTGGGAACAAGGAAATCACCGAATCGATTTCTCTTTTCTTTCCATAGTCTGGCATTTTTTTGTCACTAGATTTTCTTTGACCAGATGGAGAAGGGATAACCCCATCTAAAGTTGGGTTAGGTCTTGATGAAAGACTCTCCAAATCGGTTCTTGTTAGAGGATTTGATTTCTATACTAATTGTGTTGAATTACGCCCCTTTGTGTGGGAAATTTGGACCAATAAATAAGCTTATTGTTTGATTTTTATTTTTGAAAAAAAAAAGGAAAAAGCAAATCACAAGAGATGTAGGAGAGCGGTAGCGAGAATGAACAGAGGGGCTTGATTTTGAGACAGAAAGAAAAGAGGGGTTAGGGTTTTGATTTTCTTGTAAGATGGAAGGTTAAATAATATCGGTTTTGGCTCAAATTTGATATAGTGACTCCTTGTAAGGTGCTCTTCAATAATAGCGATTTTGATTATTGGTTAGCTCTCCACAATACCCATTTCGCCATTCTTCCTTTTGGTGAAATATTTCTCTTTCTTGATTTATCATCATTGGGTTGATATTTGTTGTTTTATTGTTCCAATAATGATATTCTCGATGTATGATTGTTATGAGCCTCATTCTTGATGAGAAGAACTTTGTGTAAATCATTATTGTCATTGTTAAAATAGTGTAGTTTAAGTGGCTTCTGGGTCCATGGTTTTTTACCCCTTTTTTATTTGAGAGTTTTCCGTAAAATTGTTGCCTCATTGTGGTTGATTTATTCTTGCTTGGTTGGATTTTTGTTGGATTAATTGTTTGTTGAACCTATTTTGGCACATAAAGAGGAAGGTCATTCAGATGATTAAAGTCGACAAAAGTATGGAAGGAAGGCAGTATGCACGGTTGGAATTGCTACTTCATCATGGGAAACCTCCCGATTTACTAGAAGTGGTTCATGGATCCCTCCCTTTTTTCCTTAGGAAGAATCTCTCTAACTGCTGGGATAATCTCTCATTCACCCATCAAAGAATAATCGCTTCCTTATCAAGATTAATCTTGAAAAGTAAAGAGGATTGAGAACTACAAATTAGATTGAATACCTTTTGCGTGTTTCAGCCTTTATCCATTCATTCATAACAAATAGCATGGCGGAAAGATGGCGTGGGGACTTGAAACTTTAGGCAGACCGCTAAGGCTAGCCTACGGAGGACACCCTAGAACTCACATACTATCTCCCAATTTCCTATCTAGGTAGTGCTATCGGTTTAATATGATCGGTGAGCTTGGTGCTTCACATTGTGGAAATTTGGCGGACGGACCTTGGACTAAGCGGGTTGGGCCTTAGGCCCACATCAGTAGTGGGTTTAAAACCATCGTACTCACAAACTCACCTTCGCCATTTTAATAATCAAGCTCTTGTCTTATTCCTTCCTCTATTTTTATAGCTACTTTTCTTTCTTTTTTTTAATGAAATTTCGTTGAGAATTGATTAATTTAAAAAAAATTAAAGATAAAGACACTACTGAGTAATAATTATAAAATTATAGCCCAAAAAAATAAAATAAAATTTGCATAATTTAGGTTCACATGAGCAACTTTCATTCAAATTCAGTAGTTTAAAAACAAATCCAAAGACCCACTACATAGTGTTTTTTTTTTAAGAAAAACATAATTTCATTGATTCCTAACTAATAATATATTGATGAAACATACTGTGTCAAATACCATATAAAAGGATGAAACAACATCTAGGTTAATAACGACTCAAAACCTATATATTTGATAGTTGAGTCTACGCTGCCAAATATTACTATTGGTCTGAGTACATTGACTCTAGTTCTATAGTATATTGACGACCATTGATTTGATTTCTTGTCTCTGATCGTATATACTTTACTCGTTCGAATCGCTAAAACACAAATAAACGTTGACGAAAACCAAACCGTCATACTGAGATGACACACTCACTACACTAAGACGATGACAACCACACACATGCAAAGGTGTGACAATAAGCAGCATCAGGTGACGACTAAATCCACGAAAAAAAATAAAAACCTAGAATTGTTTGGAAGAACCACTTTATTGAGAAAAAGTGAAAAATATAATAAATGGGTGATTTCGGACTAAGAATGATAAATCACTCTTCTTTTCTTAGAAAGAAGCTTACGAAGAAAAAGTGAAGAGAAAGAGAGCTAGGGTTTGAGATTTGCTCCAGCGACCACCCTACCTAGTTGTAAGTATAAACTTTTGTCGAGGATAACCTATGGTCTGGAGATTTTCCCGGTAAAAAACTCTAACATATCAACTTTTTTTTTTTGTTAGCCTGTATTCCTTTGTAGGAAGAGTGATTTTTGCCATTCTCGGCCCTAAATCACCCCTTCTACACCTCTTTCCATAATTTTTTTTTATCAATAAAGTGATTATTTCATAAGATCTTGGTTTTCATTTGTTTTTCATGTTTTAGTAGTCGTCTTGGTATGGCGTGTGATTGTCGTTGTTTGGTGCGTTTAACGGTATCGCCTTGGTGACATTTGTTTGTCATCGTTGTCTTTGTGATGCTTATTTGTATGAGGCGATTCAAGCAGTAAGTAATTAATTATAAGAAATCAAATTAATGGGCGTTAATATCTTTAACAAACTAAATCATAGATATTCTGATGCAATGTAATATCAAATATGTACCTCTTAAACTATCAAATATATAGCTATTTAAACAGTTTATCATGTTATTAACTTGGATGCTATTTAAATCATTATGGTTTTCAGCGATTTTGAATTGCTATATTTATAACGATATGTTGTTCAGTTTAATTAATAAATTATTTTTCTCTTCAAAAAAGAATTATAAGCTTTGTTATTAACAATATTTATATTACTCATCCATGTTTAATTCATGTCGTAGAGCACTCAACATTTCAAAAGCGAAACGTAGAGAAGGGATCCGTTTGAGTCTGGGAACAATTTACCATATTATAACTAAAGTGCTTAGCTTTAAAAAAAACAATATTTATACTAAATAAATAAAAGGTGCAAACTTCTAATGGCAATGTATGTTCTTTCTAATGTGTTTTTGGTCGGATGGGATTCTTGGATAAGATTTTGTCTTTACATTTAGTTTTATCATATTAAATCACGGTAAAAAAATAACCAGCGGCTTATGGATATCTTAAATTTCGTTAAGTAAAATATGTATAAAAAATTTAAGTATGAAAAGATTTATTCAAGATGATTTATTATTGTATTTAATTTGTTTACATTAAAATTTGATATTTTATAATTTTATAAAATACAAGAGGTGGACTTGGAGCTGACGTTGAATACGGATAGAGCTTCATGCAATGTTTCAAATCTGGATTCACAATTGGTGGAAAAGTTAGTAATTCACGATTCAATAATCAAATCGATAGTTTAATCACAATTGAATCGAAATGACATCATAATATATAATCTATATTTATTAAAACTTAAAATATTCTTAAAAAATTAAAAAATGAGTATGATTAAAAATAATATTTCATTACACACTCATCATACCTAGTTCAGATGGAAACATCCACCGTTTGAAAAGGTATACCGTTTCGAAGAAATATATACGAAGAAGGTTCTCAATTCAAATCCCAACAAAAGCAGTTTACCATCCTTAAAATTAAGCTTGTATTTAAAAAAATATTTCATACTAAATATATAAAAATATATTGCAAATTGAACTATTATATATATTTTTATTTATTTAAGTAAATATCTAATATAACATTAATTTATATATTATCAATATTTCACTACTTTGATAATAGTAAATGTATAGTTTAATTTAATGGGCCTTATGTCGCGTTTGCAACGTTGAGTCCACATAGGTGGGGCGGAGTATTTAGAAGCAATCAGGTGATTCCAAACATGAGAATCATAGTTTAATAGGGCCATGGAGTTGAGACCCATAGAAAGGTCGCAGCCCTTTTGGAACCATATGAAAAAGTGGCCAATAGATAACCCATCGATTGAACCGGTCAAAATATGGCGATCAATCAATCAATACGATTTTAAAATATTAGTTGCATGCATGGCTAAGCTTACTTTGGTCAAGAGTCGAGGCTAGTCATTTTGATTGTCGGATTAACTCAATAAATCATACTCAAATTGCCAACTCTAAGTCGGATCCATCAAGAAAACCATGACCTCTTCCACTTTCACCGTCATTAAGAAAGGTGGTCTTCTCTATCAAGGCAGTGGTGGGTTGGGCCCTCAATAATAATTCCACCCCCTTAAGTATAAAAAAAAGATGAAAGAATAAGGATGGTGGAAGTTTTAAATTTCTATATTGCATACTTTAAATAAAACAATATTAGAAAAGGGCAGTATGCACCAAATTTGACAAAGGAGGAAGAGACATTTTGTTTTGGTAGGCAGTGAAAGTGAAAAATGCGCTTAGGACTGTTGTGTGATTCTCACTATAAATAGGTATTCTCCTTTACCTTCCATCAATATATCATCTAGGGGAAATCTCAAAAAAATAAATAAAAGAAAAAGTGAGGATTAGCACAAGTAAGTTGGTGGTGAGAATATTTTGGGTGAAAAATACAACATCTTTATCAGGGCATGATTGTTGTTGGTACACGTAAATCGATCTTTATTATAATTGGATTAAGTCAATTATAAGTCCCCTTTTGAGTAATAGCAACTTTAGAAAATCATCCAATTTTCACATCCAAGAATCCATACTAACAAAAATTTATAAACTCTCAATGTTCATGTATGATCAACACCAAAAAGTTCAAGATGGCTATTAGGGATGGACATGGTTGGTTAAGCTGACAGTGACACAAATAAAAACCAATCATTGGTTTTTGGTTTGTTAATTATATAAACAAAACCTAACAATTATCTGCGTTAGCAAATCTTTGGTTAACCATTTGTTTAATTAACCATATATCAGTTTTGATTCAACATAATTAAAAATAAATTTCAATTCCATAATCTTATATTAAAGTTCAGAATTATAATAATTATTATAAATACAATAAAAAATACAAAAAAAAAAAATAATACATCTATTCATTTGCAATCCTATGCCTTGTGCATTTATAATACATATACAAATAATATATAAATGTATGAGATTGAATAATTTATTAACAACTTTAGCGAGAAAGAAACTAAAATCACGAAAATTACAAGCACATATCTTTGGTTTGAGGAGAAATGATAAAAGTTTGGTTTTGGTAGAAAAAGTAAGCGATAGATAAGAAGTGAGAAAGTCATGACTCATGCAAGCGAAACCTATATATATAATTTTTGATTAGTTAGCTGAAACCGCGGTTTTGTATTTTGTTGTCGAAACTAAGATTTATTGTAAATAAAAACCGTCGAACCACTCGATTCGGTTAACCTGACGCAGTCGGTTTAGTTCCTTTTGCAAAAAGCACGGTTCGATTTCTTAGGTTTTTGCCCACCATAATAATTATCTACACTTTCAAACCACTCGATAAGTGAAAATCCAAATGAACATAAACTCATTAACTATTATTTGTCCCATTTGTCTTTTCAATCACACCAATCAAAAAATCATGTTAGGTCGATTTTTACTTTTCAACCCTATTTGCCACACACATACGGTTCATTTCTACAATTCCCCCTTTTTTTTTTTTTTGTCTACGGTGGTTCTCTACTTTTTTTTTTCCTTTGATTCTAAACTCAAGTTTAAGATTACCACTTTTTTTCATTCTCATTCTCAAAACAGTCAAGTCAGACACCACAATCCTTATTTTATTGTGTTTAAGAAAAGAGAATGTAATCTAATATGATTTTCTCATGGTTTATCTAAACTTCAAGAAAATTAAATTTACTCAAATAAATCTAGAAAATAAATAAGGAGAAAATCTAACATTTAGTGTTCTTCAACCTTAGCATTGATTTCCTAGCTAGGTTTCAGGAGTTTCTACAAACAAGAAAATTCATAGAAAATAATGAAAATATTCTCTGTTTTCTTTCTCATTCAACGTAATAAGATCTAGGGAAAAAATCTTATATCTTGAAATCAATACTTCAAATCTAGGTCGGATGACTTAGATTTTCCATTGTTCTCACGATTAGAAAGGAGGCTATGCGAGAACAAATAAAAAGTTGTTTTTTAATAATAATTTTTTATATTTATAGTTAGGTTTCCTTAAAATATATTTACCCTTATACCCACTTATTTTAATTTAAAAGAATTTATTTTTCTACCCTTAAGAGTAAGGGTGTCACATCCTCCCCCTGTAAGTTTAGTCATCTAAATTGATATAAGTAAGTCCTTAACTAATTTTTTTTTTTGAATGTCATTTTCTCTTCCAAATTTTCTAACTCCCAAATATCTCTTAAATATTATTGTTGTTTACCTAGAGCTTTACTAACTGACAATTGCATGCAATATTCTTTCTTCTTTCCAACACATCTCATTTGAACATATACTTTTCATAAGTTTAGTATCCAAAAATTGAATAGGTTCTATTTCATAGAATAAGAGGCCATGATCGAGAACTTATTTATAAAGCCAAAATGTAAAAGTCATTATAGACTTAGATAGACTTCAAACTAAGACCACTTAATACCCAAGACACCCCTTTTAATAAATATTTTGAATGGTCTTATAAACTGTAGCTGAAAACCGGGTGTCCGGGTTGACCTTTCAGCTTGCGAAATATTAGTGGATGTCCGGGTTCAAGAACATTCTTCATGAAAATCGACGAGTGGCTTTGTACGGGAGCACTACCCCAGTACAAACTTATTCTGACAATTTTACAATGACCACGGGGGTCCACATGCGAGTAAAATAATGGCCCGCGGGCCACATCGATACTCACAAAATATATATCCCAACCAAATATATTACATGAACGAGTTATACATAACTCTTAATACTGACATATATTAAAATTATAGAATTCTAGCCCATGTTATACAACGACATCAAAGTCTGAGTCGGCTTTTTCTTCTAACACGCGGCCTCTAGTGAGTGCCGCCTTCCCGATCGCTCCCTGTACCTTAAATGGTGATCCCTCGACAGGGTGAGCAAAACCCAGTAAAGATAATTTCCTACATGGGTTACTCCCCACCTAAGTGCATGCATGGCAAACAATCACATTCAAGCAATTTCATGAACCTACTCGAATGTCTACATGACCAATCCCATGTCCCGAGTCCTCTTTAGACTCCTACGCATATCTTTAAGCCGAATGCGAGTAAAAATATCCAGTTTTCAAAACAAAAGCTTTTGTTCTCGAAAACTTACTGCCGAATTTCGGTAAAAATATTGGACTACCCTCCGAGGCGAATTCTTTAGGATAACTCTAAAACTTGATCATGGTTCCTCATTGATGATCTATTGAATGTCCCTTCAAGGCAATTCTTCGGAAAATCTTCATGAAATTCCTTTCTAAACATTTTCATTTTTGTTTCATTTCATGTCATGCACCTGCTCCTAATATTCTGGGGTGCCTAATCATATGGAATGCATGATGCCAATCCAAAACATTCATGCTAATATATTCATATGCATATATATGCTAATATATATTCACCATAAATACACCAAAATTAGCTCACATGGGCTAATTAATAAACACAAGCAATTCATTTTGAATCATTTAACAAAACACATTTTCACACCAAAAATTCAATATATATTCACATGAATAGTGAAACCTTTAAGGTTACTGTTCACGACCACACAAATAAGAATTTTCTCCACTCAGTTCAAAGCTTTTGAGATTAAATTCTGACTAAAACAACCTCCAGAACATTCATAACCATTATATGGCTCTTAGCAAAGATTATAAGTAGGAAAAGATCCCTACCTCTTGGAGTTGTCGAACTCTACGAATCGGTGTCCTGCGTAGCCCTCGCCACGTCAAACGACTTTGCTTCTTGCTCGTCGAGAACGGAAGCGGATCGATCGACTCGAAAATCTAGAGATAAGACACACTTTCTCTCTCTAGAAATCACAAAATCCACACTTTCTACACCTTTGTTTCAACCTTTGCACGTTTTGTGCTCTCATTTCATTGGAAAATGAATATTGTTCATCTTTGTCATATTCTCATTAGCTGGTACAATAATTCTCATCATGTCCCATTTTCCTATTTGACACTTGACACTATCTAGAGCCATCCATTTCCATCATCTCTCTACTCATAACGTCTTATCCTGTAGTACATGTAGTAGTGACTTTTGTCACATCACATGTTTCGAACTGTTTATGGCTTTTAGACACCGGTGTAAAGCATTAAATTCAACTATCTCAATTTGTGAACCGGCTGATGGTAGCTAGATTTCGCGAGACGATTCCAACGGTGAAATCGTTTCATCATCCGAGATCTAGACAAATTTTAGTTTTAAAATTCACGATTTACCATTTTTCAAAAAAGTGGAATTTTCTCGGGTCTTACATTCTCCCGTCCTTAAAGGAATTTAGATCAGAAATTACGTACAATCTTAACAAATCACATTTCATATGCGTGCACCATACCATGCATGTAAACTAGTCATTTAAGTATTAAGCGACTAACCACGTACCCCTTCATCCCTAAACAAGAAGGATAGGTGGCCATCGTGTCATCGCTCCCGTGTTGACTCACACTCCTTTGATCTTTGCCATTGCAAACTCACTAGCCTCCACGTCTTGCGTCATGAAACCTAATCTCGACTATCCCACAATGCACGATTTTCTCAGAGGTCCCATCAGTGTCAACCTCAATATCTCCCGTTCTCCGACATGGAATTTGGATCTGGGTATACCTCCGGGCATGGAGGCGTGAAATACCTCGTGAATGACTAACATGCTTTGGGCGGTAAAGCCAGCAGCACACTACGATTGCCTCCGGTATCTCGGGGCCCAATAAACCTCGGCTATAGCTTCCCGCGCTTGTCGAACTTGACCACTCCTCTCTTAGGCATCACCTTCAAGAAGACATGATCACCAACCTTGAACTCTAAAGGTCGACGTCGTACATCTGCATAACTCTTCTGTCGGCTTTGAGCCATGAAGACCTTTGTCGTATCAAAGCTTACCTTCTGGGGTGTCTCTGTCAGATCGAGGACCCGGTGGCGGGCTCTCTCCCACCTCGGTCGACATATCGATGATCTGCATGGCCTCACATACAATACCTCATATGGTGCCATGCGTATACTAAGCGTGTGTATTGTGGCGAATTCCACTAGAGCGAAGTTAACAACCCGACTGCCCGCCCACTGATCCGGGGCGCGTACTCGCGTGTCCTCCAACTACACAATATAATCCTCTTTGATCATCCGTCTATGGTGAAGGCGTACACATGGTCAGCGTGTGCCCATAGCATTTGGAAACTCTTCGAAGATGCGTTGTAAACCTCGGGTCCACATCCGACCATACATGGATGCGATTTTCCGTGTGGCGGATATCTCTCGAATGTACAACCGGAAGAATCTCTCTAATGTGAAGGTCATCGCAGGCTAGAAAATGTGCCGACAGGCCAGGCCGGTCCACTATCACCGCCGCATCATGCCTGCAGGTGTCGTGGCAAGTGGGTCACCGTCCATCGTGGCGGTGCTCGCTTCAAACAAGCCACCTCGATGGATGAAGTAGCCTGGCGACGCAGTGGTTGTCGTGTCGAACAAAGTCCCCAACGTGTCTCTTCATCCCGCTCCAATACTATTGGCGACGAAGATCCTGGTACATCTTCGTGCAGCAAATCGAGAGAAGTGAAACTCCATGAGAATCTCCTCTCTCAAATCGGTCAACTAGGGAACCACTACCCGTTCTCTATACCAAAGACTACCATCTGCGTGGACGATCTGACCCGTCACTGTGCTGGCTGTTTTGCGTGCACGATGGACACTGCTCTGCAACGTCCACGCTGAGACTCAATGCTTCTGCTCCAATAAAGGCGGTGTAGCTGCTAAACTCCCCAGACCACAGGCACGCTTCATAATACGTAGGCTAGCTGTCCCATGGTCTCGAGCATCCGCCACTCCCGAGCTATCTGTAATGCTCCGTGACTTGGCGAGTGCATCAGCCACCACATTTGCCCCACTGGGATGGTAGTAAAGTGAGTCATAATCCTCTAGAGACTCCATCCATCTGGATTGCCTCATATTGGTCATTTGCGTGAAAATATGCCAGGACTTTTTGTGGTGAGTACACCTTGTACTCACCGCATATAGAGTAGTGGGCGCGAATCTTCAAGCGAAGACTACGACCATAACTTCCGTGTCATGTGTGGAGATGTTAATTCTGCTCATGATTCTTCAGCGATGGAACCATAGCTACTACCTCAGGATGCATCAAAACACATCTCGGTCGGCCTCGAGGCATCTATTACCTTTGTGGCCTTTTTGTCCCCTGTCAGAGACTATCGAGATAGGGAGATGTGGTAAGCCTCATCTTCAGCTCATGGAATACCTCCCTCGTCAGTCGTGATCAAACTTGACCTCATTCGGTCAATCTTGTCATGAATTGCCGTAATCGGAGAAAATCTTCAATGAATCTGTAGTACTGCTTTCAATCCCAAGAAACTATGTATCTCGGCCCGACTTGGCCTCTCCTAACTCATGCGGCCTCGACCTTCCTACAGGTCCGTTGACACGCTTTGATGCGACACCATGTGTCTGAAAATCTCTCGATGAAAGCAAGCACTTCTTGGGCAAGTACGATTGGTGGTCTCTCAACAACTATAAAACAATCCTCAAGTGATACTCATGCTCCCACTACGGCGGGAGTAGATCAATGTCATCCATAAAAGACTACGATGGCCCGATCCTAGATGGGTTGGAATACCACATGCATGAGGTCCATGAATCTTCTTTGGCGCGTCGTCAATCAAGAGCATCACTTGTAAACTCCAAAGTGCATAACCGTCCTAAATCTTGTCTTAGGGATATCTTGTCTCCTAACCCTCGGTGATGGTAACGATCACGAAGGTCTATCTTGAGTAGACTTCGCTCTCCTCTCAACCCGATCAAACAAATCATCAATCACTTGGTAATGGAGTGCGATTCTTGTCCGTAACCACTGTTCAGCGGCGCCCCGAAAGCCCGAGGTGAGATTGACTACCGTCAACCAGCGGGCCCCCAAGTGGAGGTGGGTTACCCGGCGCGCCACTTTAGAAAATCGAGCGAAGTCTCCTTTGTACGGGAGCTCTACCGATTACAAACACTGCATATCACGTAAACGGTCTGATATACGTGCATAAAATATGGATAAAACGACCTCTTGAGCCCATGCAACAATATCCATAAAACATATACAAACTATGAATCCAACTATATTCCCAATAGTTACAAGAGTTAATATTTTTACTCTTAAACATACATATATTAAACGTGGGGTTACAGCCATGTCACGACCACCCAAAGCCACATCCGGCTTTGCTTACATGATAAATCTACAGGGCCAGTACGATCTGCTCTGTAAGCTCCACATTTTTGTAAAAGGGGATCCCACGGCAAGGGGTGAGCTAAAGCTCAGCCAGGAGAATCGCCTAAATGGGCTACTCTACCATAAGTGTAGTGCAATGTTCCAATTAAGCGCAAACATTCAAGCAAATGCATGATCTTTGCGAATGTCTACGACGACTCGGATCCCGAGTCTGCCGACTCTCTCCTCGCCTAAGCCTCGTATGAGAATTATCATTTATTAGTGGGCAACCCTCAGATGAATATATATCAATTGGGCCGCTCAGACGATTGATACGTAATTGTTGTGGAATACCCTCAGATGAATATATATATCCACTTGGGCCATTTCGGAAGCGGTTGATATATTATTTAATTTAATGGACTACCTCCGATGAATAAATATCAAAAGCTGGGCGCTCCAGGTTGATATATTATTGCTTGGACTACCCTCCGATCATTTAATATTTAGACACCTCGAACCACTTTCCTCTAGACTCATCTCATGCACTAACTCCTATAATCCTAGGATAATTTCCGGTGCATATGGAATACATATAGCTAATTCAATACAGTCCCAATCACATGTGAATATATAAACTTGTGAATATATTAGCATAAAATTAAATCACACAAACATGTTATGTAATTATCATTTCACGCATCAAAATTAGCTCTCTTGGGTAATATTCCAAACACAAAGCAATTCGATTCGAATTGCCAACTAAACACATAATTTGCAAATATATTCTTGAATATTGTTTTGGGAATAGTGACGCTTGGATTCTTATTAAGAAGATCGCAAATCAACGGTTCATAGTGAACCCGAAATTCCACATGATATGCATTCAGTTGGAAATTCAATCAAGCATGATTTAACACCACCGTACCCATTTCCCGTACCCACACGGCCATGGAGCAGCTACGAGTTTGCTCCATTGGTTTCAAAAATTGTATTAATTCGGTCCCATGTTTTGGGACCGATCAACCCAATGGCTCGTCATTGACATTCGAAAAACGCAAAATGGAATAAAACCAAGTAGGAGAGGAAAATCACCTCGGGGTTTGAAGAAACTCCCAGATCCAGAATCCGCAGTAACTTTGTCCCACATGAACATTTCTCCTTGCTGCCCCGAGGAAGCCATGCGGTTGGTTATCGCCAAATCTAAGAGAGAAGGTAGAGACCTTCTCTCTAACTACCATTTTTCGACCCTTTATGACTTCCTCTTCTCCAAATCACGATTTTGGCTTTTGAAATGTGGGAGATGAGCACTGTAGCAAGTTTTGTCCTTTAGTTCATTAGTTCATTTAACTAATTAATTTCCTTCTTTCTCTAGTTTTGACATTCGGCACTATCTCGGCCATCAATTTTCATCATTTCTCTACTCATACCACTTATGGTACATGAGTGCATATTGTGTGCCTTTAGTAGCATCGAGAAAATCGTTCGGCACGAGAAACGCGATGCCTCGAAAAGCGATGCCTGATTTCAAGACATCTCGAATATTGCAATTTTACGTGCTAGCTAGATTTTGAGGCTGATTCCAACGGTGAAATCGTTTAGATCATCGAGATCTAGAAGAGATAAATTATGGATTTTTTTAGTGGAAATAACAATTTTATACTTGATGCGATTTTGCCCTTTTCCAAAATTTGAATTTCTCGGGTCTTACAGGAACTCTGCAAATGGGGTGTCCATCGTAGCCCTCGCCACGTGAAACGACTTTACTTCTTGCTCGTCGACAGGCGGTGGGTGTTTGATCTGAAGGCACTTTCTGCTGCAGAAATCACAAAACCCACACTTTCTGCACCTTTGTTTCAACATTGCACGTTTTGTGCTCATTTCATTTGGAGAAGATGAATACTGTTCATCTTTTGTCTTATTCTCATTAACAATTTTAATAATTCCCATCCATGTCCATTTTTTCTGTTTGACGCGGCACTATGGCCGGGTCCATTTCCATCATCTCTACTCATACAACATGTGTCATGATACATGTAGTAGGTGACTTTTGTCACATCACACATGTCTCCAGCGAACCCGTTTGCGACACGGAGCACCAGTGCTTTGAAAATGTGAAATTAGGCGTCTGCACCGGGGAGTCGACGAATTAGACATGGTGGCTAGATTTTCTTGAGACAATTCCAACGGTGAAATCCGTTTAGTCATCCGAATCTAGAAAATTTTGAATTTTTACTGAAGTCTGATTTTGCCATTTTCAAAAAATTGGAATTTTCTGCGAGGTTTCTAAACCATTGATTTGATTTTTTCTTCCCGATCTCATTATAACTCGACAAGTAAACTTCTAAGACCAACATAATCACAAATTCAATAACATATATTGCTTGAGGAATTGCTTCAGCATAACTCTTATCGTATTTTGGGTTTCTTCTAAAATTCTATTCAATCAGGGCTATCTCTCAGGTAGTCAATTACACAAGTTCAAAGTCTTAATTTTTTTTTCTCAATATGATCATAACACATAGGATATGTAAAAGCTTCCACCATAAAACCCCTCTCTAAAGTTATCATCTCATTGCTAGCTTAACTATTTTACAGGAAATTTAACCAAGGGTAAAGACACATCCGATTGCACAAGTCAAAACACAATCTCTCAATAAATATTTCCAACTTTACAAATTACTCCCTCAATTAGTCATCGACCTAAGTACAAGCTAATATCAAAACTCAACTTAATGTAGATTTTTTTTTCTTTTTAGGCAGTCAAAATAAATAAAATAATTCTTGTACATACTATAGAATCGAACATTTCATACATTCTTAAAATCTCATATCACAGAGAAGCTAGTCCCAATAGAAAATTATTAGACTTTATCCATAAACTCAAACCATCACAATGAAACATTATCATCAACTAGGGTTCTTGGTAACCTTATCACAAATCCACAGCAGGTAGCCAGTTTCCACCTCATTTAAATACAAAGTAATTTCAAAACTCTAATAACTCTTTGATGTAAGCCTCCATAACCACAAACTGCTAAACCCATAGTCGTAATAATGTAATATCATACTGCATATGACCATCAAAATTCTACCTTAAATATTTATACTTTTGCATCATTTAGGGTGGATGGTAGCTTAAATAATAAACTTCCTTCAAAATTTTATGTCTCAGTATTTTAGACATTAAATCTAGTCCTAAATTTCAAGATCTCATCATATGATTAAACACAATTAATTGTTCCAAGAGTTCAACTAGTTTCAGATAATTCCTTGTAGGCTCTTAATTCTCCAAACAAGTTTGGTTGCACTATGATGCTCAACATAAAAACTCTAAAATCCAAAAGTATGACATGAACTTCTAAACATCTCAAAACATATAATAATCATTTGTTACAACCTCTAAAAAATTACAATGAATCAATTAATTTCTTGCTTAAGACATCAACCACAAGACAATCATTACTTTATTAGTACTAAATAATGTTGTCATGAATCGCTTAAGTAATGGTATCCAATATCCTTAAGTAATTGTTTAAAATCTTTTTAGAAACAAGGATATAAAACTCTCATAATCTATTAATATCTCATAAATTTTGGCAGCATGGATGGACACATGACTAGCAGATACAACATATACTCCGACATGCATTTGCTTATTTTGCATCCTTCTGATTTAGGATAGGGGTCTTCATCATCATCATAGTAGCTAAAGAGATCGAATGCCGATATGCCAAGGAGGATGCTGTGATCGGAGTCACCATCAACTACACTCGACCAAGTTTTCTACTAATAGAATCCCCGCTTTTTGTAATCACATAATCACCTCTATGTTGAAGTAACTTCTTAAGATCACTGCGGACATCGGTTGTCATCTCGAGAAGAGGCCGTGAATGGGCTCCTCATGTCATCCACTTTCTCCCAAGTCGTGTATCCAGTACTCTCAAAATTTGTTCTTGTCCGAGAAGCTGTTAACCTCATGATCGAACTTGGTTTTGTCTCGAGGTAAGAATCGATTAAGTTGATGCAGTATACATAACTAGACCATCTCTTGCCACTCGTCGATGATGGAAAGGAGGTAATGGCTCGGTGAATCCAATTAGTCAGCAGGGTATACTTTCTCTTGCTGCTGCATAACCAGACAATGTCCAGTCGGACAAAATCAACATCACAACCGTAAATCACGAGAAAAATAGCTCCAAAGGTAACGATGTAAGTAATGTTGATGTCAACATTGAAACTCATGCATCTCGATGAAGAAGCTGAAGGCCACTAAGGTAGAAATAATGGACAGAAGCTGACAGTTCGGAAGAAGAATACCCTGGTGGAAATAAGCCACAACAGCCTTGGCGTAGAGCACATCATAGAAGAAGCTGGCTCGCCTCGACCACTTTGAATGCCTCTTCTGATGACATACTGATGATACCCTCCCACTACTGTTGGTCATCACTGAAGGGGATGAGGCCCGCATATAGATGTCTCAATTGCATCTTGAATAACAAGTAAGCCTCATTAATATATTTTCTGCAAGTGTGTGTGCCATGATCTGCCGTCAATAATAGGTTGGAGTCCAAGTGCCTCTGTAGTACCAATGGTTTCTTTCTTAGTTCTACGCATTTTGTATATTTCCGGATCGTATCTCTTCACAAATTCCGCATAATCAGGTCCAGGATCAGGAACTGGGAGCAATGCATCTCCGAAGTGTTGCTTGCTTGCAGACCTGAAGACGGTCCCTCTCGATACTTGATAATTCCAGCCTACAAACATTTGGAATGGACAGAAATGAGGCGGAGTTCTACTAGTCCATGACCTCAGAAACACGTAAAAGCCACCCCAACGGACTACCAGCCGAAACCGTGCCTTAACCACAATTCATTATCTTCTAAGAGTAGCGTGTACCAGGGCCCCAAGGTGTAGAGAAAGCAGGTTGCCCAAAATGCCATGAGGTATGATTTGGATCCATATCATCATGTTTCCCTTCAGAATCTCTAATTGGCAGAGAGGTACCAGGATGCAACCAGCCACCCAGTCTGCTCTGCCCGACAAGTGCGCCACGACCAAATCAGGATTCTGATCCAAATACGCCACTGTGAACTTTCGGCGGTTGCTGAAGATGGTGAGGGCGATTTGCAGGAAGAGGCTTACTAGCACCCAGTAGCACCATCGACCATAGCTCCCATTCTCATCCCAAGTTTTAGCGCACTTTCTAGGAATATCTCCATTGCTCCCGTGCGACCACTCTTCACTGCACGGTGGTCACAAAACACTAAATCAAGGAACACCAATAGTTTTCAAAAACATCAAGGCAAAGGGTTTGTTTGGTTGCTGTTTGAAAAGTGTTTTATGTTCTAAAAAACAAGGACAACAAGGACAACGGAGAACATGTTTGTTTCATAGTTTTTTGTATACAGAAAAACACAAAGAACACTAAATTCCAAATAATAAAACCAGTTTTTCGAAGACATAATGGCGTTTTACGTGTTTTCAAAAGCTGTTTTCATGAATAGTTTTCAAAGTAGAACCAAACATGCCCTTGGGTTCTTGTTTTTTGAAATTGTTTTCGATTCTCAAAACCAAGAGGAACAAGGAAAATAGGGAGAACATTTAGTTCCCAGTTTTTTTGGTTTCGAAAACACGAGAGAACACTAAATTAAGAAAACAAGAAGCAGTTTTTAAACACAAAAATAGTGTTATGTGTGTTTTCAATAGTTGTTTTCATGAGCGATTTTCAAAAACATGAATTAAACATGCCCTTAGGTTCTTGTTTTGAAAATTGTTTTATGTTCTCAAAACAAGGAGAACACATTTTTGGTTTATAGTTTTTGTTATGTAAAACGAGAAAAAGCTAAATTAAGGCAAGACATCGGGAAGGGAGGTCTAGGTTATAGCCCTAGTGGGGGACAATTTAATTACTACATTGTAACAAATTCTTTGGCTAGTAATTAGAGATGCTCTCCCTACTTGTAGTTTTCTCGTTGCCAGGGGATTTGAATTTCCAAATAGGTGTCATCTTTCCTATCAAAGCATCGAAAAAATCAATCATATTTTCAAAGATTGTCATTTTACTTAAAGTATTTGGACACACATCAAATACAATTGTCCCACACCTCTCTTATATGAGGGGCACTTCCTTTCATGGTTAGAAATGATTCATAAAAACTACAAAATGAATTGCAAATTGTTTTAA
>JAEQBH010005967.1:0-89603 GCA_016808115.1 Tetrastigma voinierianum
CCATGCATCAATTATCAACCCACTGTCCATCTAGGAGAACATTATCCGAATGCCCCCTCAGTGAAGGATTTGATGTCAGAACATGCCAATGCCGTAGGTCAATACAAGCCACAACCTAATGCCCCATACGGTAATACCTACAATTCCAATTGAAAGAATCACCCTAACCTTTCCTGGGAACCCAATCCCCCGCTCTAGGCTCCTTGGTGCCAAACAACAGTTTAGTTCCTCATTCACCAGCTACCCACCACCATCCTTCTTCCCCTGCGCTTGAACAAGCCATCTTTGAACTTGAGTAAGTAGTAGAAAATAGGCTCTGTGGAGGAGCAAAGGGGATAAATGTAATAATTGGCACAAAGAATTGATACTGGTAGAAAGCACATCAAAAGAATAGATGGCCACAGAGTTAATTTAATCTGTAGGGCCTGACAACCTGCAGTATTCAATCACAAAAATCAACAATTTGTTGGAGGTACAGGAGAGAGGAAGGTTCCCTTCCCAAACGTTACCTAATCCAAAAAGGTCCACGAGAAGAGTTCATCCAAAGCAATTCAGTGGGATGGATGAAGTGAGTTTCAGCAATCACTCCGAGGAGTGAAAAGAGATAGAGCAAACTGTTTATGACCGATAAGAAACATGCAAGAAAAGGAGCTGAGCCTGAAAGGTAAGATGTTAGAGGATCCGAAGGAAGAAAAGCATGCCCCCTCCATTTCCCCAAGCACTAAGAGGCAAGAAAAAATCCCAAACCAAGCTGAAATTTGGGAAGTGCTAAGGCAAGTGAAGGTAAACATTCCACTGCTCGACATGATTAAGCAAGTCCCAACTTATGCAAAGTTCTTGAAGGACTTATGCACAAATGCACAGTCAAGAAAGGGTTAGGCATTGAAAAGAAGGCCTTCCTTTAACCGAAAGCAAGTCGCTGCTATAATCCAGAGTGCAAGACCTCAAATAACACAGATCCGGTGGATCCCCACTTTCGCTAACATTGAGTGAACTCGCATAGACAAAGTAATCGCTTAGATTTAGGGTTCAAGTGAACCCACTGCTGCTATCAGTGTATGCGTTAGGGTTTAGGGAGCTCAAGCCTACCAACATTGGCTCTGTCATCAGTTGATTCAGATTGAAGATCTTATGGGAATAGTTTAGATGTTCATAGTAGACAATCAATACTCCAAGACTTTGTAGTGTTTGATACCGAGCCAATCGCGAGTGGGTCCAATCATGTGCCAATTATCCTGGGAAGACAATTTTTGGCCACTGCCAATGCAATCATCAATTGCCGAAATGGAGTAATGCAGCTCACATTTGGCAACATGACATTGGAGCTCAACATATTTCACTTTAGTCACAAGCACAAACTAGTGGAAGGTGATAAGGAAGGAAGTGATGAAGTCTGCTCAATTGGTTAAAATGCAGTAGAAGCAAAGGTCCATAAACCGGCAAGAATTGGATGAGACCAAGATGAAGCGCTTGATCGACCGTCATCACCACCGCAACAATCGTCGCCTCTAAATCACTGAGAAGAAATCAACATGAATGGACCAATCATGAAGGCTGCAACACAAGCCACTGCCGGGGTTAAGGAGCTCCTCCTCCTTGACCCTCCATGAGTAGATCAGTGAAATTGGGCTGGTTTGGTGTTCGCTAAAACCAAATTGCAGCTCAAAAATTTTTTGCTTTTTGTTTAAAAATTGGTCAATTTTGATAGTTACTATTTTTAGTAATCTTTTCCTCTTAGGTAATTTCCCTGGTTCTATTTATTCTTGATTTATTTTATTTTATTTAGTAGATATATGTTAAAATAATAAATTTTGAATTTTTTTTTTTTATTTATTTTATTTTATTTTATTTATTTCTTGATGAAAACTGTTATTTTGGGTGTGGAGGGAGTCGATTTCGCTTAGCATAGCGAAATTGGCCCCTTCAGGGGCTTTTCTCGGCCGCCCTCGCACCCTTATTAAAGGAAAAGGGGGCCCCTATTTTCAACAGACATTTCCAAAAGCCCCGAGCCTACGCTGCCGTCCCTCGTTTCCACTCCTCGCTGTGAGCTGCAGCCCAAGCCTGTGTCCCTAGTCAGTGCCACCAAAGCAAATTGCGCCCTCGCGCCTGCCAACAGCTCAGATCATTGTCTGTGCCTTGGCTCACTTGACTTGACGCCACAAGTGTCTGCAAGCATCTCCCATCACGTCCACCACTGAAGACAGTGGCGGCACTTGCTCGCCCGGTCCCTTGTCGGCCTGAGCCCCGATTCGCCGCATCCAGCCCCTACCGCCGCATCCGCGCTGCTTTGCCTCGCTTATGGCTCTGCCTGCTTCAGCAGAGCCCCGGTCCGGGCCTGGCGTGAGCGCAAAGGCACTCCCACTCCCAAATTGCAAACCCGTCCGCTTCAGATTCTCTCCACTACAGATATGGTCCGTATCGGTAAGGTTCTCACTATAGACCTGTGGTCGATCACAAAGACTGGGATGGAGGGCCTGCACACTACCGAGGCCGCCTCGCGCCTATTCTTCGACTTGCCCGTAGTTGAGCGTACTGGCAAAGGGCTACAACTACAGTACCAGAGGAGCCGCAGGGGTTCAAGAGGTATCAGACTAGGATGGGACCCCGAGCCCCTTCCCCGATGCCTCAGAGACTATCCAAGAGGACCCGGCCCTCCAAGCGGGCCCAGACATTAGGGCCTGGGAGCCCGTCATCTTAGGGCTCCTACCGCCGCCTTTCCACAAGAAGCCAGAGAGAGTTTATCGCTTCGCTTTTTCGCCGCCTCAGATCAGCACAGCTTATCGGGACCCCGATACCGGGAACGGAGTTGTAATGCCAGGATTTTCTATGGAGAGTCATTTCACGGAATGCAAAAGATTGACCACACACCCCGGATTTTCATGGAGAGTCATTTCTGACGTGCAGTCTTGACGACCCGGTTCGGAGACTCCATGAGGTGATCCTGGTACTCCACTGCTATTTATGACAGCGGCCGGTTTATTACCCGGGTGGTGCTTGAGTTCTACCACTGCGACTTCAGGGAGTCTGGGGTCAGAGCTCGTTACCGACTGATGTGTTTGTGAGTGCTCGGGCAGCGGTTATTTCAGTACGTGGGCACATGATGGGCGGGGCCAATGCGGGATGTCGGGATTGGCCCACGGCCAGGCCACGGAGGAGATGGTCCGCTGTCTCGCTCGAGATACTACGGCGGGACCAGTACTTTTCCGTAGGCAGCTCCCGCCTCAGATGCTTCTGGTGGACCACCTGCTCCGGACCAGCCTGTTTCCATTACAGCACTATGTTCAGCGCAGGGGAGCCATACTAGAGGCCTTGTATCGGATCTCGAGAGGGATTCTAGTTCAGTCCCTCTGAGCTGGTCATGACCTCCTCTTGCCTTCGGGGATAAGGTCCACCGCAAGGGCAGCTCAGTGAGGTCTACCCTTGTTGATGCCGCGACCCCTGCGAGGCAGTCTGGGCATTTGGGATCTCCGGTGGGCCAGTATCGGAGGATGTCGGATGCCCTCGGGGTCTGTCTTTGGAGCCGAGCCTTGGTGATCTTAGATTTCTTTTCTCAATCGGGACGGGAGGAGGTACCGGATGAGGTAGCGAGTCCTGAGGGAGATGATCATACTCCCGGAGGTAGGAGTGGAGAGGAGTCCGGTGCAGTTGTCCCCTCCATCTCCTCCTCCACCTCAGCCCATTTGACTTGGTACGTCCGGCCAACCGTATACGGCCACGGCATTCTCGGGAGCATGTTCGTGGCTCGAGGAGTTAGCGGGTGTTATGGATGTTCATGTGCATTGGCTGCACGGCATGTCGATGGACCAGAGATTGTGGCCAGAGGACCACTTTAGAGCATTGTCATACCATGCTCCTTCGGATCATGAATCACCTCGGTCTCCCACACGGGCACATCGTGATAGGCCACAATGGTAGCCTCCTTAGACATCTTTGGCGACAGCAACAGCGACTTCGGATCCACCACCGAGGTAGGGTGGTCACATGTCTCTAACTTTCCTATCCCTATGACAAGTTTCTACTTTGGCTGGGAGGAAAAGTTAGAGTTAGTTTTGATATAATACATCATGTTTTGTACGGAGTTTTCAACTTTATCAAGCTTGCTACTCATTTGTATAGGATTCATGTATTAGCCAATAGTAGGCGGTGATGTTTTCTCATATTTAGCTATATTAAGCATGTATTTTGGTTATATCAAAGCTTTATAGTATTATTTACAGGTTACTACACTTTTTGAATCATTTTTGTGTTGTCATTTTTGTGTTTCGACTCTTGCCTTTAGTTGAAAAATTGGAAATACGTATGTTACCTTAATGTTAGAACAATTCCATGCATGATTTAGTTTCGGTCAATTGGGGATTTCAGCATATTCAACCTTGAACACATTCCCTCTTTAGCTAATTCACACCTGCTTGCACCCAGTTATTGCCAATAAGTTGAGAAGCTTTGTACCTCTTTCAACTTTGCAAGTGGAAGCCCCAAATTTGTTGGCTGACCCATAATAGGTTTGTGTTACCCATGTATGAAAACCAATGTAGTCTTCCAAATGAAAAAGGAAAGAAAAAGCAAAAAGAAAAAGAAAAGAAGAAAAAGAAAAATAAAAGCCGTGACGCTTTGCCTTGAAACCCGAACACGGTCCGAGGGGTATATGGCGAAAGCCCAACTGGCTTAGATGCCCTAAACCTTAATTGGTTGGGAGTCATCGACTTAGTGTTCGCTACGGGTGGATAGGTAGAGTTTAGCGTGTTGTAGGTGTAATTCTCCTAAAGTCATTCGGGTCGGGGTGAAGCACACGGAGTTTGTGGTCGAGTGATCCT
The DNA here is from genome assembly GCA_016808115.1 of Tetrastigma voinierianum. Classification (NCBI taxonomy): domain Eukaryota; kingdom Viridiplantae; phylum Streptophyta; class Magnoliopsida; order Vitales; family Vitaceae; genus Tetrastigma; species Tetrastigma voinierianum. The sequence continues at coordinate 4,815 of JAEQBH010005967.1, forward strand.
TTTGGGCAGTGCCTAAACCTTAATTGGTTGGGAGTAATCGGTGGACCCCTGTTATACGGACTTTGGTGAAGTCGAGTTTTTAGCATTGCACCCTACATTGCCATCAAGGAAGAAATAAGAGTGTAGCTAGTCTTGTTTAAGTTGGTCAACAGTTTAAGGCCATGGACGATGCTTCTGGGTTGGGGGAGGGAATAGCTTTTCTGCGATTTATTGGCTGGCCCGGTTACCTTGGAACAATTAGATGTTGGTGGAAGTTGGTTGACTTCTTTGGAGCGATGCGCCTCAAACTTGTTCTTGCAGCCTTTGTTCTTTCATGTCGGTTTTCGTTCAGGGTCTAAATTGTTCATACTAAAGGTAAAGCTTGCACAGCACACACACTTTGAAGCCTTATACACTTTTGTAAAAGCCTGACATGCATACCTTTATTGTTTTTAGCATTCTTTAGGGGTAGCAGCGTGTCGGTTAGGTGTGATTAGTGAAAAGTGCTATTTTAAAACCCTATTTAAGATAGGTTTTTTGGCTTTTGCGCACTAATCATATGAATTAAGCCAATTGTCATGTGCATGTCCACTTAGTGCTTATGATTTGTTTTCGAGATTGTTTTGGATAGTTTTGCTGGTCTTGGGAACTTTAGTCAGCAAGTTTGGCTTCTTATGGGTGCTGAATGCGAGAATCCTCGATGATTTCACCGAGCTGAGGCGATGAAATGTCAAGATCTGAGTGAAGGTGAAGGCAAGTGATGAATAAAAGGTGCGGGAAGTGATGTAGTAGCAAAGCGAAGTAGGAACAATCCAGGGATTTTCGCTAGGATTGCGAAAATTTTGCTGGGATTGCGAAAATTTCGCAATCATAGCGAAAATTTCGCAATCCTAGTGAAATTTTCGCTATGTGAAAATTTTGCTAGGCTAGCGAAATTTCGCTAGCTAGTGAAATTTACTGTTGCTAGCGAAAATTGTCAATTTCGCTATCTCACAAAAATTTAGCTAGGCTAGCGAAATTTCGCTAGCATAAGCGAGATTTGGCTATACTAGCGAAATTGCTTATAGCGGCGAAATTGCTCGACTGTGTTTTGGTGTTTTTGATTCCTAAGCGACCACGTTTTGATAAATTACCATTTTGTCCCTATTGTAATTTCATATTTTAGGTAATTTGTCATTCGCACCTCTTGTATGGCTATATAAGCCCCCCTGACTTTGTAGCTTAGAGTAACTTTTCATTTTTAATCTGAGTTTCCATGACTTTTCATTTTAGGTTTACTTTGCTCCCTTCTCTCTCTTCTTTCTCTCATTTTCTCGGCTACTAAACACCCCCCTTTAGGATGACAACTCAAGGGATGCTTGGCTAAGCCTCATAGCTTTGAAGAGGAGGGTTGCTAGCTTGGTTTTGGGGCTGTTGCAGGTTGTCCTCATGCTTTGAATGTTACAAGTACTGCATTTATGGTTCCCAGCTTTCCAAACTAGGGTTTAATGCCATTTAATATGCTCCCTTTTTGGTCAATACTTGTCATACTTTAGGGTTGATCGTGCCAATGGTGAATCTTGTGATATCCTTTAGATATTTACGAGCCAATCAAGAAGTTTAAATGCTAGGGTTTCAATGAATGGGACTTTGAATGCAGTATTTGGTTTGACTCAAATAGGAGTGGTTCTAGGGTTAGGTTTATAGCTAAACAAAGATCAGGTTTGGCTTTGACTATATGTCATTTTCCTAATGCGAGGAAATAACCCGAGGACATTTTAATAGCCCCATGTTATCAAGATAGTGACGAGCCTTCAAAGTTTCATCTCACACTTCCCATTAAGCCATTCTGGGTTAGTCGGTGAACAAATGACCTCCAGCATTTTTAACCAAATCCTGGAAATCCAAACAAAGCCTCACCATTTTCAAACACTAATGCAAATCATTCATGGGATGAAAACCCATCCCAGTCGACCCTGGTAGTTATCTGCGGTAACATTTCTGTGATAGGAGGAACTTAGGATACAAATATTGTTGATTCGAGTATCACCTGCGTAGCGCGAATCAAATTATTGATGAAATTTTAAATATTTAATTTTGGCGTCTTTCATAGCAAAATACCATCAACATCTTGATTGAAAAACATTTTTAAATAATATTATTAATCATTAGTAATTGTTTTTAAAAAAATTGTTAATCTCTTACACCATAAAAGTTGTAACTCTTAAAATTAACTATTTATTTGTTCAAATATAATTGTTTTTTATATGTGAATAGTTTTTTTTTAACTCATAGATTATTTATGTTTTAAATTCTTTACTATAAAATTTATATTTTAAATTTGAGTCTAATTTTTTGTTTCTTATATTATATACATAAAATCTTTTATGTTTATATGTAAATTTTTATTTTGGATAACAAAGACTCACGTAATCCTTGGATCAAATTAGAAATCTATTATTTATCAATGCATAGACATGATTTCATTAACATCACCTACTTCGTGTCTCTAATAAATTCCTTTTAGCTATTCATAATTAAAATAATGTTTTAATTTTCGTTAAATATTTTTAATTTATTTCTATTTCTTTTTCAATTTTTATAAATTATATTAAATATACTTTTGAAAATATATTGACAAATATATTTAAAGTACAAATTGATCCTATATCCTTAAAAGTTTAAAAATTAAGCATACATATATATATATATATATATATATATATATATATATAATTAAAACTTTATTATTTTATTTTTTTAAACCATATTTATTTTCTTTAATTATTGCAGTTAAATTTCAAAAAGTGTGTAGTTATTAAGATTAATAAAAAAATGATAAGTTATCTTTGCCAAAGGAATTGGTTGTGTTTTTTTTAAAATCAAGTGGTGGTTGTTTTTTAATCAAGGGAAGTGGTGGTTGTTATAACCTGCCATCTATTTTTTAACACTTGGATCTATGTTTAATGATATTTGTTTATAGCTTAAAGTTCAATATTTAAATTTTAATTTAAATTTACTATAGTCATTATTATATCATATAAGTAAAAAGTTTTTCGAATTAAGAGCACCTTGGAGTGTAAAAACCAGGAAAAATTCAATTTTTCTGAAAAAGGTTAAAACGGTAATTTCGGATGGAAACCGGAAATTTTCTAGATCTTGGATGACGAAACGGACTTCGCCATTGAATTTGTCTCACGAAATCTAATTACCCAGTCGAATTTCATCGAATTTCGAAATAGTCGGAATTTCACGTTTTTAGAGGCATCAGGTGTCGAGTGACACTTGGCAGGACCATGAGGATTCCACATGGAACCTTAGGTGTTGGACACATGGCATGATAGCCATGTGTTTAAGACAAGTGGGATAAATGGTAGCGTTGGGCCATGTGTCACATGAGAAATAAAGGGAAATAAATAGAAAATGGGAGAATAACAAGTGTGGAAGTGGGAGGAAGTTTCCACTTTTGGGACTAATGGAGTTGATGCAGTCGGAAAAGAAAATGAAGGAAAGAAAGAGATGAGAAAATAGGGGAAAATGAAAATAGAAAAAATGAGATGGGAGCAAACAAATAAAATAGACAATTCGATTTGGGATAAGATAAGACCAAAGAGAGAAGATAAATAAAAGGAAAAAGAGGAAGGCCAAAAAGAAAAGGAGAGGAAAAAAAACGGACAAGGGGAAGCAAACAAGAGAGAAAAAAATGGATTTTGGCCGATTGACAGTTTGGAGCTCAACTTGATCAGAGAAGAAAAGTTGATCCACACATTACAAGCTACATGTGGGTACCAAAATCTTGGAGTTTCGTCAAACTCCACGAGGTAGAGAATTTTTCTACTTGGATTATTTTTCGCCTAAAGGTCAGTTAATGACATGGGCGTTCTTCGAGGCCAGGCCGCCGTGTGTTTGAATCCCAGATTTTGGGGCTGATAATAGAATTTTGTATTGTTTTTGGGCCGATCTAGGCGGGCCACAGTAGACCCATTTTAATGATTCGGGCTGAATTTCGGATTTGTTTTCAGACAGTTCGGACAGGATTTTTGGAACTGTTTTCAGGCAGTCGGGATAGATTTTCAGACCGTGTGTGCTATTTTTATTTTTATGTGTTATTGCAAAAATTTGAATAACATGTTGGTTGTGTGAAAATCATGTTAATGCATGCTTATGGATGTATTGACGCCGATTTATGATGGATACTTAAGTTATATGTTAATATATATATATATATATATATATATATATCCATGTGTTGATAATGAGAATTTGCATGTAACATGATATGCCATGAAATGGTATATTTACATTTCATACTTGCAGGGGACGTACGCAGTGAGGAGGCTCGAAGCCTGTGAGCGATCCATGTTTCTCCCTAGGGCGTGGTCCTTTAGTCGCCGTGCGTCATTGTGTCATACAAGCTAGATTTGCCCAGTGAGTGTGGACCCGCTTGGGGGTCCCAGGGTCACATATGACAAAGCCATGGCTAAGGGTGCTTCATGTTTTAATGAGATGCCCATGTGGAAGAAGCTCGTGTGTTAAACTCGAAAATAAAGATGGTCCACATCATCAAATTAAATCCGGACTTGGACCAAGAGCCAATGAGTTTTTGACTTGTTGATTTGCTGCTATTTTGGAGCTGATTTACTGCAGATTTGGTGTTGATTTGCTGTTATTTTGGAGCTGATTTGGTTCTGATTTGTTCTTGATTTGTTGCTAATTTGGAGCTTATTTGGTACTGATTTGTTCCTGATTTTTCTATTGATTTGATGCTGATTTGCTATTGATTTATTCTAGATTGCAGTTGATTTGATTCCCAAGCCTTATCCTATAATTATCTAGTTTCCTTTTTTTTAGTGTGTTACTTTAGGAAAAAGTATGTTAGTTTTCTTTCTTGTTTTTGGCCAAATATTTACTTTCCTTGTGGCAAAATATTTAGTTTCTATTCTTCATATGTTTTTGGCCTATTTAAAGGCTTGTTATCCCTATATTCTTCAAGTTTTAAGCATTAATAAAATTGAGAGTATAAATTTCTCTTTGGTTTACAAGGAGAACTCTTTGAACTTATCGGTTGTCTGTGGTGTTCATGAAGACTTACTTATCAATCGGATCCCCCATCACCGATTGTAGGCGCGTCCTCACATACCAATGTTCTTGCTTCATATAAACAGGTCAAGATCATCCATGACCGCTAGAAGCGGTTCTTCCGAGCTAATAAGATCACGGGTCTCCTCACAAGTTGACGGGGTTCGTATCATTACGTCAAGTCGGGGTGTGTGTGCATGGTATTGGTTATTCACCATTCTTAGTGAATGTGTAGTAAGCTCGAAAATTGGGACAACGTCCAAAATTGATACTCATGGGTGTATAAAATAATAATAATAAATTTCGTGTGTTTGGGTGAAGCAAGATGGGGCAGATCCCCCCTAAGGTGAAAGACCCAAATTTTATTCTTAGTTGAACTGTGTAGTCAGGGGTCCATGGAGTTGAAAGTGGAAGGTCTGGCGCTCACGGTGCAGATTACAAATTTGCCTGGGATACCGGTTGTTGGCGCCGAACCAACGTTGGAGATTATTAATGGTTGAATCAGATGACGCCAATGACGTTGTTAATATCTGTATGAGTCCGGTGGTGGGGTTTGGTTTCGAGGTCATCATCTCGCCGAATGTTTGTAAATATTCTAGTTGTTTTGGCGTAAAATCGTTTTTGATCTTCTTTGCCATAACGTCGTGACTGGGTAGATAATATAACAGGGAGAATTTTTATACTGACATTTTCTGCCGTTCTGTGGATCAACGTACCGGTGAAGATCTTGCGGAAGTCGTGACAATGGATGGTAGTGGGAAGGGATTGACATCATGACATCGTATATTTTTGATAAAGTGTGTGCGTATCAAAGGTTATAAAATTGCGGAATATTATATATGATGAGGTATGATATAAGCCAGAGCTGTGATCAGATTTATCAGTTATAATTAAATTCATTTTTCTTTCCATTTGATTAATAATCATGAATAAATGGATCTCAGATGAGACATGGGATGTTAATGCTCAGTTAATAATAAATGGTTCAGATCCGTTAGACTTTGGTGCCAAAGACTATCAGACAAATTCATGGTTGTGGATGTTTAAACTGGGTTCCCAAAATTGGAAAATCTGTATTACATTATCATATTGGTAGCAGATACCCTAAGATCAGGTATGTTATCTTTGATAATCTTGACATAAATAGCAAACATTGACTTAAGTATAGATATTCAGTTGATGAACAGACGAATCAATATGTTAATATTATATGTTATGTTTTAGTAAAACACTGTGCCACTAGATATAATGACTGTGTGTTATCATTAAAATGAATTATGGAAGAATGTGTCAGTAAGGAAAATGTGTTTGCTCAGGATTGAGAAAACACAGCGCAGAGGACTAAGTGAGTCAAAAATGATGATGATTTAAGATGTGGATCAGTGATGATGGCACATTAATATGAGGTCAGATATTGAAACCTCAGACATAACACTAGCATACTGTGAATGGAAAATGGGAAGATGAGATGAATCTTGGGTTCATCTGATCAATATACTTTGTGTTGGGACCCATGGTGCTTTTATGGAACATAGGTTATAAGTTATCATGTTGTCAGGGCATGACAATCTTATTAGAGATTTGATCAGTTGTGGTGGGTTGGATCAAAGAGAATCTCAGGGTTTAGACAGACAGGACATAGGGAGAGTTAAGAATCTTGGATAAGTTTATCTCATTTCTGCTGTAAAGTATAGCTTAGAATTCCTTGAGTTGAAGCAAGGAAGTGATTAGTGCTCAAAAAGTGCTATTTTAGACCCTGTTTATTACAGGTTTGAGTACATGTGCTAATCAATAGTAATTAACAATTGCATTAAGGTCCCTCTTATTCTGATGCATTTGTGGCTGGTACATGTTTTGGCCAGCTATTTATCTTAGAAATTGTTGAGTCGATCCAACACGAAGAACCGAGTTGAACTCATCGTTGCGAGATCAGATCGAAGAAGAAGCCCAGAAATGAAGAAAAATGAATACTGCGAGGAATGCTCTTCTTAATGCCTTCATTCATTTCCATCATATTCACACTCATATTTCAGAATTTTGAATGCTGCTCATACCTTACCCACGTTGTCCACATTTCCCAATTTGTCGCGTGTTGACTTTGTTTTGCTTTCGCACCGAAGTACGGCGATCCGTGCGTAATGAATCAATCGCCGTCGATAAATTCGGCGGAGCTTTGGCTCTCGGCGTTTATCAGCCTGCAGCACCGCACCTCATTTTCTTGGCACTTTTTTGGGCAGCCAAACACCCTCAGTATGAAAGCTTCGGAGGATGGTAACTAAAACCCCCTCATCTGGAAGGGGAGGGCTCTTTGAGCTGGATTTGAGGTAAGCGTGGCCGGTCCCTCTGTTGTTTTTAACGTAGGCATTTATTTTATGTTCCTATCCTTCCTCTAGGTTTAAATCTCCTAGCTACATCTTGATTGACCAGTATTTGGCAATCTTTTAGGTTCATTGAATGCTTGTGGTAGATTCGGTGATATTCATTAGATTGCCTTCTATTGTTATTGTAAGATAAGGTTGAGGAAGGTGGGTTTTCATGCAGGACCATGAATGTTAGATTAAATGCCACCATCTTTCAAAAGGAAAAATTATTAGGGTTCGATTTTTATAGCTAAACAAAGATCCAGTTGAAATGACTGGTCATCTCGATGAGAAAGGACCGGGGACCTTCGGTTAGCCCTATGACCTTAAACCCAGTGACTGACATGAGAGTTCTTTTTATATTTTATTTCACCTTATTTTAGGTTTGAAAACCATCAACTCCATGTTTTCTGGAAACCCCAAAATCCAAATTGAATTCACCATTTTGGCCTTCTTGTAAATCATTTGAGTCTGAAAACCCATCCACGAGTTATTGCTTAAATTTTATACTGCAGTAGTAATGCTAATGATGAGAGTGGGTTTATAGTATTGTTGATTTCGGCACCTCTTGTAGTTGAATCGGGGAAGTATAAGGCGTGCTCAGTGCGGCGCTAAGTTCAACGAATTGGCACGTTTCAGGGATGACTATGTGGCCACATATATGGCCAAGGTGAGGAAGTTTGAGGATGGCCTGAAGTTGTCTATCCATAGCAAGATTGTAGGATTTCTCCTACGAGACATGGACTCTATGGTCAGGACGGTTATGGCCATAGAGAGAGAGATAGAGGATGCGAAGCGTCGAGAGATTCGGGTGCTAAGTTCTGAGAGAAGGAGGATCGACCATGCTGGATTCGGGAAAGCTTGGAAGACTTCTATCATGGGGATTACCGGGGTGGGGCCACGGCTGCTCGGGACTGAGACGGACTAGGGTTTCTAGTCAATCGGGATTGATGACATGTTTCCAATTGCATCGTCGGGACGCATGAAGGCGAGATTGGTGTGAGGCGGGGTCTCAGGATATGGGACACCTCGGTCGGTCATGGGTGGGTTTCTTGAGCCACAGCGGATTTCATTCCTCCTTACCCATCACGGGCTAGGGAGCCGATGTCGGTCTGAGTCTTGAACAGCACCTCTTATTTCGAAGATGGGCCACATGGGCCAGGGCATAGGTCGGGGTGAGGCAAAGACTTCCAGGTTGGTACTTGAAGCTGGCCTTGGGAGTGTTCTGTTTGTGGTAAGTAGTGAGCTTGTAGATCAGTTTGATATACAAGGTATGTTTCGGCTCTCACACTTCTTGATAAGAGTGTTGTTTAAATGTGGATGCATCACATTCATGCTTATAGTTGCATAATGTGTGAAAATTTTTGGCTTAGAGGTGGAGACCTTGGAAGAGCCATTACATGTGAGTTCTCCCCTAGGGACTTAAGTTGATAAAGTGCTGACACAGAGCACTTAGCTTTATTTGGGTTTGAGGTGTTTTGTGTCTTGATAATTTCTAATTAACCGATTTACATTTAAGGTCCTATATTACCTGTCGCATTTTTGGCAAATTTTATAGTTTTTGCTAGCTAATTATCAAAAATTGTTGAGATTGATCGAAGCACGAATTCTAGTCAAACTGTTGCGGATCAAGAATAGAGGAAAGAATAGAAGAAAATAGAAGAAAATGGAGCATTACAGAAATGCTTTTCCTGCGAGCAATGTGCATCCTGCGAGCCTTGTGCATCAACTTATTTATTCACCTTTTGACGCCTCGACTTTTTATTTCTAATTTTTGTTTTCTTCACTATTTTAACCATATAGTAACTTCAGTTCAGTTTTTTTAATCTCACTTTCTTGAGCCGTATGGCTAAATTAAGGTTTGTATCAATCAACTCACTTCACTTCATCGGCCATCGACGAGAGTGGCGATTGTGTACTTCCTCCTTTCTCCATTTTCTTTCATTTTCTCTCCTTTCTAAGCTGCAACACTCCTCGAAGTTAAAGCCGGAGGATGCTTACTTCAGACCTTTCCTCTTTGAATAGGAGCTCTTTGACATGGTTTGGAGTAATTGAGGATCTCTATTTTGCTTAGGCATTTATTTTCATTTATCGTTCTTATAACCTCTGAGTTTAAATCTCTAGATACGTCTTGATTGACCGTGTTGGCAATCTTTTAAAGTTCATTGGATGCTTATTATTAGATTCGGTGATATTCATTAGTTGCATTCTATTTGTTCTTGTAAGATGGAGAGCTGGGAGGTGAGCACTACTTATCTGGGACAATGAATGAGTAGATTAAATGCAAGTTCTACTATTTTCATGTATGCGTGTAAGGTATTTGCATTCCTGCTTCTACCTTAGTTTAAATCTCTTAAAACATGCCCTCCTTAATGTGTATTTGGCAAGCTTTTTTGGGTTGATGGATGCTTTCATTAGATCACTGATGCCGGAATGGTGTCTCCTAATGAATTATTGTGGGTAGGGTTTTGAGATGTGTTTTTCACGCTAGGGACATTTATGCCTAATAAAATGCTTTATCAAAGGGGAAAATTATTGGGGTTTTAGTTTTTAAAGCTAAATGAAGATCCCTGAGTTCAGGAGATGGCTGTCATGTCATCTCCCAATAGAAATGAACACAGGACCTCTCGATTTGCCTTAGGACCTCAAACTATTGCCCATTAGCTAGGAGTTCTTTTTCTTATTTTTCTTCATTTTATTTTTAGCACATAAACCAGCACACCCACTGTTTTTACCCAGATCCACTATTTTCATCAGACATGAATCAAAGTGAAATTTACCATTTTTGAATCATTACAAATCATTTGTCACGAAAGGCCATCACAGTGTTAAATACAGAGTCATTATCTTTGCGGTAGCTTTGCTACATCGTTAGGAATTTAGGTTTATAAATATTATTAGGAACAGCCTACTTGTAGCGAATCGGGGACTAGGGTGAGGATTGATAGATATGTCGAGTTTGTAGTCGAGAGATCTAAGGGATTCTATACATTGTGGACTTGAGGTCATGGTTGGACATATCGGTTTAAGATGTCATGCCAGGATGATATGTGGAAGAAATAAATAAGTTGATTTGTGATGTGGTGGTTACCACCTACACATAGGACGTTATTGTGTTACGTTTCAGGGGGAGAAGCGTGATGCTTTACCCTAGACAGTGCATGACTCCAAGTGGAGTGGACAGTTGATGAGTTGGCAAGCAAGCCTTGCACATGTGAAGGATGAAGGATGCATGAGTTTGGGTCTTGATTCGTGCACGGTAAATTTGTTGTCAGCAAATTTATATACACAAGACCTCTCTTTATGACAGTCGAGTTCACTGTGATGCTATGATGATCTGGTCGAACACAGGGATGGGTTTCATAAGGTGCTCATGAGTGTAAAGGTAAGGCTTTCTATTTGGACTTTTTTGGATTTGTTTCAGCGATGGAAATGGTTGGTAGGGGTATGGCTGAAACCTAGAAAAAGTTAACTTTGAAGATTGATACTAGCGGTAGTTAGGGCAAACAAGTGTCCTCAGTTTATCCTGATTATGACAACCTTTAGTCATGGCATAACCGGATCTATGTTCCCTTATAAACCTCACTTTATAACAACTCCTATTTGAGTGTAGATGGCATGCGATTCTGCGCTTTTAGGTTTGGCCTGCATTAATATCATTTAGAGGCTTGCTTAAAGGCCATCTAATGAACCCCGCAGTACATCTGGCAATAAGTATGCCTTCATAATGCAAAGCATGAGTATTGGCCAGTAATAACATTCAAACTATTCAACCCTAATTTGAGAAGATGAGGACATGTCTGATGCAGGCTTTAGTCTGGACATGGCCTTTGCGACCAAGCTGGCTTCCTTCCTCTTCCAAAGAAAGGAAACAGCCAGCATCTCATGATTGTCATCTCAGGGGTCATTTGACAGCCAAGAAAGTAAGGGGAAGAGGAGAGAAAGAGGAAAATAAAACCCTAAATAAAATACGAGACTTTATTTACAAAAATGAAAACTTACAAATTCTTCTCTCCCCCCAAATCGTTGCCTCCCCAAAATTCTATATTTATTACAAAAAGAGAGGGGTTTATGTAGGCCACCTCAATACATGAAAATACCAAAAAGCCTACAAATTTGGCTAAGTTAAAGGACAAAGAGAGTAGCCACGAATTTGAAGTTGGTTGGCATTAATTACAAAAACATGAGCGATTGAATTTCGCTGGGTGAAGAATTTAGCTGAGTAGCGAAATCACGAGCTGTGAAAATGAAGAACTAACTAGGCAGCAACGATGCGCTAGCTAACGAAATTTGTGGCAAGCGGTACATCAATGTAATCATGAAATTTGGCTAAAGGCAGTGCACTGGCGAAAACCACGGTGTCTGCGAAAATCATGATTGTTGAACTTGCGAAATTTTAAGCTAAACTGCTGAAAATTTTATGTCTGGTAGAAATTTTCGCGGGCTTAAAATGTACAGTTCTTGATTTTCAGCACACTCCTGTCTTCCTCTTTGCATCAATTTTTCTTCACTTTGCCTTGATTTTCATTGATTCTTAGGCTGGTTGATGTTTGACACTTGAATTCAAACTTCATGATTCATCATACATCCAGATATTGAACTTCTAAAGTGCGCAAAAACACAAACAACCAATATATCTAAATGGCATAAGTGCTACTAAGAAGACTTGAACACTTCAGGTGGTATAAATGACATGATTAATGCGCTAAAGCACTCAACCTATCTAATATAGGGTTCAAAAGTGCACTTTTTGGGCATTAATCACACCCAATCAACGTTGCTAGTCCATAGCAATGCAAAAAACAAAAGGAGATGCCATGTAGTGAGATTTTCAAAAAAGTTTATGGGTTTAACCTGCATATAACCGGTACCTTAAAGCGAAAAAATGGACACGAGTTTAGCTTGAGCATGAAAGAGCCAAAACCATACAGAGCGATTTTAGGTCGATATTGGTTCCATGATTTACAGCAGATTTCCACCTAAGTCTAATGGTTCTTTATATAGCAGTTACGTAATAGAATTGCAAAATTACACTTTTCCCCTGACCCTAGCCGACATGGCGTAAAATTTGTTGAACAACTAGATAGAGGATAGTTACGCACTTCTTTCTTTATTGACTACCTTTGTAGGATGCAATGCTTAAAAATTCGACTTCACCAAAGTCCATGTAACGGGGGTCCACAGATGACTCAACTTTGAGGTTTAGGGCATCGATCGAAAGGATAAATGACACTCATCCAGAGCCGCCCAGGACTCATGATATGACTTGAAATCAAGCACCCTCTGATTCGTTTAGACTCTACCTATCCACCCGTATAGCAGACACTAAATCGATGACTCCCGACCACTTAAGGCTTAGGGCATCGGGTTTCAAAACCCCATCATACCCCTCGGACCGTGCTCGGGTTTCAGAGCCAAAACTTCGACTTTATTTTCTTTTCTTCTTTTCTTTTTTCTTTTTCTTTGCTTTATTTTCTTTCTTTTGGAAAACAACATTGGTCTTATGTATGGGTAACCTGAGCCTATCTTAAGTTGCCAACATGCACTAGTAAATTCATAAGCGAAGAGCAAACAAATTCCCACAAGCCTATTGGAATAATACACAGGTGCGGTGTGTGAATTAGCATAAGGAGAAAATTTTCAAGTTGAGCATGCTGGAGGCTATAATTGACAGCGATTGAAGCATGGAATTTGCTTTCTAACATAAGGTAATAAACAGTGATTCAATTTCCAACAAAAACAGGTGATTGTCAATTTTAGCAATTGATTGTTCAATTAGAAAAGAAAAGCATTACACATGGTAAAGGCACAAACATGATATGCAAAAGTCTATGTATATATCTTGAATGGCTTTTTGATATAGCAGAAAGTGGCTAACCATGAATATAAAGCTAAGCCTTGAAAAATATCACCTTCTCTTATGGCTAATACAAATTTCTAATCAAATCGTGGCGGGTTGATAAAAATGGTAACTATACAAAATCATAAAAGAGACTAACCACCTCCTTCTTTGTGGTAATTGGTGTGAGGAACTGAAGGCTGCTGCTGCTTTGCGTGAAACATCTAAAGAAATTTTGCATACGTGGTGGGCTCCTCTCGATCGAGGGACCTGAGGAAGACCAGTGCGTCGTGATCTCTTTGAAGCATGATAGCCGCAGGGGTTAACCTCGATCCTGGGCTGCATCTTTGAAACTACTGTGTGTTCTTGGAGTGTGCAGATAGCATCAATCACACTAGCTATCTCTCTCGGCTTCGGCATGAAATTTGCTACTCAGGCGAATGGTGTCTTGAATAGGATGGGCGGAATTATCTGCTGCATTCTTGATGTAGTCTGTGGAGGAGGGATGAAGGTGATATCGTGGAGCCAGGACTCTCTGCTGTATCTCGGGCTCGGGGCGGGTATATCATGCGTATGGTAGTCGCAAGCCTCCTGACCCGGTACCTCCTCCTGGTCCTGTGGTCGTAGGTGGAAAGATACGGGCATAGTCATCACCGCTCATTTGACATGGCGGGGCATGAGACCTCATCTCGATCTACAGGCTCTGCAGGAATCCATATGCTCGAGAACCTGGCATAGGAGTCTCGGCATCAGTAGTGGAATGCTCTGCACTTTCGTCTTGGGTCCTTAGATGGACCTTCTCCTGGCTTGAAAGAGAGGCCATCACCGGCTCGGGAGGTAGACAGTATCTCAGGATCAGGTAAAGAGCCTCCGATATGGCTCCCCTCCATTTGTGCGTAATCTTTGAGCGAAATAGAAACTCGTCTGAACAAATGGTGATCAATGACATATGGGGGTACGCCTCTATAAAATATTTGGTCGTAATTGGTGTCTCTGGCGGTCTTTCGAACCATCGCGATGGCGGGTGGGCTGATCGTAACCCTTTGCATTGGCGGTATCGCGAGACCAGAAAACTGCTAGAAATATAGAGCGCTCTGGTACTCGCGGCGTCATCAATGCGAAGCTGAAGCTGCATGATTTAGTTGATCTCTAAGGCGTCGTAATTGGTAGGCTGCGATACCCGCTCGTGGGTAATATCGCCTCGGGGTCGCCAGAAAGCGATGGCGAATAATCCTCGATCAATCTCATGGACTCCCGGTATCTGAGATCGGTCCTCATTGTGAGGGCGTCGTGTCGACTCTTGATGGAGCGGTCTACGATGGGTAGCGCATTCCGGAATGGGGTTCCACTGAAACCAATGTGGTCGAATCCTCGAGCGATGACGAGCTGGGGTGATGCGGTAACGCCTCGGCGGCCCGGATGTGTTGGTAGTGCGGTGAGAGGATGATGACTCCTTTGGGCAAGCGGTGCGGTAGCGGGGCCTGACCTCAGAACTCTCCTCCCGAGGTACGGGTGATGTTGGGGTCCATTAGTGTCTGATCATGACGAAATCCACAGGGCTCCTCAGTCGCTCAGGGACCCGGTGATGCCGGGCCTCCCTATCTGCATCGACCTCACTGGGCCGAATGCGGACTCCACCCCGAGTACGAACCATACCGTAATCGAAATAAAATAATCGAAGAGGGCTCGACTCCACTCAGAAATGTACCGAGGCTCTCCTCGAGGTGACCGGACCGGCCGAACACCGCCAACTAAGTGGGCTCACCGATCGCATTACGTAAGAGTCGTGTGGAAAACCGTGGCTCGTGTGGGCGCAGCGAGTGAAGCTCGCTAGAGACTGATCACGGGCGTGGTAAGGTCGGGACCGAATGTAGGCACGCCATGGCTATCGCGGCGCAAAGTAAACAAACGCGCGGCGGTTAGAAGCGTGAAGGGTTGCTCGCCACTTCCGCCAAGCAGATCGAGGGCTCTACCAATGCCGTGGTGGCTCGGTCATGGCTAGCGGGCGGGTAATGAGCGTAAGGCGTGAACTGACGGCACGGCAGAGGTCGGAAAGTCAGTGGCTACCGTGGCAGAGACCAAAGCCAGCTTAGGGGAGGGAGAGTATAAAGTGATCGTTTGGCCAACCCCCTCCCCCCTTCATATAGCCTAGTTGAAGCAACCGAAGAGTCATTTCCTCATATTTTTGCCATTTTAGCGAATTCTCGTTAAAGTCGCTACATCTCCCGCACTTTCAAAAATTTCAAATTTCTTCAATATTGATAATATATAAAAATAAAAGATTATGATAAAATTATTAGATGATACTATAATTAGAAATTTAATACAAATTACCATTATATATAAACAAAATTACTTAAAAAAACAAAATCGCTAATTTAGGAAACTTTCAAAATAATCAAATTATGAAAAATTAACTAAATTAAGACAAAAGTAAAATTATGGAACTGCAACGGTTTTTGGAAAACACCGAATCCGCTCAATCTCAAAATTACTCAAGGGGGTCAAGGAGAATGATCTCCCTAACCTTGCGCAGCCTGGCCGATTCCATGGTGTCAAGTGACCAATCTGCTGAAGTGGTCCTTGCCGATGGCTTTTGAATCGAAAGCAATTGGCTTGCTGTGAGTGGTGATGGCAAGACCAAAATTTCTTTATCTCCTTGACCGATTACTCCTCGGCACTCGGGCACTTTTGTTTTCCTCGCAGACACCAATTGAAACAACTTCATCAGTTATATGATTTTCATTTTCTAGCAACTCATGTTTGTTGTTCAAATGAAAGATGTTTAACTCCAAGGTCATGTTACCAAAGGTTAGTTGCATGACTCCATTCCGGCAATTTATTATTGCATTGGCTGTGGCCAGAAATGGTCTTCCTAATATGATTGGTACTACGATCGTCTACTTGCAATTGGCCTGTCAAGCACCACAAAATCTATCAAGAGAATTTGTCTATCTTTACTAAGACATCCTCAACTATCCCCTTAGGATTTTCACTCGATCTATCGCCAATGATAGTGTGATGTTGGTAGGTTTAAGTTTCTACCTAAACCCCAACTGCTTATACTGAATACCGACATTAGGATCACACTCGGCTCCTAAATCAAGCAATGACTTGTCTATGCAATTCCCACCAATATTGGACGAAATTGTGGGAGATCCTCGGATCCTTGTATTTGACAAAAAGTATTTGCTTTCGATTATGGCACCGACTTGCTCGCTGAGAAATGCCTTCTTTCAATGCCTAATCCCTTCTAATTGCGGCAAAGATCTTTCAAAATTCAGACAAGCAGGATTTCCTGCTCTGATTATGTCCAAAAGAGGTATGTTGAACTTCACTCGCCCTTTAGACCTCTAAATGCCCGTTTGTCGAGATGCCTCTGCCTCTATGCTTGTGGAAATGGTGGTATGCGGTATTTCATTGAATCCTCCTTTAGAGAATATGCTCGATTGCAATTCTTCTCCTCGATCGTGGATTCTTCAACAGTTTCAAAGTATAGGTTGATCAACCTCTTTCCACCTCCTCAGGGTAATTATCGCCTTAACTTCATCCATTCCCGAATTGTTGGATGAGACCGACCATGGATTCCCTTTTAGATTTGAACTCAAGCTTGTGATGGAAACCTCCCTTTATCTTCGCACTCTAGCAACTTGCTTGATCTTAGTGATTAAATCTTAGGTTGTCAATTTTCTCGTCGAGATTGCCTCGCTTCCATCTATTTTATTCAATGAATTCTCAACAAGATCAATTCTTTTGTGCCGCCTGCATTGATTCCTTTTGCTCAACAAAGTCGCTTCACCACCTTACTCAAATTTAATATGGCTTGTTCTACTCGGAGAAGAGTGACGATGGTTGTCAGTGGATCGGTGGAGTGGGAAATCAAACTGAGCAGTTTGGCACCGTAAGTACATAGCGTGGGGTTGGGTCTCCATGAAAGGTTAGTGATTCCTCCACCGAATTGCAGGTATTACCATATGGAGCATTGGATTGTGAGCTGTGGTTTGTATTTCATTTCCGGCGTTGTTTGCACATTCGACATCAAATCCTTCACTCATAGGCCATAGGGACATGGTTCTACTGGTGCACAGGATTACTGCAAGGATTTGACTGTAGATTTTCGCCACGCATGCACCTCTGGAGCCGTTTGCCTTCAAGCTCCACTTTCCTTGCTAGGGTTGAAATCCTAGCTCTCATCTCTATTTCTTCCTGGCAGTTGCATACACCCCACCCTCGGGTTAACCGTGGTCTCATCCTTTCCACTTTCTGTGGTTAAATTTTAATCCCAACCCTCCTTAGAAGTTTCAGCCACGTATTCTAAAAATCCATGGCTTCGTCCGGATGCTTACTTAGAAAGTCTCCTCCACACATGGTTTCCAAAGTCGCCTTACTACAGGAGACATACCACCATAGAAATGGTTTACCAACATCCATGTATCAAACCCATGGTGTGGGCATGCACTGATGGTTTCCATAAATCTTTCCCAACACTGGTAAAATCTCTCACCATCATGAGCTGCAAAGGTATAAATTTGTCTTTTCAAATTATTAGTCTTATGAGCACTGAAGAACTTCTTCAGAATTTCGTCGCAACTCACTTCAATTTCTAATGGTTCTTAGCCTCGAGTTCAGCCAAATCTTGGCCTTGTCCTTAGTGGTTAGTGGAAATGCTTTCAGCCTTAGCAAATCCATGTCCATCATACCTTCCTTAAAGGTAGCAAACCTCCTCAAAATCCCTAATATGAGTGTATGGATTTTCATTTTCCATACCATGATACGTGTGGGGGAGTAGGGGTACTAAATATGGCCTCACCGCTACATCTTCGCCAGGAGGAATGATACAGGATGGGCACTCTACTCTAGGAGGGTGGATGTATCCTCTCATGGTTCTATGCATTTTGATTCATGGGGTTCTCGTTGACTCGTTGTTCGTACTGATCCATGGTATCGCGATGTACACCGACTTCACCGACCGGGTCAGTTGTGTACCGGACGCGCCTTCCCGGGTTCCTCCGTCTCCAGCACCGCATACACAAATCGTTACTAAAATCGAGACACAACAAAGAGCACAAACCAACTTGCAAAAAGGTTAAAATTACTAACAAAAAATAAATCAATGAAAAGCAAAAAACAAGCAAGGCCACTACTAAGTGATGAAAACCGGCAATTCCTCGCAATCAAGCCACTACAAAAAGAGGTAAAGTTACCTCACTCGTGATGTTGATCACAAGTACACTTCACTTACCATTAGTAGTTTGGCACCATCCCCGGGTAAATCTGGCGCCATTTGGATTCTGTACACAAAGAGTCGAAATAAAATCAACAAAAATTTATATACACACCTGTCTCCTACTCACCCGTAGTCAAGCCACTCCGCAAAGATAGTGGTCTAGGGTCGAACACGGGGATGGGCCGCTCTCTTCTCTCCTAAGAATGATACGCATGAGTGTAAAAAGGTAAGGCTTTCTATTTGGACTTTTTGGATTTGTTTCAAAAACAGTGGAAGTAGTTTGAAAATTGAGGAATTGTAAAAACTGAAAGTAAATTGTGAAAAAGTTAACTTTGAAGATTTAGGTCACTAACTTGGTAAGTTAGGGCAAACAAGTGTCCTCGGGTTTTATCCTCGCGTTATGACAAGCAACCCATACCCATGGCATAACCTGGACGATGTTTAACTAGAAACTCCTCACCCTAACAACAACTCCGCCCTGAGTCAACACGTAGCATACAGCTATGGCCCTTTTCGCTTTGAAAACCCTAGCATTAAATATCATTTCCGTGAGGCTCAAAGACCATCTAATGAACCACAGCAGTTATCTTAGCAATAAGTATGCACTCGTATCCTAAAGCATGGAGAGTATCACCAAATCAATAACATTCAAAGCTATTCAACCCTAATTTGAGAAGATGAGGACCATACCAGTACCGTGACTTTCAAGTACAAGAGGACAACATGCATAGTCTCCCACAACTGCTTGCTAGCTTCCTTCCTCTTCAAAGAAAGGAGGCTTACTGCTATCTCTCGAAGCTGTCATCCTCAAGAGGGGTGTTTGGCAGCCAAGAAAGTAAGGAAAGAGGAGAGAGAAGAGAGGAAAATAAAACCCTAAATAAAATACGAGACTTTATTTACAAAATGAAAACTTACAAATTCTTCCTCCCTGGGCAAATCATTACCCCCAAAAATTTCTATATTTATTACAAAAGAGAGGGTTTATATAGGGCCAATTCTCAATACATGAAAATACCAAAAAAGCCTACAAATTTGGCTAAGTTAAAGGGACAAGAGAGTAATACACCAAATTTGAAGTCTGGCTATATTAATTTCTCAATACAAAACATGACGCAGGGCAAAGGAATTTCGAATAGGACTGAAGAATTTCGCTAGGTAGCGAAATCACAAGGCATAGCGAAAATAGGAAATTTCGCCAAGGCTTCGGCACTCGCTAGTTAGCTAAATTTCGCTAGCTTAGCTTAGCCTCCTCGTGAGTGCTTAAATCATAATTTCGCTATGAATGTGTGCTGCCTGGGGCTTAAAACCCCGGGTGTCTAGCTTAAAATCCAATACCCCGCTAGTCTCAGCGAAAATTTTTCGCTAAACCCGCAAATTTTCAATAATCCCGCTGAAATTTTCAGGTTTAGCTTAAAAATTGCCGATGGTCGATTTTCACCGCTTGCCTCCCGTCTTCATCGCATCAATTTTCTTCACTACTTCGCTTTTTTCATTACTGGATTGGGCTGGTCGATACGACACTTGAGTTCAAACTTCATGATTCATCATACATCCCGATATTGAACTTAAAGTGCAAAACCCTGAAAACAGCCAAAATACTCTTCTAAATGGCATAAGTGCTACTAAGAAGACTCGGAATACTTCAATCAGAGCAATGACATGATTAATGGCAAAGAAAAGCACTCAGTTCCATTCAATATAGGGTTCAAAATTGCACTTTTTAGGCATTAATCAGGTCTATCTTGGGTGGTTTATGAGTATGAGGACATTTTTTCGGATGAGCTACCGGGATTACCTCTGCACAGGGATGTAGACTTTGTTATTGAGTTACACCCTGGTACATCACCCATTTCTATGACTTTTCATAGGATGGCATTGGTTGAGTTGCATGAACTCAAGGTCCAACTACAGGAATTGTTGGACAAGGGTTTTATTAGATCGAGCACTTCACCATGGGGTGCTTCGGTTCTATTTGCTTAGAAGAAGGACAAGACTCTTCGACTGTGCATTGATTATGGACAGTTAAATAGGGTTACGGTCAAGAATCGGTATCCATTACCGAGGATTGATGATTTGTTTGATCAGCTGAAAGGGGCACGAGTCTACTCCAAGATAGACCTTCGCACCGGTTATCATCAATTGAGAGTCAGGGAGGCAGATATCCCTAAGACAACACTTAGGATGTGATATGGGCATTTCGAGTTCATAGTGATTCCTTTTGGATTGATGAATGCTCCAATGACATTCATGGATCTCATGCATAGGGTATTCCAACCCTATTTAGATCAGTTTGTTGTGGTATTTGTTGACGACATCTTGATCTACTCCCAGTCTGAGGGGGAGCATGAGGATTATTTGAGGATTGTTCTACAGGCACTCATGGACCATCAATTGTATGCCAAGTTCAGTAAGTGCGGGTTTTGGCTTATTGAGGTGAAATTCTTGGGACATGTCGTGCCATCTTTAGGTGTGTCAGTAGACCCTGATAAGGTAGAGGCTGTTATGAGTTGGGAGAAGCCGAAGTCGGGCCAGATAATGAAGCCTCGATCGCGTGGTACTATAGAGGTTCATTGCGATTTCTCTCCCGGTGTTTGCCTTTTTCCATGTAGACTAAAAACCCCTCAAATTCACATAGTTACAAGAGTCTTACAATTCTCTTGCACCCATGTCACTTCGGATAAATTTGCTTAATTAAATAATTTTCATTCTCGATAAGCTTAGATTTGCAAAATCGATTTAGTCTATGACAGTGCAAGTCCACAGGTCATACAAGTAGTAAAATCTGAATGTAAGTCCAGGTATCATTCCCATAGAGATTGACAAGAATTAGAAATCACCAATCCCAACTAATAAGCTCCTTATGCTATTTGACAAAAAGATTGATAGTGAAAGTTTATCTAAACAAATAATAGATCCTAGACTATTAACTAAAAATAGAAACCGCAATAGCATGAAAACAACAAAAAAAAAAAAACGTAAAGAACAAATTATCGACCACCGCTTCGTGAGAAACGAAACTATCGCTGAATTACAATGAAACAATTCCTACACGAAAGTACATTGCTCTTATCAGATTGGATGGATCTAGATTTGTCCAAGATTGCCTAAATGTTGCAGTTGAATTTCTCCACATTCACTGGTTAGAAGCTCTTGCTTCTCTCGAAGTCAAGATCGAACCAGTTACTTGTATTTATGCTTTTCTTGCAAGATCTGGGTATTTTTCTTTTCTCAATACTTCACACTCCATTTCGATGATCAGAGCTATTTTCCTTCTTAGGATTTTTACAAAAGTTCTACCACTTAATTGGTGGCTCATCCTTCAGATCTATTGGTTCGTCATTTCCCTTGATTAGATTTCAGCTAACACAAGGTCGGGAACTTCCCTTTAGATTGAGGTGAACTCTTTGATTATTTATATTGTTAAATGCTCCCCTCCAACTTCAATTACGAAGAATGGGGGATTTATCAAAATGAACTTTTTAGAGCTCAACAGCTTCATCAATGGTAGTCTAACATACCCACAAGTGAAATGCTCTCAACTCCCAGAATCTCCATCTCCGCGTGTCACGCAGAGGGCCTCCCCGAAATCGTGAGCAAGATACACTTTAAACCGGTATTCTGACTACCATCGGGGAACTTATCGATTAAAAAACGACACCAAGTAAATCCAAACCCAAATAATTTTCTCCAGATTTTTGCAGAAAAGACTATAACTAATTGTATATCAAATATAGCATAGCTGCGTTCCAATTACTACACTGCGATTAAAGGAGTGGAGCACTGATCACGTACATCCACTGTAATCGCAATGAAACTAAGAAGAAATGAATTCCAGAAATTTGTCTAGGTTTCAAAAATTTGTAGGCAGTAATTTTAAGAAGAAAATAAATGTAAATAAAATCTAGGTCTCCAATCAAGTCAAGACACAAGTAGATTCACATCCAGAAAAGAATTTACTAAGAATAAAAATAAAAATGAAAATAAAAAATAAAATTATGCTCTAAACTATACAATCGTAGTTCCTCTCCTTTCCCTTTTCGTAGTGAAGACGGAAGCTACTTTTACTATTCTAACAATGCCTATTTATAACTACAAAAGAAATTGGGCCTAATGCAAGCTCCGTGTGGAATTCTTAAAAGAAAGCCCAAATATCCTGTAGGTCGCACTCCTCGCCGGGTGTCGCGACTTCTCGATTTCTTTGTTTGCTCTTGTTTAGTTGCGACCTTGTTACTTCTATTGCGACCAGGTTCCTTGCAACTGATTGGATTAATGGTCGCGACATTGTTTGTGGTCACGACCTTGTTGGCTTAGTGTTTCTCAAGAATTGATGTCGCGACCACGGTTTCATGTCGCGATCTCGTTGTCTTTCCCTTCTTCTGCATTCTGAGTCACGACCTCAGTTCTGAGTCAGGACTCCTCTTCCTCATGTGCGTACGTCGCGACCCATTTTAGGGTTAAATTCATATTTCTATTTCAACTGCCTAAATTCTAGGTCGTGACTTCCTTTTTCTGGTCGCGACTTTGTTTGTGGTCTTCTGCCTTCACAGGTTTCGAATTTAAGTTGCGACCTCAAGGTGATGTCGTGACCTCTTTTGATGTTCATTTCCCTTTTTCTTGTCGCAACCTCAATTCTTTGTTGCAACTAGTTTTCTCCTTCCAACCTCTATTCCAAGTCGCGACCTCATGTTGCTCTTTTTCTGGTTGCATGTAGTCCCAATTGCTCTAAAGTAGTTGCGACCTGGATTTCTTTTTCTCATTTCTTCTTCAGGTCGCGACCTGAATGTGTGGTCACAACATCGTTTGTGGTCCTTGATTAATAAGTGGTCGCAACTTCAGTTTCTTGGCAAGGACTTCATTTGGCTTCGCTTCAGGTTGCGACCTCCCTTTTGTTCTTAAACTATTAGTTTGGTTGCAACTTCAATCTCTCTGTTGAGACTCCAGTTCCCGTTTTCATGTCACGACCGCAACGGCATGTTGTGACCTCAAATGGAGCCCTTCATTTAAAAACTAGTTGCAACTTCATTTTCTTGCAGAGACCTCCCTTGTGGCTTCATTTACGGATCCACGCCGTGACCTCAGTTTGATGTCGCGACCTCAGTTGTCTTCAATTGGCGTCGCGACATCAGCGTGGTGTCGCGACCTAAGATTCTACCTTGAATAATTCCTTTAGTCTCAACCACACTTCCTTTGTCGCAACCTCTTTCACTTGTTGCTTTGGTAATTCTGGTCGCAAGCTCAACTTCAAGTCACGACTTCGCTTGCTAAGGTCTTCTATTTCTTCTTAAAGACTAATCTTGGTGATGTCGTGACTTGGGAATGTCTGAACAAATGAGCTTCCCGTCGCGACTCTGATTTTCATTTGCTACTTCATTTCTGCTTGTAGGCTGATCTCTTCTAGTTTTTGCTGGGATTTTTGCTTCTGCTGTACTTTTCTGCAAAATTAAATTTGAGCAAATTACCTAGGTTTCTGTATATGAATTAACAATTAACTTGTAATAAACTCAGAAAAATGGATAAAAAATGAAATGAGTTTTTAGACTCATCAAATTGCCCCAAACTTAAAATTTTGCTTGTCCCGAAGCAAAGAAGGAGCAAGAATTGCTTCGTCCTAAACAATTAAGCTTAAATTTTAAGGACGCTTCGATTCACACTACGCCTTTTCTTATTCCACCTTCTAACTTGAATGAGATAAGATCATTTTAAATTTCGGGGCCAGATTCAAGAAAAGGAATGGTCTCTAACATCACAAATTTTTGTCGAAATAATGTATTTAAATACTTTATTCAACAAGTCTACTCTGTGTGTGTGCTGTGTCTTCAATCCTTTTCATATCTTCATGTTGAATTTAGTTAATCTTCTCCGAGTTTCCTTAGATAGTTGGTGAAAGTCCCATAGTTTGTTTTTCATATCATCTCCACTAATGGTAAATTCAACTTTCAAGATCAACCAGGTCTTTCGTGCTTGTAATGTTGGGCTTAGGTAATTGCAGATAATGGGAAAATTTAAGTTGTAAATCACCCAACTTTCCTTTTTTGTATCACTTATTACCTTCGCCTTTCATCCTTTTTGGCTTCTTTCAGATTATTGATTCTCCTCAATCTTGGCCTGATTAATCTTTGAAGTCTTTTTATGGCATTTTGATTTCCACTTGCACTTTATTTAGGCGCCCCTTTGTGCTAAAACTTTGTTTCGTTTTTTCTAAGGATGGGAATAGTAAATGTTTTGTCTTCTTAGGCTTTCATCACCCTTAGAGAACTTTTTGGGCTAACAACTCCCATACCACCGCATTACATAAATACCCCCTACGAGCTTAATTGTTTCAAAGCAAATAGGCCAACTTATTCCCTTTCATCAATTTCATTCTTTTCCCCTAATCTGTGTTATTTCTTCTCCTCCTACCTGGCACCATTTTGGAAATATTTTTCCCCCAAACTAGTTTCTTCCTTTACAATGCATCTTTCCAGGCCGGAAACTCGGATAATTTGGGCTCTTTAAGCGCGGTTATCGTAAAGGGAAGGGGATTCAGGTTTTCAGTTGCTGTCATTTGAAGAATTAAGGCTTGTTTGGCTAAAATCATGGAACTAGAGGGTATGCTTTAGCATATATTGAGGGTAGGCTTGAAAAAGCTCAAACTACCAAGGATGGCCTTTATCATTCTTGTTGGCTGTTTTTACCTAAGATTTCGCCTCAATCAATAATCTAACAAGTTCTAGGACCATGGACTCTTAATCATGAATTTCCCAAAAGATGTTCCTAATTCTTCTCAAAGTTTCATGAGTTTTGTTGACCAAGTGTATTGTTTCTTCAAGACTTGTACTTATTCATTGTTTATTTACACACTTTAAACCAAGTTATTTGTTCCTTCAGCAATATCCATTTTTCCAATTTTTGCAATCTAAACTGGATTTAAACATTCAGGCTGCAACTCCTAATTCCAGTTTATTAGTCTATGCTCTTATTTTTCCTGCAATTTTGTTCTTGGGAGCAAAACAGAATTGGTCATTTGATCCTTGTATAGACAAGGCACTCATAATTGGCATATTAACAGTAAATGACCTAAACACACAATTCAGTATATCAATTCGTGAACGCAAAAACAATCAATTTGTTAATCAATTGTGAATTTGGTCTCAAATATTAAAACATCTCGATATTGTACAATCTGATTTCTTTATCTAATGCAAAAATTACAAATAGGAATGTATCTAATCCAGAGGAAAAACTCTCTATTGCTTGATCTAAAATCATATGCCTTCTTCCTAAAGGGTCAGAAGCCCTCGCTTTATCGTTCCCCGTCTCGTTCTTATGCCAAGGAAGCGGTCACTGCTTAACAAGGTTGTTCAACAAATCAGGCCCTTCCTTTAAACTGCTCGAGTTCCTTCCGATGATGGGGTCTCCGCTAACCCTTCTTCCAATTCCCTTCCCATCATCCATTCTCATGATTATAGAGCGTTGTATGGAATCATGACTAGAGTTGGTTTGTTTTTCGACTCTACTTATTCCATACGCTCTGCATTTGCACCCTTGGAACTCTTCTTTTTCCTCATTCTCCTTTTTCTTCATCCTCTTTGTTTATTCTTTATGTGTCTTCCCATCATTTTATAGTGATATTGCTTCTCTTGGGAACGATAAAGCTCTTAATTCTCTTTTCATTTTTCCAATAAATGAATTAAATGCAATTTCTCGGATTCAAGCGTCCTGGCTATTTCCAACAGGAGATTTGGGAAATTTTTAAGGAATTTTGACCGTTTCTCTGAGAGTTATTGAATGTCCTGGAATTATTCTCTCGAAACTAAGCAACCTAAACTGATTCTTTTAATTAAGGCTCGGTTTCTGGTTCTGTATTAATAACAGTTTATTTCAGGGGGTCTAAATGATGGATGCAGAAGTGGAAACATGGGAATGAATTAAAGATGACTTGAAATTGGAATAGGCGTTGTCATGATTGCGATATGGGGGTCGCGACATTAAATTTTGAACCTCTTAATTAATGATTTTCGATGAATTCTATTTTTAATCTTTGAAAGCGAAATGAAGGTTTAAAACCTATTTTATTGAATTTGGACAGTGCAGGTCGTGACCTAAAGATTTTGTTGTGATGACATGAAGTAATGGTCCTGACGGGGGAGATGATGTCCGCGACTGCTCTTTTCTTTCCTTGAGTTATTTTATTCGTGACCTCCATTTCAACATTGCGACTTTCTTTTCTACCTTATTGTTTGATGTCGGCATTCTTGGTGGCGACTTACACAGTGTTGTTGCGACCCGAGAAATTTTTTTAGGATATACTGGCAAATCAAATTCATAAGCAATTTCAATTCACCATATCGATCAAAACGAATACAATTCAATTCATCTTCATCATTGAATGCTGACAATCCATTCACTTATCTTTGTCAGTTGAATTTAGCGAGAAAAATAAAATAAAGTTCCCTCGAAACTTTCAATCATGCCATATCGAGAGACAAAAATTAAATAATTTCAAAGTATGTGCCCACTCTTTCTCTTTTGCATATTGGAGTTTGCAGTTGTAAATGTTCCTCCCTTTGCACCTTCTTGTGTGTCAGGCAAAACAAAAAAATGATTACTTACTTTTCAATCGTGATGAATAAAATTACCAAGCTATTGAAATTTTAACACAAAAGTATAACGGGAAAAACTTAAAACAAGCGTGTGGATTGCCTTCCTTGAAAATTTGCTCGATTTTAGTCTTTAAGCTGGACTTCTTTGCTACCATATTTACGTTTCTTGAATTTTCTCATTAGGCTTAGAGTCACTCTTCCTGCTGCATTCTCCCAGGTAGTGCTTTAATCTCGACCGTAACTTTGAATTCCTCATGATTCTTGGTTGAGTGTCCCTTGCCGAAAAATTTATTATGATATCTGTATACGGTCCACTCCATTTTGATTTAAGCTTCTGGATAGAGTCTTAGTGCGAGTTGAATAACAGACTGATCTCTACTTTGAATTCTCTCCCTCGAAATCCTTTGATCATGCCATTTTGTTTTATCTTTGTAGAAGTGCAGCCTTATCTGTAGCTTCATTCCTTAACTCTTCAATTCATTTATTGGAGTAGCCTCTCTTCTTTAGTAGCCTTGAAATCAAAATTTAGCTTCTTAATGGCCCACATAGCTTTATATTCTAACTCGAGAGTAGGTGGCAAGAGTTTTCCAAAAGCCGAAGCACGTATGGGGACATTCCAGTGAGTTTTAAGCGATCTGTATGCCCGAGTGCATCATCAAGCAGGTGAAATCTCTTCTCTTGGAGCTTCACAGTCTTTGAAATTTTCTTTATCTCCCACATTGGAAATTTGACCCATTTGTTTGAGGATGATAATGACTGCATGTGTTTGATACCATATCTACCCATGAGTTTGTCAAACATCTTATTTGCAAAGTGGCCTCCGTCACTAATTATAGTTCTGGGTGTCCCCAATCTGGCGATGTATTTCTTTGTAAAAAATCCTGGCGTGTTAGCATCATTTTTGGAATATTTGTTACCCTGACCCACATTTGATACATAATCTGTTAGGAGTATGTATGTATTTCTAGCTGAAAAAGGCCCATAAAATCTATTCCCCATTACATAAAATAATTGCACCGCGGGATACCTTGCGGGGGCATTTCATGCCTTTGCTGATATTTCCCATTCTTTGGCGTGATCACATAGCTTCACCCATTAAAGAGTCGTGAAAATAGTAGGCCCGATAAAATCCATCTTGAAAGAATTTTTTGTGGGCTGTTTGTCTCTTACTAAAATGTCACTCCGTATGGTGATGCATGACATTCTGTAAATCTTACTTTGCTCACCTTACGGTACATATCTTGATGTCGGATTAGCTCCTCTTTTGAATAGCGATGGGTCATCGGATGTAGTACCTCTTTGTCGGTCCTTAGCTTTTTCTGCTTTGTGCTGGTCACGGTGGCATAATTCCACAATAAAGTTCACAATATCAGCATACCAAGGCGATTGGAGTGACAGTTGGAATAACTGCTCATTTGGAAAATTTTCTGCTATTTCCCTTTCTTCATCTTGTATAGCAGGTTTTTCCACTCTTGACAAGTGATCAGCTATCACATTGTCACAACCTTTCTTGTCTTTTATTTCTAGATCAAATTCCTGTAATAACAATACCCACCTGATCAATCTTGGCTTTGCTTCTTTCTTTGCCATTAGATATTTAATTGTTGCATGATCGGTGTGTATATCTTTATGGACCCAAAAAATGTATTTCAAAAAATTTTCATATGCAAATACGTCTCCTTTTTAGTAGTAGAGTAATTTTCTAGCTTCATTGAAGGTTTTTTTGACATAGTATATGGCCTTGAATACCTTTTCATCTTTACGTCCTATCTGACTCCATTGCAAAATCGCGGCATCACCACATGATTTCAAATTCTCTGTTCGATTTGGTTTTTCACGATGGGAGCTTATTGTCTGGATTTGATCTCTTCGAAAAGAATTATGTGGGATTCATTAAAATTGAACCTAGTATCTTTTTCGGCAATATATTAGTCCCAGCAATTTTGAAATCTCTAATAAATCTTGTAAAGATCCGGCATGTCTAAAAACTTAATTCCTTATTTGTAGTGGGTGGTGTCAGATTTCTTATAGTGAAACTTTTGCTTGGTCTAGGAGTGCAGCCTGTTCTTGAAATCATGCCACTAAGACAATTCATGCAATAACCATAAAGTGGCATTTTCCTAATTCAAAGCTAAATTCTTGTCTGGCACCTTTGAAGTCTTGTCCCCGAGGTTATACGGGCACTATTCAGGATCCATACATTGTGAAATCATCCGTGAAGATCTCCATAACTTCTTCACGCGGAAATCGAGAAAATATAGACATCATGCATCTTTGGAATGTACCCGAGAGCTTTACACAAACGAATGGCATGCTTCACAAAGCAGTACGAAAATGGGCATGTAAAGGTGGTTTTCTCGATCATGATTGCAATGGCAATTTGGTTATATCGAGTATCCATCGAGAAAACAAAAGTGAGGTGTCTGCTTAACTATCAAACATACGTCCCGATGAAGGCGAGGAAAATGATCCTTTCTTGTTGCAGTTTTTAGTTTTCTGTAATCAATACACACCTTCCATCCTGTCATAGTTCTTGTAGGAATCAGTTCATTCTTTTCATTTCTGATCACAGTGAATCCACCTTTCTTAGGAACCACATGAACTCGCCCCGAAGCCATACGATATAAGCATATAAAACACGCATTCAACCATTTGAACTTCTTTCACGACAACTTCTTTCATCTTAGGGTTGACCTCCTTTGATGCTCAATAAGTTTTGCATTATCATTCGGCAATATTTGTGCATACAAATGGAGGATGATACCCTTCGAGATCCTCGATTGACAAGCGATAGCTTCCTTGTGCTTTCTCGGAAATTTCAACGGTTTACGTTCTTCGAATTCGATCAATGCGAGATGATATGATAGCTGGTTTTCTCTTTTCAGTTCCACAGAACTCATATTTCAAATATTTGGGCAATTCTTTCAATATTAACATACACTAGTTCTGTCAGTAGTTTTAATCCTAGTACGCATACATCATCTTATTGTGTTCATTCATGTGAGGCTTGTTTCTTTGTTATACAAATTTAGAAGGCAACATTTCCGCAATCAATACTCTCGAATGCGAAGAAATTCATCTCCAATTTCATTGATAAAATGTTGAAGAGAATGGTCGAGAATTCAACTTCGGCTCTTTGAGAAGACCGGTGTTTCTACAGCCATCTCTGACTTTACTTGCATCTACATCGAGGTGTTCAAACTCTGATAATATTAAAGTGCACTGCTTCATTCCCTACCCTTAGTGTCAGTTCACCTTTTTGCACATCTATCAAGGCAGCTCCAGTTGCTAAGAAGGGTCTTCCTAGAAGCAAAGGAACTTGGTTGTCTTCCTCCATCTTCATAATAACAAAATCCATTGGGAAGATGAATTTTCCCACCTTGACAAGCACATTTTCAAGAACACCTGCTGGTTGTGCCATTGATATGTCAGCCATTTGCAATGTGATTGCTGTTAGAGTAAGAACTTAGTCTTCGCACCATTGATAGAGACATCAAATTTATACTAGCCCCAGAATCACATAAGGCCTTCTTGAATTCATATTTTCCTATGGAGCAAGGGATGGTGAAATTGCCTGGGTCCTTTGTTTTTGCTGGGAGCTTTTGCTAGATAACTGCACTGCAGATAGTAGTCAAGTTCACTATTCCTTCCTCAACTATTTTCCTTTTCTTGTTCAGTATCTCCTTCAGAAATTTTGCATAGTTAGGCATTTGGTTGATTACCTATGCAAATGGGATATTGATTTCTATCTTCTTGAAGATGTCCAAGAATCTAGAAAACTGCTCTTCCCTTTTTGTTTTCTGAAGCCTATGTGGAAATGGCACTGTAGGTGTATAAGCTGGTACTCTCTCCTTCTGTTTATGCTCACTACTTCCTTCAGGCTGTTCAGTCTGTATGCTCTTCTCTCCTTCCTTTCCAGTTTCTTCTTGCTCTGCATCAGTCTCTTCTTTCCTTTCTTTCTTGCTGTTATTGCCCACTTCTTTTCCACTTCTTAACTGAAATACCATGCAGTCTTTTGGATTCTTTTGAGTGTCACTAGGGAATGTACCCTTGCTCTGATTTGGCATATTAAAGGGCCAGCTGCTCTACTTATTGTCTCGAAGTTTTCAATGAGCCTTGTATTCCTTCGAAATACTTGAGTATCGAGACTTGAAAGCTTCAGAGTCGGGCGGTTCGTTCATGGAAGTGTATAAGCCTCTTGTTGTCCCCGTAGTTTGTAGCATTGTTCTTGAATGGTTGAGTTCTCCTTGTCTGACAAGGTCATTCTGCCTTCACCCTTGATCTTCTTTGTTGGAACCTTGGTGGCTGGCGATGGCTCCTGTTGAGGATTACGTCCATGCCTTGGGCCTTGTAATGCCTAGCGTATGAAATTCTCATGGTTCCTCGTGCTGGCGTAATGTGTGGGCAGGTTAGGATTTGGCTTGAAATGGTAATTTCTTGGTTCATTCACGTACTTAGCCTCCTCAACCTCATAAGCGTCCTCTTCTTTTGGTATTTAAGCACTTCTTCTCATTGCTTCTCTTTCCACTGCTCCTATTTCATGAGCAGTGTGCATTTTTCTTTCCTGTTTTTCCATCCTATGCATGATGACATCTAACTTTGCTTCCATAGCTGTCATTTTACTCAGCTCCATGACCCCTTTTCCTCTATTGTTACCCTTTGAAAACTCAGATGGAGCCTTCATATTGCACTTGGCTAAGTCTTTTATCAGATCCCTAGCCTCTTCAACACTTTTTCTTTTGAATGCTCCACAGCACGAAGCGTCAATGATGCCTTTAGATGTATCATTTAAGGCATGATCTACTATATCCATATGAGTTTTTAAATCAATTCCATGCATAGGGCACCTTTTCAACAGCCTCTTGAATCTTTCGAGGCTATGTAGGCTCTCATCTTCCCCTTGTTGGAACACTATTATCTCTCTTCTTCTCGAGAGGTGAGAGATGGGGAAAGAACACTTGGTATGCTTCACAGTTCTTCCCAGTATCCAGCTGAACCATATGGTAATGACTCATACCATGTGGCTGCTATATCTCTTAAGGAAAATGGGAGGAGATGCAGCTTTATCACCTCTGGCCTCACACCATTCAGCTTCACTGTGTTTTCCATCTTGAGAAATCTACCTAGGTGCTCGTTGGGGTCTTCAGTGGGTGGTCGATGAACTATCTTCTTTACGCATTGATATGTATGCTTTAATTGAGTTATTTGCATCCACGGTAGAGTGTGCGATTGCGAGAATATTCTTCTGAATGATAGGCCTCAAATCCTCCATTATTGTCGGTAATAGGAAGCTTTAAAACCTCTTTATCTTGCTCCTAAATGCAGCAGTCGTGTCTACCATCTTTGCCATGGCGATTCTCTGCTCTTTTAGTCTTTCCAAAGCTTTTAGTGTTCTTTCCAATTCAGTGTCTGGCGGCAACGAGATCTGAATCTGTTTCTGTGCATTAAAGGATTTCTGAAATGAAACACACTTCCAGTTAATAGGATTAGTCAAGCCCAAAAATTATTTTCAACGTGGCTTGTTAGAATCAATGGTTGAGTATGCCTTGTAAGCGTTTTGTTCTTTCTTTTATAAAATGTCAAATTAATATTTCCCCCTTTGTTAGAATATTGATCTATTTAATCTTTCAACTCTAACCCACTTTACAAAAACTTGCTCGCTCTTTTTCTATATATAGACTAAAACCCCTCAAATTCACATAGTTACAAGAGCCTTACAATTCTTCTTGTACCATGTCACTAATAAATTTGCTTAATTAAATAAATTATGTCTTGTCATTTAGGATTTTAAAATCGGTTTTAGCTCCATGACAAGGTAAGTGCCAGGTCATACAAGTAAGAAAATCCGAATGTAAGTCCGTGTATCATCTCTACGTAGATTGACAAGAATTAGAAATCAATTACCCCAACTACTGAAGTTCTATGCTATTTGGACTAAAAAGATTGATAGTGAAAGTTTATCTAAACAAATAATAGATCCTCAGACTATTAACTAAAAAATAGAAACTACAATAATACAAAAAAAAAAAACGTAATGAACAAATTATATCGACCTAACTGGTATCCTCGTGAGAAACTTAAAACTATCAATGAATTATACGAAATGTACTAATTTTACACGAAAGTACATTTCTCTATTGTATTGATGGATCCGATTTGTCCAAGATTGCCTAAATGTTGCGCTGATTTCTCCATATTCATTTGTTAGATGATCTTGCTTCTCTCGGTCAAGATCGAACCGCCATTAGATTATGCTTTCTCTTGCAAGATCTGGGTATTTTTCTTCTCAATACTTCACACCCATTTCTTGGATGATCAGAGCTTTTGCTTTTCTCAAAGATTTTGCAAAAGTTCTACCACTAAATTGGTGGCTCATCCTTCGTGATCTATCGTTCGCCCTTTCTTTATTAGATCTTACAACACATATTCGAACTTCCCTTAGATCGGTGGTGAACTCTCTCGATTATTTATATTGTTAAATGCTCCTCCCAACTTCAATTATGAGCGAACGGGGATTTATCAAAATGAACTTTCAAAGCTCATCATCATCACGAGAATCTAACATACCCACAAGGGATGCTCTACCCAGAATCCTATCCCCATCACAGAGGCAAAAATCGTGAGCAGTGATACTAATTCTTAAACTGGTATTCGGTACTACCATTGGGAACTTATCGATTCAAAAACGACACCAAGTATGTAAATCCAAACCCAAATAATTTTCTCCAGATTTTTGCAGAAAAGACTGTAACTAATTGTATATCAAATCCAGCGTAGTCATGCTCCATTTCACACGCACGGCGATTGTGCTGAGTGGAGTTAATCGATCACTTCACATCCACCGTAATCGCAATGAAATCGAGAAGAAATGAATTTTAAATTTGTCTAGATTTTATAAATTTTAAGGCGCACTTTAAGAAGAAAAATAATGTAAATAAAAATTCAGTTCAATCGTTTATGCACAGTTAGCAGATTCAGATCCAGAAAAGAATTTACGAAGAATAAAAATAAAAATGAAAATAAAAATAAAATTTACTCTAACCATAATGACCGAAGTTCCTCTCCTTTCCTTTTTCCTGGCAAGAAGACTAAGCTACTTACTATTCTAACATCGTTTCTATTATGAATCACTAAAAGAAACGGGCCTAATGCAAAAGCTCCGTGTGGAATTCCCAAAAGAAAGCCTGGGCAGAGGTCATCCTAGGTCGCGACTCCTCAAGTCGGTGTCGCGACCGATTTCCTTTTGTCTGGGCTTGCAACCTTGTTACTTCAAGGCACTAGGTTCCTTGCAACCACTTGATTAATGGTCGCTTACATCGCTTCGTGATCTCGACCTTGTTTGCCCGCTGTTTCAAGGTCTGATGTCGCGATCACCTAAGCCACGCCGGCGACCTCGTTGTCTTTCCTTCTTTCTCGACTCGAGTCACGACTCAGCCCGAGTCGTGACTCATCTTCCTTGTCGCTACGCACGTCGCGACTCGCCTTAGGTTGTAACTATATTTCTATTTCAATCATTCAAGTTCTAGGTCAGTGACTTCCTTTCTGGTCGCAGAACCTTATTTGTGGTCTTCCTCGTCTTCACAGTTTTCGAATTTAAGTTGCGACCAAGGTGATGTCGACCCTTTGATGTTCATTTCTTCTCGGGTCGCAACCTCAATTCTTTGTTGCAACCGCCTTCTCCCTCTAACCTTCTATTCCAGTCGCCACCTCAAGGTTACAGTGTCGCTGACCATGTTGCTCTTTTTCTGCTGCATGTAGTCCCAATTGCTCTTAAAGTAGTTGCGACTGGATTTCTTTCGCCAGTTTCTTCTTCGTGTCGCGATCAATGTGGTCATACATCGCTTGTGGTCCTTGATTAATATAACAGAATCCTTAGTTTCTGCAGACTTTGCCGCTTCGCTCATGTCATGAATTTCCCTTTGCTCTTCAACTATTAGTTTGGTTGCAACTTCAATCTCTCTGTTGAGACTCCAGTTCCCGTTTTCATGTCGCGACCGCAACGGCATGTCGCGACCTCAAATGGAGCCCTTCATTTAAAAACTAGTTGCAACTTCATTTTCTTGCAGCAGACTCCTCCCTCAGGGCTTCATTTACTGATCCACACGCGACCCCGCTTGACGTCTCGACCCCGCTGTCTTCAATCAAGGCCGCGACACCAGCCGTGGTGTCGACCCAAGATTCTACCTGAATAATTCCTTTAGTCTCAACCACACTTCCTCGTCGCAACCTATTTCACTTGTCGCTTGCACTCGTCACAGCTCAACTTCAAGTCACGACTTCGTCATAAGGTCTTCTTATTTTCCTAAAGACCGATTCAGATGTCGTGATTTGGAAATGTCCAACAAATGAGTTTCCCATCGCGACCGATTTCTTTCATTTGCGACTTACTGTCATAGTCGATTCTTACGGTTGGCCGATTTTCACTGCAGACCTTTCAAAATTAAATTGGAAAGCAAATTACCTAGGCTCTGTATATGAATCAACAATTAACTCAGAATAAACTCAAAACGGATTAAAAATCAAATGAGTTTTTAGACTCATCACCCTAGCTTAGCAAATGACCTATGACTAGATTGATCCCGAAGGGGGTCAAGCTCGAATGGAATGACGACGTGAGAAGGGCATTCAAGGAGTCAGTATGAGGCTTACTTCAACTCCTATTTTGATAGTCTCGGAATAGGGACAGAGGTACACAGTGTACTGTGATGCGTCTAAGGATGGACTGGGATATGTCTTGAGGTAGTCCGGGAGGGTTGTAGCTTATGGTTCCAGATAACTAAAGAATCATGAGCAGAATTACCCTACACATGACCTGGAGTTGGTGGCCATAGTCTTTGCTTTAAAGATTTAGCGCCACTATTTGTATGGTGAGCATTTCGAAGTGCTTTCATACCACAAAAGTCTGAAGTATATTTTCACACAACGGGATCTCAATATGAGGCAACACAGATGGATGGAGAGCCCAGAGGATTATGATCACTCTTTACATTACCATCCTAGTAAGGCAATGTAAGGCTGATGCGCCAATAAGTCAACGGAGTACTGGCTAGTGTAGCTTCCCGAAAGTGGCAGATGCTCGAGACGGTGACGCTTTAGGTCATAGTGATGTTGATCGTGGATCAGTGGAGCGTTAGGTAGTTTGCAGGGTTACATTCCTACCATTGGGAGGATTGAAGCTATAGGTAAAGACGTAGAGATATCATTCATCGCGACCGCATAGGTGTACGGTGATTTAAGGCCAAAGCATCCACACATATGGTAGTCTTCGTGATAAGGATGAGTCATGGCTCCCTAGTCGACCAATTTGAGAGAGAGGATCCTCGTGAGTTGTTCCACTACCTCCGCTTTATCGCGGCATCTAGTGGCATGAAGATGTACCGTGATCTTCGCCGCTAATATTACCGAGCGTAATGAAGCGACACGCCGAGATTCGTTTCAACGCTGTCTCACGTGTTAGCAAAGGTCGGTAGCATCGCAGAGTCACGAGACCTACTTCAATTTATCGGAGTGCAAATGAAAGTGAAGTGAGCACGCCACGACGGACTTAGACCACTTTCCACGGACACCACGTAGGCATGATGCCATGGTTATAGTGGACCACTCACTAAGTCGGGCACACTTTAGCAAGACGATGACCTTCAACCGGAGGAATTTCGCTGTGTGTATGAATATTCATGAGATTATCCATTACAGGAGTGCCGCCTTAGTCATATCGACATGGATCCTGTGTTTACGACACACTTTCGTTGAAGAGTTTCTAGCGCATGTGGGACACACTGATGATGAGCACTGTGTTTCATCCGTAGACAGATGGTCACTCAAAGAGGACCATATATGTTTTAGAGAATATGCTACGAGAATGCGTCTTGGATCTTAAGGGTAGCTGGGAGGAGCACCTACCCTTAGTAGTGGAATTGGCCACAAAAAATGGGGCTATCGTTTAGTATCTCGGGATGGCACCCATGAGGCCTTATATGGGAGGCTATGTCGATCCCCCGACGAAATAGGATGGGAGGTGGGTGAGAGTTCCATCACCGGTCCCATTCACTCAGAGACACCTCCGAGAAGGTGGATTTGATACTAAAGCATCTTTCGTGGCTCGTAACCGATAGAAGAGCTACACCCGACGTACGACGTGACCTCTGTGAGTTTGTGGGTGATCACGCCTTCTTAAGGCGTACGCCAAGAGATGAGGCCATCGATTCCTGGGCGAGAGGAAGCTAAATACAAGGTATATTGAATCTCGAGGTACTAGAGAGGGCGTGGTAATAATTGCATATCGCTTGGCGCTTACCACCGAAGCCTATCGTGTCCATGAGTTGTTCTGATCGCTCCATGCTCGAAGCATACTCCGCATCTAGCTCTCAGAGTGGATCGGGGAGAGATTACCGTCGACATCGACGGGACCTTATGAGGACTCCGATGCGTATCATAGATAGTCGGGATCAGGTATTGCGAAGCAAGATTGTGTGGCTAGTGAAGGTATTATGGCAACACTGAGGAGTGAAAGAGGCAACTTGGGAACACAAGGACACGATGCGAGCCACCTATCATTTCCTATTTAAGGATGAAGGTGCGTTGTCTAGTCTAATATTGGGAACTAGAATAAATTATTGCATATGTATGTGTTTGTGTGTGCAAGTTTGTGTGAATTTTTAGGACGAAATTCTGTTAGGGAGGAAGAATGTAAAACCCGGGAAAAATTCAATTTTTATGAAAAATGGTAAAATGGTAATTTCGGTTGGAAACCGGAAATTTTCTAGATCTCAGATTATGAAACTGGATTCGTTAGTCCTCTGCGAAATCTAGTTACTGTGTCAATTTCGCTGATTCTAAGATAGTCGAAATTTCACGTTTTTCGAGGCATTAGGTGTCGGGTGATACATGGAAGGACCATGTGGATGCCACATGGCACCTTAGGTGCTAGACACATGGCATGATAGCCATGTGTCGGAGCAAATTGGGATAAATGGCTCACATTGAGCCATGTGTCATGTGGAAAGGAAATAAAAAATTAAGAAAAATAAGAGAATGACAAGTATAAAGGAGGAAGTGGGGAGGAAGTTTCCACTTTTTGGGACTATTTGTTGATGCAATCCAAAGGAGAAAAAGAAAAGAGAAAATGAAGGAAAGAAAGTGATGAAAAATGAGGGCAATGAAAAATGAGAAAATGAGAAGGAGCAAACAACAGAAAAGAGACAATCTATGGGATAAGATAAAGACCAAAAGAGAAAAATAAAAAGGAAAATGGAGGAAAGCTAAAAAAGGAAAGGAGAGGAAAAAATTTACGTGAGGGGAAGCAAACGGTTATAGAGAAAGATAGAAAAAAAGGATTTTCCCTGCCCGAAGGTTGGAGCCTCGACGGCCCGAGAAGAAAGATCCACACATCGCAGGCTACGTGTGGCAGAACTCAGTATCTTGAGTTTTGTCAAACTCCACAAGGTAGGAATTTTCCTACTTGATTATTTTTAGCCTAAAGGCCAGTTACTGGTACGGACGTTTCTCTCGAGCTTCGAACTTGGCCGCAGGTTTAGTCCTAAGATTTTCTGACCAATATCGGGAATTTTCTGACTGTTTTCGGGCAGTACGGACGCACAGGCAGTCCGGGATCGATTTTCACCGTGTGTGTGTCGTTTATTTTATAAGTTATTGAAAATTCAATAACATGTCAAGCGTGAAAAATCATGTTAATGCATGTATATGGATGTATTGAAATGAAATTTATGATAGATGTAAATTATATGTAAAAAATAAAATATAATTATCCATGTGTTGATAATGTTGCATGTAGTTCTCATTTTCATGTAACATGATATGACATGAAATGATACATTTACATTTCATTTGCACAGGAACATTGTGTAAAAACCGGGAAAAATTCAATTTTTCTGAAAAAGAGTAAAACGGTAATTTCGGTTGAAAATCGGAAATTTTCTAGATCTTGGATGATAAAACAAGATTTTTACCGTTGAATTCGCCTTCAGGAAATCTGGCTACCTCGTCGACCTCGTCAGATTTCGAGATCGCCGAAATTTCACGTCGAGGCATCTGGTGGCCCAAGACACATGGCATGACATGTGATGCACTTCAGGTGAATGGATCACATCAGCCATGTCAAGTGGAGGAAATAGGAAAGATAAAACAAGAAAAAAATAACAAATAAGGAAAATAAAAAGAAATAAAAGAAAAAGAAAAGAAAAGGAAAAAAAAAAAAAAGAATGAAAGTCAAATGGGAAGGCATTTTTTCGGTAGAGAGAGAATTTTTTTTTTCTTTCTTTAACTTCTCTCTAAGATCTACTAAATCGATCGCACGCTCATTTCCAGGAAAATGCAAGTCGATTCATGCATCGTTAGTTACGTGTAGCACCAAAATCTTAGAGTTTCATCAAACTCCACGAGGTAGGGAATTTTCCTACTTTGATTATTTTTAGCCTAAAGACCATTTAATGGCTTGGGGTTTTCGCCTTGAGAAGCCGTAAATTTCAGTCCCAAATTTTTTGGACTAAGTGTAGGAATTTTTGTGAAATTTTCAGACTGCTGACAAATTCGAACTCGAATTTTGGGAATGTTTTCGCACGCCTGGCTAAATTCTCGTGACTACTTTAATAACTGACAGATTTTCTGACTATTTGGGTAAGGTCCCTAATTGCGCGTCAGGTTTGGTTTTGATCTTGGGACTGATGTCTTCGAGTTTTGTGTTGTGTTTTGGTATCACAGTAATTCGGTGATGAACCTTGAAGGGACCAAGAGGTGCCCTGTTGTATATGGGTCCGAGATTTGGGCCATTTTGTATGTTATTGTTGGAAAAATAAATAATATGTTGTTGTATGTAAAATTCATGTTAATATGTGCTTGCGTGATGTATTAACATGGAAATTGTGATGAATGAAAATTATATGTAAGAAATATAATTATCCGTAATTTATAAATGTTGCATGTAGCATGACATAACATGAAATGACATGATTTGTATTTCATATATGCACGGTCACATCGCACGGGCAGGTGTGAGGTATGGTTAGGTCAACACACTGCGGTTGGTGTTTGACCATGGTACATCGACATTGTGTTGGTGTTCGACGTATGTCATGAGGACATGGTTAAATTGACACTGTGTTTGGTGTTCGATGGTGAGCTCAGTAAAATGGGACAACGTCCAAATTAAGACTCACGATTGCATGGCATGAAAAGTACGTGTGTAAATGGGTGAAACAAGGTGATGACACCCCCTAAGTGAAAACCCGTATATGGTTTGCATTATGAAACCGCTTCTATGAAAGCTCGAAAATAACAGATGCGGGCGCGCCTCGCGATGGCAGAACCCAAACTACGGCCCACAAATACATAAACACACGCGCTTCGTAAGGAAAGGCAGGCATCAGTATCCATCGTGTACCTAGGAATTCCAAAACAAAAGCTTTTGTTTCTAAAGGGTCAGAGCGGACGCCTGACGTTGCTTCACACTCGTATCAGAGTTCGAGGGAGCTCCATTCGGGACTGCAAGTTATGTGGGCACGAGGAGTCTCATCCTCATGAATGATACGAACATTCCATATAGATTATTTATATGGAATATGGTTTGATATTTTATGTACACCATTTCATGTGCATTTAGGCGCAGAGCAGCATCAGAGGAGAATTTTTCTAATCGGGTATCGCTTCACCCCGCCAGGACCCCTTTCGTGTACAGGGAGTGTACAGGGAGACGACGCTCCCACGAGGCCGTGATTATGCTAAGGAGGCCGATGTGCGGCCTGATACTTTTTTGTAAAAGTATTTTGCATAAAAGAATTGTAATTGAATTTTGGGACTATTTGGCTCAAATAGTCAAGTATGTAATTATGGTAAGAGGGCCATGATCTGAATTTCACTGTCAGAATTAAGGTTTTACTTAGATTTAAATGTGAATGAATGGATCCTGGTAAAGGGATGTATTGAGGTGGGGCCGAGTAACTCGGTGTCCATGGGTAGTTGTGATATAGTTGTATATTAGGAATATGGACATATGGACCCTGTGTGGTCATTACTACTTCTGTTGAGACCCTGGATGAGCTATGGTTATACAGTCAGATGTCAAGGTAGCTCCCCGAACAGCGAGACTCTACCCATTTTTGTGAAAATATGGATCCCGATCAATGGGACATAACAGTGTGGTATTGAGTCACCCGAAATCTACAAGAATTTCATAACATGGTTGTCAACTGAACCCTGATTGGGGTGTCACACATCGCGCCAAGTCGTAGTGTGTGCATGGTATTGGCTATTCACCATTTCAGCGAATGCAAAGGGAGCTCTAAATTGGGATAACGTCCAAAATTGAGACTCACTGCATAAAATAATAATAATAAATTTCAGGCCTGGGTGGAACAAGATGGGGCAGATCCCCTGTGGTGAGAGACCCAAATTTTATTCTTTGTTAGACATATATGTCCGACGATGTAAGTTCGCGGAAGTGCTCAAGGCGTGTGCCTACGCGGAGACTCCTGAATTTCCGCTACCCATGGAAACACATGGGATTTGGTAAATTCCTTGAATAAACATTGAGGGTCATTCCAATGGGTTGAGTCACGATTAAACACCACGATCGGGTTTTCACACTTGGCATCCGGGTGATGTGTGAAGGATCTTACGATCGGGTTTATGGGCATGAGCAAATTTCATCTACGCATGACATGAAATATTCCATATAGGACTCCGCATTGTGATGGAATGGTTTGATGTATGTATGCTATCAGATGTGCATTTAGGGTGGGGAGTAGCCCTCAGAGGGAGAATACTACCGGGATTATTCACCTGCCGTGGGACCCTTTCGTGCAGTGAGTATACATTTTGTATTTGCGCTCCGACGAGTCGTGAGAGGAAGGAGGCTTTATTACTGCGTCTTGAGTAACATTTTAAAAGTGTTTTCAGATAAAAGGATTTTTATAAAATTCTTTGGACTATTATATGTACGGTATGTAATTATGGTAAGAGAGCCGTGATCGAACCCATAAGTGACTAATTATTTTCATTTTCTTTTATATTTGCATTTAAAATGAATGAATAGATTCAGCCGCCGGACGACGCGTTTGGTCAGTAACTTCGATGTCCATAGTTGGTACCGGGTTCTGACCAAGATTTAGTGCAAGATTACCTAAGACGTAAATTCGGGTTGGATGGATCGTCACACCCTTAAAATCGTACTACACATATAAGAACACATTGATTCAACAAACTATTATTTCATTAAAAAAATTAAATATTATTTTAATTTTAGATAATCTCATTATGTATCATTATATTTAAATTGCTTCTTCATAAAAAAATTAAAATTATAACTTTATGTATATAATCTGTTGTGAAAATACTTTACAACAATATTTGCCTAACTATTAATTCGATTTTAAAAATGTTTATTGATATGAATAATAAGTTACACCACAACATATAGTAGTTGTTGTAGTTATCTATTAGTTTGTGTAGATAGTGTTTTT
This sequence comes from Tetrastigma voinierianum, assembly GCA_016808115.1. NCBI lineage: Eukaryota > Viridiplantae > Streptophyta > Magnoliopsida > Vitales > Vitaceae > Tetrastigma > Tetrastigma voinierianum. Next base: position 47,333 of record JAEQBH010005967.1, read on the forward strand.
TTTAAAATAAATATTGCATTTTCATTAGAAATATTATTTTATTTTATAAAATAAAAAACTTACACAACACAAACATCCTATTACATATTAATTAATAATTTATTATTTTTTTATCTTACTATATATTTCTTTTTTAATTATTAAGAAGGAATTAGTAAAAGAGATTAGTTAAGAATAAAATAATAAATTATATCATAATAATAGTAAAATTTTAATTAATAATTGTTAAGAATAGTTATAATTTATATTATTTTTTTATATAAATAATTTATAGATTCTTAACAACATATTTATATTATGGTTTTTATTCCTTATTTTAAAATTTTATATTTTATATTTTGATTTTTATTTATTAAATATAATATGTAACTAATTAGTAAGAACATTTGATTATAAAAAATAGTTAAGAAATTTAAATTACCCCACAAAAGTAGCAAATTCAGTAACTATAGATTTGTTATTTGGATAGATTTTCAGTAAATGCTTAGTTTATAATAAATATTATTTAATTATATAACAGAAAATCACACGTGTTAGCACTCAATTACATTCACAAAAAAATTTATTATTTTGATATATTTAATTATTAATTTCTAATTCTATAGAAATTACTAAAATTAACTTGTTATTAATAACAAAATGATAAAGTATATCATAACAAATAAAATAAAGTATATCATAAAAAATATTATAAATTGATAGGATATTAATCGCTGTGCATTTCATTCGCTAGCCCAAAGAGCTTAAGTGAGGGATCGTGCCACGCCCACGCCCTTCCATAATGTACCGAACAAAGGCCCGCACTGCTAGGCATGCAACATGGATTTGGAAGAATAGAAGGCCCATACACTGGGCCAAATAAAACTATCTTTACAACAATGTGAAGATAGAATATTCCTTAAAAGACGGCCCTATTCGGCCCAATCAAGCTCTATCAAGGAGCCGAGGATTACCCAAATAAATCCCTTCTGATTTAATCCATCGGCAATCTAAGGTCGATCACATGAGAAACCCTATCCTCCAAAGAACCCTAATCATCGTCCAAATCGATGAATATCCATTATAAACACAAGGCCGCCCAACACTAAAAAAGGTACTAATACTCAAGCACCCAAACATCATCTCTCCCTTTCTCTCTCAAGGAAGAATCTGACTTCACATTCTGAGCGCGCTTGACTGGCAAAAGTCCCGCCACCCCTTTCTACTTTTGCAAAGAGAAGTACCATCTGTGGCTCTGGCATCAACCAAATGACCCACCCCACCAGACAACTAAGAGTCGCATCCTAAATGGCCAAATATCTGTGTCCCGCCTGTGACACCTCTACACGCTCCATCCCACTCTCATGAAAAGGATCATCAACATAATTTTTTTGAGAAATTTTATAATTGCATATTTTTAAAAATATTAAATCAGATTTTGTATTTATTACTTTAAATTTTTGCCTTTAATTTATGTTTGAATACATAATAAAATATAATTTATGACTCGATTAAAAATATAATTTATAATTCGATTAAAAAAAATCATTTACAATAATATGTTCGTTCCAAAAATTAATATTTGATAATATAAATAATTTAAACTTGAAGAAGTAAAAAAAAAAAAATTCTACATATAATGCGAGGAAATACTGTAAAACCCGGGAAAAAAATTCAATTTTTCTGAAAAAGGGTAAGATGATAATTTAATAGCGCCGAAAACTTATACTTTAGATTCGATGATGAAGCGTAATTTCATCGCTGAATCGCTCGCCGCTCAGCTACCGCCAATTTCGTCAATTCGAGATAGCCTAATTTCACGCTTGAGGCATCTGTAGTCGGGGCATTGCAATGGAGGGTGCCATATGGTATGATCATGTGGATGCCACATGACACCTTAGGAAATGGACACATGACATGATAGCCATGTGGTGTAGCAAGTGACATATGGCACTTGGTTGAATGGCTCATTTAGAGCCATGTGTAAAATGGAGAGAAAAAGTCAAAAGGAGGAAGGTGGGAGGAAATTTCCCACTTGGATCAATTCGATGGGATGAATAGAAAGAAAAGAGAAAAGAGAGAAAAAGAAAATAAAAGGAGGAAAAGGCAAAAAAAAAAAGGGGAAGAAATCGGATAGAGAGGGAAAAAGAAGGAAAAACTGGGGAGAGAAAGGAAAAAGGCAAAGAGGAAAGATTTGAGCTGAACCTCACTTTCTCTCTAAGATTTGACGAGACGGTCGCTGGCTTACCTGAGCAAGAGGCAGAAGTTCATTCTACGCCACGAGAGCTGCTATATAGAAACTGGGTTTTCACAAACTCCAAGAGGTGTAGGGGTTCTTCCTACTTTGATTATTCTCGTTTGGGCTGACCATTTCCCCGGGTTCGTCGGTTCATGTGTGTTTCTCGCCTCTTTTACCAGCTGCATACGACATGGAACCGACCCTTTCCTCCGTCCTCATTATCTCGCTGTAGTACGGGCGAGGTCAAGAAGAGACTTCTACCGCCGTGCCAGGCGAGAGAAAGGTGGCATGGCTTCTGGATATGCCTTTCTACAAGCAAGATCATTTCTTCTCTGGTCTATGGAGGAGTCGAGGTCTATTGCCACCGACAATATTGATATTTGAACTACGACCGGGCCCAACGAAATCCACTACCGATAAGGAAGATCTGCAATATATTTACTCTGAACAGCCGCACCGGCCGTCTCGCTTTGTTCTAATCGCGCTCCTACACTTCTCCGAGCGCCGCCCGCCTATCCATCCGACGTCATTCGGATCTAACCGCAGCATATCGAACCTTCGTACCAATTGGAAATTTTATCAGAAGGTCTACTTTATTTACACTCGTTTCGCAAATACCGAGGTCGGCGACTTGGTTTTCCATAGCCTTCGGCTTCAATTTGTTACGGGGCTCCCTGACTCGCCTAAGACCGAGGCAAAGGGCGTGATCTTGGTTAGAGGACCGTGGTATGAGACCCTGGGCTCTCCCCGACTCCTACTGAACCAATTCACGGTATTCCATGTGTTCCGCTATGATTTGTATGTCGCAGAGGTGTTGTTGCACGTCCATCCTACGTATTTTCTTAATAAATACTTTTTCATTTAGGGAAAAGCCGGAGAGGTAGATTGGTAAATTGGGTGAAGAAAGCTGGCTTTAAGAATAATCAGAAGTTGCTAGAGATTTCTGAGTGGGAACGACATCACCAAATTCTCTTAACTGTGAGGAATCTTCATGAGTTGAGTCGCAATCCTTCTCCTTATATTCTTCCAGTTATTCCACACCTTTCTCCAACAACATAAATAGAGGAGGGCGAGCACATGTTATCTTAACCTTTCTAATTTATCCCCTGTGCCAACCCGTCTCTACCGACTTCAAGATCGAGGTATGGCCTGAACTCGGTGATCAGCTGGCATGGTTGCCTTCTGGCTAGAGGAGATTTTGGCCCCCGCCCCAAGCATCTAAGGCTGATAGTGGCAATTTCGCCTCGAGCCTTTCCTTTACTCGAAAGGATTCCGTCCCGCCCCAAGCATCCAAGAAGTAGCCGCGGTGCCTCGACCACAGAGCACCACGCAGGGTGGAAGATTTTTTCCTCGGGTCGCCTAATATCTAGCCACCCCTGCTAGCAAAGAGGAAGAGAAGGACTCCAGGACGGTCACCAGTTCGAACTCGATGCACTAAGTAAACAAATAGATGCTACCTTCAAGCCGGGAGACCAGCGCCAATCCAGGTGTCAGAGGTCATCATCACCCAACCAAGAGGTTCTAAGAGCAGTGATGGGCCAGCATGGACTCACCCGAGATAAAGCTAGCTGCCAATCGACTTCGTGAGATTGCGCCTCGACGTTTAGGAGAGGTTCCTAACTCATGAGGAGGTCTGGAGAGGGGCATCTTCTGAGCGGATCGCAACCGCCGACAAGGTTACGCTTCCTGGGCCGTTGCTTCCCGGGCCGGGCCGCTGCCGGTAATTCTCTATGTTCCTCCATAGGCTGCCCCACGAGGAAGTATTAGCTCTTGGGCCCGAAGGTGCCCAAGAGATTATTAATCGCTGGAAGCCATTCAACCAGCATCCGCACCATCAAATAACTATATTCGCATCGCTCGACGCCAGAGTCAGGCAACGGCGGTGAAGAATATGCCGCTTCTCGCCCCCGCCACGCCAGGCGAAGATCTTCGCTGTGGTCGAAGACGTCGTGTTAATACATAACCGCAACTTCGTTTCACGGAGGGAGCCGTATGTTCATAAATTCTTGCCAGTAATATTCTAATATCAATATCAGCTAGTTGCTTTGGCCCACGCGTTTTTCAAAGTTGTTACTAAGTATTCGAACATGACCTACTAGCATTGAGAGTTCCAGTCTTGGCTAAGGATGCGCCGAGGCTGCGCCCACACCTAATCGATCAAGCTGACCTAGCAGGCTGAGGCCTTAGCCGGCGTTTTGTCAAGCTCTGGCGCCTCGGGAGAATGAGGCCAAAGAAAGCGTTGAAAAGATGGCCCGAGCTGAGGTAGAGAGAGATGCTACTCACCATGATGCCTCAATGGCTCGTATGGATGCCGATACGACAAGGAGTGCTAAGGCTAAGGTGAGTCCCAGTCGGGCTAGAAACCAAAATGCCTCAAGTGCTATGAGAGGCCAGGCTTAAAGGCGAAGACGAGGCAGCTTATCCGCAGACGAACGAGTCTCTCTGCTACTAGAACTCGGGACTTGTAAGGATGAAGTGTTCCCTATCCGGGCAGAGTCCCTTAAAAGGAAAAAGGCCTTGAATGAGGCTTACAAGGAGGGCTTCGACGTAATATTCAACTATGGGTATGGCTGTTGTGCTTTTGCACATAATATTTGCAGAAGTCAACCCGAGGTTCCGGACGAATGCCGAACACGTCTAAGCCGCATTCCCGCAGTTTTATTAATCCTCACGCCTCTGCATGGCCCCACTGTCAGATCCATCTAATACCAGCCCTGTGAAGTGACGAATGCGCCAGAGAGGGAGTCTCCCACTGCAATTCTAGAGATAGATAATAGTGAGGCAAGAGAGCATCTCTCTACCACCAAGGTAGGCCTGGGTAACAAGCCTGTTTTCTCCGCTTATAGTAACTGGGTCATATTTTGTGATTGCTCGTTGAGCCTTGTTCCTTCACCCATGTTTTGTCGCCCCGATTTTTGTTGTTTTGAAAACAAGCTTGAGTAGGATATAGATCAGCTCCAGATGAACACTCCGGTGAGAAAGGATCATTAGCCCCTCTTCTACTGCTTCCTTACCCGAGTTTTGCAATGAACTAGTTGGGCATCAACCATACTGGGCCGGTAGGACATCAACCTTACTCTGGCTTTGAAATGAACTACCGGGTATCAACCATACCAGCTCTGCAGGACATCAACCTTACCTCAAGCCAGAATCCAACTGGCCAGGAAACCAACCATATCGGGCTGGTAGATATCAACCTTACTGAAGCTTTGTAAATGAACTACCAACAATACCTGGGTCGATAGACATCAACCTTACCTGGGCTTTGTAATGAACCAGTTGGGCATTAACCATGCTGGGCCGGTAGGACATCAACCTTACCTGGGATTTGCAATGAACTAGCTGGGCATCAATCATACTGGGCCGGTAGGACATCAACCTCACCCGGGCTTTGTAATGAACCAGTTAGGTATCAACCATACTGGGCCGGTAGGACATCAACCTTACCTAGGCTTTGTAAAAAATTAAGACGGGAACATGGTTAGAACTTGAATCGTTCTTTATTGATAGTACCTTTTAAGGTGCATAACATTCCACATTATAGATACAAGTGTCCAGTCTAGTTTGTCTAATGCATACGACTCGGATTCGCCGGCCGCAAGCTAATAGCCATTCTTCCCGGGGCCAGTTGAAAACTTTTCGACCGATGTATCGTCAGAATAAAATTTTTTCTCAAGATCGTCCCCGGCTGAAACATTCGGTTTCACGCTAGCTTATTGCATGGGTTTGCTAAATTTATAAGATGATGCTATTCAGACAACTGGCCAAGCTTCGCACATTCGCTATAAGCCAGTCTTCTTAATCACGCATTAAGCATCCGACTACTCCTAAATCAATTCGTGAGCGCTGGCATGCCGATTTCGTCGACTATAGCCTCCATCCCATAAGTGAGTGCCAAAGCGGTATATACCTGGGCTGTCATAATACGCTTACAGCCCAGCACCCAGGAATTCATCCACCCAGCCTACCATAGCCGTAGCCCAACCGCTTTGGCTGAGGTCAACAGGATTTTATTAAAAGCTTCTCGCTGCCAAGGTCTATGGATACCGCAGGAGTATAGATTCTTTATTTCACCCCTAGAAAGTTCCCGTATGCCCAACTATCAAATTGAGGCCCGTTGTCTGATACAATTGTTCAAGGTATACCGAATCGACAGACAATATTCTTCCAGATGAACTGAGTGATATCCTTATCTTTGATTGATGTGAAAGCTCGACTATGTGAATTCCCCATTGAGCGAAAGGCCAAGGGCTCGTGATGGAAATTAAATCCTGGGCTGGTGATCTCAAGACAGGGGTTGTCAACGCGCATCGATCACACTTCGCATCGCATCGGATTCGCCGTTAGATCTCATGAAGAAGCCGCCATCAATACCCTGAAAGTGCCAATGTTCCTTCACCTGGATGATTACCACATATCCCTTTATGAAGTTCGGCCAATACATATTGCCCTGCTCGCAGAGTTGCTGAATTTTAGGTACGCACCGCCTAAGGACGGCTTAAATAGTCATTAATCAAAGAGAACCCGTCAACCGGATTCGATCTCAGGAAGCTTGCTCTTTCGCTAGAGTTCTCCGTGTTGACATAATTACACTATGGGAATTCATCTAGGAAGGGATATCTCTGCCCACCTAACTTACTTAGTGGCATAATCAAGAATCCGTCCGATAAAGACGTAAGTGTGAACACCGTTTCTATTATCTAAGAGAAGTTTAATAAATGTCACATGCTCAGCTTTCTCATCAAGTAAATTTCTAGTGATGTGTTCGAAGCCTAAGCTTCCAAGCTGCCTAAGCGTTGCTTAACCAGGGATACATACTTTGCCTTTCGGGGGTCTCACGACTCATATTCTTCGTTCACTTGCCCTACCACCAACTGAGAATCACTTCGAATCAGAAGCTTGTCGGTTGACACAGTAGCTGCTAGTTCAATTCCAGCTAGAATGGCCTCGTATTTTGATTCGTTGTTGGAGGCGCTGAAGCCTAAACGGATAGCTTGCTCAATTTTATCCTCTTCGTCGAGATTTGCTTTCTCTGCAAACTGATGCCGACTCCGGCTTCCGAGACGCCCGCCTACATTAAGCGGTCCACTGTGTCAAGTCAGTCTGTGCCATTTTAGACAAGGATCTCTACTAGAAAATCTGCAAGAACCTGTCCTTTTTTAGCCAATCTTGGTTTGTATTGAATATCACTTCAATTCATTTCCTATCGAGTCAACCTCCCAAACAAGTTATTAGGCTTCGTGGATCTGCGTTCAAGAGGAAGGTTGGTTAGCACGATAATGGGGTGTGCTTGGAAGCATGGACGGAGCTTCTTCATTGCAATTCGGTTACTAATGCCGCTTACTTAAGGTGGCTATATCGCCTACGTCACATGACTTCCATTGACGAAAAACTCGCCTCTCGCTCTATTCTCACCTTCCTAAAATAAGGCGCCAGCCATCGGCGACATTTGAAATCGCTTAGCATAACAAGAATGTTTTGTCTGGCCTGTGGCTAGCAAGGACCGAAGGTTCTCGCAAGATATCATGGATAGTCGCGGAGGGCTTTATCACACCTCATTCCACTCCGCTCATAAATTTCGAGGTAGCAAAGAATGGCTTAGACGGCCTCAGAACCGAGAGATGAACCGCCCTTAGGGCGCTAACTGGGCCGCCAACCTGCTATACTCCATTTTTAGAGGCGACAGGACTCCAAAATAAATCTAAGTTGAGCAGAGTTGGCTTCTATACCCCTCCGAGTCACCATGAAACCTAAGACCGGTCCGCGCCGATCTCGGCTGCCCTGAGGGATCGAAGCCATACCCGCATGCCCTGGGAGTTCAAAAGCTTTCTCAGTCCGGAAGATGGTCGTGTTCTTGACTTTACCAAAGATGTCATCAATGTACACCTCCATGGTTTTTCCGAATAGCGGCCTGAACATCTTGGCCACTAACATCTGATACGTAGCCCCAACATTATTTAAGCCAAACGACTTCACATTGTAGCAGAACAGTTCGTGCGGGGTGATGAAGGTTGTTTTCTTTACGTTTGGAGGATGCATGGGTATTTGATGATATCCCGAGAAGGCATCCAGGAATAACATCTCATGCCCGACCGACGCTTCAACGATCCGGCCCATCCTGGGCAGAGGGAAGTCGCTCTTTCGCATGTCTCGTTAAGATTTGTGTACCACCGCCATTACCTCCATTTTTTCGCCTTTTTCGTGACTACACATCGCTACCATTCCGAAAGATTTTTATCTCTCTAATGAATCTCACTTTCAAAAGATTATCCACTTTCGTCTAAATAACCTGATGTCAGTCCAAGTGGAAACGCCTCACTTTCGTCCAACCCGCCAAACAAGGGATGACATTCGGGCTTTGCGAGGCGTAGTATGGGTTAATGCTAACCATGTTCTGGTTGGGAGTCCGTGCAAATACATCCATATTCTGCAGCGTAACCTCGTATTTGTTCCTTCTCCGCACGGACAGAGGAAACCAACATACGCGACTTATCGAGCCCGCCTGAGCTTTACCGATTCAGGTTTACGCCACCGCTTCCATGTGTCTCTCCCCCCGCCGCGACGATATGTAGTTGCTACATGGCGTTCGGCCCATACCCGATCGTAGAGCTTTGCCACGCTTCAGATCGACAATCAGAAGACCGCCAGTCGCTTAGTCGTCAAGCCAGAGGTTAATTTGCCCAACACTGGCCAGTATTAATACTCAGCGGTAGGTCGAGGGCGAATGCACTTTCTCATTGCATTTGCCGTGCTCTCACAACAATGGCATCAGACACGCGTCAGTCCTCGATAATTGAAGATAAACCCGTCAACCACCGGCCGCCGATCGGAGAGCAATGTCGCCATTGTTACCTCGTTGCCTCGCTGCCGGACAGATTCTACCACAAATTAAAGAGATGTTCATCCGCCAGCGCAGGGCAATAGAATAATGCCTGGCCAAGACCGCTGGTCAACCAAGACTGCGGCACATCAAAATTGCTGATACATAAAGCAAGTACAAGTGCATCATGGTGTGGAGAATGACCGAACCGTGAACAGGAATGATACATACGGCAAACAATCTACCGACTACCGCTGTTAACGCCGACGTGGATGTCGCTTATCCGGGCCTGCATCTGGTCAGGCGTAATCAACCTCTTCTACGGTGCTGAGATCGATAATAATCGCTAGTCGCCGCCCAATATGTAGTTTATGGTGGGTCAGGTTCGTACAAATTTCATTGTCTCAGCTATTCTTTCGACCATGTGGGAGGCTCAACTCCGCGACCGCCTCCTGATATATCTCGAGGCGCCTGACCCGATTAACTTTTCCAATATAAATCTCGTAAGCCTTGACATGAACTGGTCTCATGCCCGTGGTCTCTATGATAATCACACCTCAAAGACTAGTTATGTCGTGGCGGATCTAACTACGTGCGGGCCATTTAAAGTTAGTAAGGATCCTGATGAGTTTAAGGAGTCCGTCATAAGAGATGTTTGAGGGGTAAACTACTGAGGTTCCCTTTCTCTCCTCGTCGATCGTCTCGAGTGTTTTCGGTCTTACTCAGGCTCCCTTGTTCATGCTAACTCCCAAGTGGGCCTACTTGTTGTTTTGGGCTGTGATCATCATGGTCTGGGAGGCTACCCGGATATTATCTTCTAGTGTTGAAAATTTATCCGCTCGTCTGTACAATTCTTCCATTGTCATTAGGCATAGTCCCAACTGTGGGGCTGGTTTCACAATGGTTTAGACTGCTTATCAGGGATAAGGACCAATTCTGGTTCTCTTACACGGAACTATCGTTTCCAAACAGGTACATTTGAGGAAAACATTGGAATTTGAAAGTGTGATGTTTTGGTGTGGTGGCGTCCTGTTGAATATGATTGGACATGTGAAATTGTTTGTGAGATTTCTGGGTCCGAACTTGAAAACCTAGGTTGCGTGTTGTTGCTTGTGTGAATAACATGCTGGATGTGTGAAAAAATTATGTGGATATATGGTATTTGATGTATTAACATGAAATATATGATGAATGTAAATTATATGTAGAAAATATAATTATTCATGATTTATTGATGTTACATGTAGGACTCATCATGCATGTAACATGAATCGGGCACGAAATGGTACTGCATTTCATATGCACTGCATATCATCGAAACGTGTGTGAGTGCATGACATGGTTTTTGGAATAAAATGTTATGAATGAGGTTGTCAATAAAACAGACTGAGAATGTCCAACAAATTATAATGTAAAATTGGTTCTCGTAACATTCTCGATAGAATATCTGTGCTTTGTATATAAATGAGAAGTTTTGTAATAAAACTTATTGACTGTCTTGTTGTAGTGTTTATAGTTTTTCAGATTTACCGCTCTCTAGAATGTGTATAGAGGCGTAGTATGGAATTCTACCGCACTGGATGAGAGCCGAGGTGCAGAAAGGCCCGTAGCACACGCACGCCAAGGTGCCTGGGTCGCATGCAGGTTTTCTTTATCGATGTAGCTTTCTCGTTTTTGCGGTCGCATCAGATTTGCCCGTGTGGTGTTTCGGTCGCGATCGTATGTTCCCTCGCCTTGACAATGTCATGACAGAGGTTCCCTTGTTGTGACCGAGACGGTCACAACAAGAGGTCGTGGTTGCGAACGAGTTTCGTTAGGCCAAGAGATCTCACAGTGTTGTCACGACCATTTCACGTAGTAGTTGTCACGACCGGATTTCACGTGAGTAGTGTCGCGATCAGGCATTCTATGCTGCGATAGAGTGACATAGATTAAAGTTGATTTAGGCGTAGTAAATTATGTTGCAACAGAGTAGGCAAAGGTGAGAGGAAATCATGTCGCGACAGTTTTTTTATGTCGCGACAGAAGTTTTTGTCTAAGGCTCAGATATCATTCCGGCCGTAACATTTTATGTCGCGGGGATGTAGTTCGCTAAGACAAAAGGGTTTTGTGTCGCAACAAGGTATTTTATGTCGCAACAGAGTGTTGCCAAGGTTAGGAGATTTTTTATCACGACTGAGTATTTTATGTCACAACAGAGTTGGCCAAGACATGGAAAAATTATGTCGCGATAGAATAGTTTATGTTGGCGGAGTTGGCTATGGAATGGAAATTCTTGCCGCGATTAATGTTATTATTATGTCTCAATACTATTGTCTAACATGGGAGAATTTACGCCGTGACCAAGTGATTCGCTGCTTAATTCAAGTTAGAGATTAGAGATTTGTTGTTTGGAATAAAAAATATTTATAAACTTACGCCTCTTATCACAGAGTACTCTATCGTAAAGATAGTGGCTCTAGGGTTTAACACAGGGATGGGTTTTCTTCGCACAAATGATTAACATTTGGCTCAAAATGATGAATTTCAATTTGGATTTTGGGTTTTCATAAAAACAAAGGGCTTGAAGGTGGAACCGAAACAATGTGAAGAAAAATACAAAAGAACTCCTTGAAGCATCGGGCCACTGGGTTTGAAATCCTAAGGTAACTGAGGGGTCCTCGGGTCCCTTTCCTCGCATTGGGGAGAATGACCTATAGTCATTTCCCGAACCGGATCTTCATTTGACACTAAAAACTAAAATAATTTTCCTTTTGAGATATAGCATTTATTGGACATAAATGCTCCGTGCGCTTAAAAATTCATCTCCTTGATCTACCTTACAGTAACAAATAAATGGAAACTAATGAATCTTAGTGGATCTAGCAATAAACATCCACTAAACCCTAAAAGATTGCTAAGTACTGGTCAATCAAGGCACATCCAAGGGATTTAAACCTAGAGTGAGAGATAGAAACATAAATGACAATAAATGCTTGCGTTAAAAACATGAGAACCAACAATTTATCTCATATTCAAAGCCCAGTAGCCCTTCTCTTCAAGGATAAAGGGGGTTTAGCCAACCATCCCTTGAGTTGTCATCCGCAAGGGGTGTTTGGCAGCTAAGAAAGTGAGAGAAAATGAGAGAAAAGAAAGTGAGTGGGAAAACTCCCGCCCAATGCTCTCTATTAAAATGTAGAAAAATGAAGATGATCTTTATAGTGGGTTCAAATGGGCTTATATAGCCCCCAAATAAAGCAAAATTACAAAAATATCTCCAATACCCATTATACATGAAGGGTATTTAAGGAAAAATTATAAAAAAAGTCAAACGGGGGACAATAGGGTCAAAAGATGGAGAGCAGGTTGCAAAAATTCGCAGGTTGCGAAATTTTTCGCAACCCTGCAAAATTTTGCAGATTGCCCATTTTCTTCTGTTTTCTACTCCTCTTTCCTCTGGTTTCTGATCTGCAAAACTGAGTTCAACTCGGGTTCTTCGTGCTTGAGTTGACTCGATAATTTTGGCGAGTTTAACTTGCAAAAACTACAATAATAGCCACAAAATGATATCGTGAGGGCAAATGAGACCTTAATGCAAATCAGTTAATTAAGTTGATTAGTACACAAAAAAGTGTTCAAAACCACCAATAAACAGGTTCAAAATACACTATTTAGGCACTAATCATTCCCTAACCGACATTGCTAGTCCCTTAGCAATGAAAGAAAAAGAATAACGAAATCAGGTAAATGGTATTTCAAAAGTAATAGCAATGCCTAACCCCCAAAGAGAATCATCAGCCCGCCTAATAACCATCTCGAGAGAGTGAATACCATATAGAATTCAACATCAAAGGAGTTTCCTTCTCTAGAGAATCAACCTAGAACTTCCACCAAAATCTAAGTGTTTATATGATTAGCTTTCAACAATAAACTGCCAAACCGCACTCTTCCCCCAACCAAGCTATTGCCACAACCTAGTACACTAACCGACCTAAATAGATCAGGACCCACTATTATTCCACAATTCATTTTCAGGTTGCAGGGGTGCATGAGGAATCGACTTCACCAAAGTCCATGTAACTAGGGATCCACCGATGACCTCAACCAATTAAGGCCTTGCATCAAGTCATAAGGATTTTTCAACCACTAACTCTTCAGGTTTCACCCCGGACTTCAAATGATTTCAAAACTCCAGCACCTACAACTTGCTAAACTCCGCCTATTCACCAGATAATCTGCGCACTAAGCGGTGGCCCCAACTAGTTGGCTTGTGGCACCGGGTTTAAAGACTTTCGCCATATACCCTCGACCGTGCTCTAGTTTCAAGGTAAACAATGCAATTTTTGTTTTATTTTGCTTTGTTTTTTTAACTTTTATTTTGAAGACTCCACTGCCTTCTTTTCATGGGGGTCCTTAACCTATTAAAGGTGGTCAACAAAACCAGGTCAAGCTTTTGCAAGATTTAGGAGGCTAGACAAATTTTCAGCTTACTGTTGAAACCTGATGTGCACAGTGTGTGGTTAGCTAGAGGTGGAAGAAAAAGGTCGAAAGCAACAAGAATTCAATTGATCATCTACTCAATTAGGCATGGAACTAACTAACATAAACAAAATTGGACAATGTTTCAACTTTTCAAACTGCAAGGTAGGCAAAACCAAGGTTGGAAATATCGGTTTCGATGGATATATCGGTACTTGCATTTTATGGATATATCGGATATATCGGAGGATATTTTTTTTATGAATATCAATATATCGAAAAATTAACAAAAAATACTTTGAAATTCATAAAAATAATTTTTAAATGTGTAAAAATGACATTAATAATCAAATATATACATCAGAATGAGTTTTTTAAAAAATCAAAATGAAGTATCGATGTGACTCAATTGCAAACATTTGATGGATATATCAAATTTCGTAAAGAGCAAGATCTATACCAAGACATGGTGTTCCGATAATATTGACGGCAAGATCAACATGTCATGAATAAATGTCTTGACTTGTATCTACAACTTCTATGGATAGAAACTGGGTTCATCCACATACTGCTTTCAAATATTAACTAACATGAAAATTAATTTATTAATATATTATTACTAAATTAAACTATCAAAATATAGAAAACTTCATATATAATACTATAAATTTATAATATGCATACAATGATATTAACTAATATATAACTTGATTTTTTAAAAATTAACGACATGAAATGTTAATTTATTAATATATTACTAAATTAACTAATTTAAAATATTAAACTAATATATAGTTATTTAAGATATCACAAAGAAATTTTTCGGGAGTGAAATGAAGATCGATATCGGCAGAGCACTCATGATCAAATTGAATGACTTCAGAGGCATTTACAGATTTTTCGGGGTCAAAATAACCGTTGGATGGTCAAATATATTTGTAATTTAATTACGTACCTGGATTTAATTTTTGGTGCAAATATGGCTATTTTCGATATATTTCCGATATATCCCGATATATTCTCCGGAGAGTTTACCGATATTCTCCGAGTATATTCGAGAGCTCGATATATCTCCGATATTTTTACCGATATATTCGAGTATTTTAGCAAATCACGCTAAGTAGGCACTTACCTAAATTTCGCCTCGAAATTTCGGTCCGATATCGGAGAGGCGGCCAAATATCGCCATATTTCCGATTTTTCACTATTTTTTCTCAGAACGACAAAACAAAAATCGCTTCGAAAGGGGTTTCTCGATATCCGATATATCGATATATCGGCCGATATATCCAAATTTCAATCCCGGGCAAACACACACGAAAAAAATGGGTGTAATTTTGAAATTGTAATTGTAAGTTGTATGAAATGTATAAAAAGAGATATGACTATATTTTCGGCTTTACAAAAAGAAACTAACAGCTTCACAACCAAAACAAACAACAAGCCACTAAACAAAACAAAAAAGGACTTACTCAAAAATATAAAGTAAAGACCCACGTAAAGCCACTTCATTCTGATAACTCTCCCCCAACCAAATGTCATATCATTCTAATGGGCTCGATTGGAAAGTTAGAGGGCAAAGTGCTACCTCAATGGTGATGGCTGGGTGGATGTCATCTCGCTCGGGCAGGTCGAGTCACGATGAAGCCGGGAGGAGAATATAAGTTGCTGTCGCACAGCATGTCCAATGTCAGGGTGCCGCTGGTGGCTGGCCGAGGATGATCTCGAAGAGGCCTGGCAAGTAATCGATCGAGAGATAAGAGGTAGGTCAGTATTATAATCACCAGATGGCATGGTTTTGTGAAATAACCGTTTGGCGCAATATCTCGCCTAAAGATGGTAGCCACAAAAGATGATCGTCGTTTATAGCGCCTGACTTACATCCACATGAAGAGAAAAATCCCAGTGGAGGCGGAGATATAATGGCAGGCTTGATGTATCAGGTCCAATTGACGTCATAGAGCCGGAGTCACCAGAGAAACAGTATGGGCGTCGGCGAATAGTAATTGAGCATGATCTGCCAGCTACGATGGTGCACCCAGTGGCCCTCCGCTTCCCTCCCGCAGCACGGTCAACTTCATGTCCCCGCTGCACCTCGAGCGGAGGTTACACCCGGTAAAAGCTTCCCCACCGTCACAGAAAGAATAACTCGCAATCTCGACCGTGTTTCAATCTAGTCATCAAAACCCATATGCTCTAACACCTAGCATAAGAGTTTTCGGGAACAAGAGGGTATGGACGCAATGTGTCGTTCTCGCAGACCTTATCCTCAAAGTGGAACAAGGAGGTCATGAAAAGCGAAGGTGGTCAACCAAAAACCCTGATACGCGAGCATAGAGCTCTCCGTATCACCTTCCACTGTGATCGGTGTCGGGAGTGGGTAAGAGGTTAAACCGGCATATCGTCGATATGAGCATACTCGGGAGCCGGCCTCCGAAAAAGGATTGATCCCGCGATGCCTCTAGATATTATGCGAACCACTCGAGGCGAGGTGAGGCCACAACTCCAGAATTAGCCGAAAGTTGGCTGCATAATTAGGTGCTTGAATGTAGCCGCAATGCTCCGCGCCCAAGTGTCCCCTCTTGGCCATCAATGGAGAAGTGGATGGCAATAGGATGGAGGACTCGCCTGGATGTCATAGTATGGTAGAACTCCATGACTACCCGGGGGTAGAAAAACCGGCGTGGGGGTCATAAAAGGCTCCAAGGAGTACCGTTGCACAAGCCTCATGGAATCTATAGCTCGGGATCGGCAACAAAATCTAGAAAATCATAATATGTCTCGCAGTGCACTTCCCTGGTACTACAATCTTAATTGCCTGTAATGGGGCCGTAGAATAGTTAGCGCGGCGCTGATAATAGGAAGCGGAGACGAGATCCCCAGAAGTCATCAGTCGGTCCTCGACAGCAGGGGAATGGGGCCTCGGGGCTCGAATCGATGACTCCGTCAGCCTCAAGTCCAGCCTGAGCGGGCCCTTCGGGATAGCCGCGGGTGATGAGGATATGGAGGAGTAGGCCCAACCCATGTGTCATACCTGCAGGGGGCGGAGCAAAGAGGCAGGAGTCGGAGAAGCTGGCAGGCCACTTAGCTGGTATGAGGTCTCTGTCTGGCTACAGGGGTGCGCACCGGTAGGCTGTATGACGGCAGGGGGCGGAGAAGAAGGTTGTACCTAGGGTCTTAAGCTAAGTCCTCCGCGAGTCTTAGCCATGCTTGGATTAGGGAAGAGATGAAGAGGGTGGAGAGGTTCTTCGTCAGAAAAGTGGAATCAAATGAATTAAGAAAGGGTGGGTTTATATGTAGGATCGGGGGAAGGGTGAAAGGGCTAGTTAAATAGTGTTCATAAATGGGCACTAAAAACTAGGCTAAAAAATATGGGGAAATTTATGGTAGGGTGCAAGAAACGAAGAGGTGCAGGGAGACGAAGAGGTAAGAAACCAAGAGACGTGCAGTAACAGATCTCGCAGTTACTCAATTTCGGCAGTTATAAATTTTCAAGTAGTCGCGAAAGTTTCTCATCAGAATACGGCCCGTCATACACCGCGAAAAACGTATCACCAAAATTATGAGAATGCATAAGAGAAAGGAGAAAGTGCAATCAAAACTAAGCTACAATTAAGGGAAAGATACAAATAAAACTTTGAATAAACCAAATAAAATTCATTAAACACAAAAAATGTAGTGGCATTTCGCCTCGTGAGACCAAGCCAACCTCGTAGTGCCTTATCGAATTTATGAAAGGTTAAGGAGGATCTCCTTGCTCACTACATAAACTGTATACATAATGTATTCATATAAGTAGTAATTTTTGTTGGTTTTAGATTTTTATGTCGTGTTATTTAGTGCTCTTTTCGAGTAACTTATGTATATATGCAATTTGGCGAAGAAAAACTTATAAAACAAGAAGATTCACATTATGTGCGGAGAATGGGTCGAGTACTTACAAGGCTTCATTTGAAGAAATGTTATGGATGTTTGTTTATAAAAGAGTATTGGATATTTCAATTCAATATTTTTGGTATTTTTTTGGAATTGAAAGTATATGTTTGTATGACGATCGATATTATACCACGCTTTGAAAAAATGTGTTCAAATGTTCAGTAGACCACGCTTTTCAATAAAAAGTAATCTGCATGGGCCAGATGGTTAAAAGTAAAAACGTTAGCTTCGTACATAATAGACGAAAGTGAAAAGCAAACAAACAAAGGTGTGGTTTAACTACGCTTAAAACGAGCCTTTGTTCATAATGTGACGTAGTTAAAAAGCCTAAAAAATGTAGTCTTTGTACGCTTATAGACTACATTTTCTGATAAAAACAGAGTTCAAATATATTTAAAGATCATTTTTTTGACTTCTAACTACGCCTTTCAAAACGTATTCAAAACGTGGACTTTAACTACACTCACCTAGACTACGATTTAGAAAACGTAGTCTATATATAAAAGACTATGTTTTTTAAATGTAGTCTAATTAAAAAATTGTTGTAGTGTGTCCTAGGAAACTTCTTATCCCTTTGACTATTGTAGGTGGCAAGAGAGTTCTATGATAGAAACCTTTACTCGGTCTTCTCTCCTAATCCAACTAAATTTTCAGGTCCTAAGACTATACCCCTTTGTTACCATGAAATGACATTTTTCCCAATTTAAGGCCAATTCTCGCCTTTACGCCTAAAGCACTGGGGTTTAAATTTTCCAAACAATTCTCAAATCCATATACTGAGAAGTCATCCATAAAGATTTTACAATTCTCTTCCCACCAAGTCCAAAACAAGACATCATGCATCTTTGAAAGTGGCAAGAGTTAAATACATAATCCAAATGACATATTTTGAAAGCAAAAAAGTTCCATACGACATATAAATAGTTTTCCCGATCCTCAAGGGCTGGAAAATTTGCTATAACTAGAATTGTAACACCTAAATACACTCTAGTCGCTTTTAAACAAAATTGCAGATATTATAGTGCATTTTGAAAATTTTCAATTAATATTTTCGCTAAGTGAGAAAATTTTGAAACTCGAATTTGTACAAGATACAAGGGCAAATTGGAATTTTAGAAATAAGGACCTATGTCAAAATGAAATGAGCTTAAATGCTAGTGATTTAAAATGTTATGGTACGGTTAAATGGGAGTGATAGGAGACTTAAATGCCAAAAATGAGAAATGAGACTAAGTGTAGAAGGCCAAACATGGCCTTACACTCAATTGGGAGTAAAGACCAAAAGTTGTCTAATTAGGGAGCTCATTTGGAGCAAATCCCATTTTTGGGAGAGAAAGGGAGGAGAAAAGGGGAGAAGAGCTAGGGCTTGAAGAAGATCAAGTTTTGGTTAGGTTTCTTCCCATTTTCTTGCTCCTTTGTGATCAAGCAACTTAGAAGTTAAGATTTGAAGAGACTAAGGTAAGAAAACAAAACTCTAACTTCATCTTTTTGTGATTTTGATTTTAGGGAAAAGCCCAAACTTGGGAAAAATAGGTTTTTATTGATTCTAACCCATTATTGGAGTGGTTTGGGTAGGATTCCATGGTGGATTATGAGATACATGAGTTTGGATGAAGTTATTTGAGCTACAAGAGAAACGGCAAAATCCGATATTTCTGGGCAAAACTGACATTGGTACCAGATTTAAAGTGGCACGGTATCCATGGACGTGAGGCAAAGTGGTATCAAGATCGATCAAAGTGGTATTGTACCCATTCACGTAAAAAGGGTTGGTATCAAGCATTAATCAAAGTGGTACTCGCATCGATGCTTCCGACACTCTTGATTGCACTTTGCATTGTTAAGCCTCAGATCAAGACACCGATAGTATAAACCCCAATAAATTCATTAATGGGGGGTTCAAATAAGAAGGAAATTAAGTGAAAACATACCGCACTTCACCACATTTAATGCCCTATGATACAGCAGTAAGTTCCCTAACACATATACTATGGGATCGCTTAAGACGATATTGAATGACATGGCACTGGTTATGTGTGGGCAGCACGTATAGTACTTCTAAGATTCCTCTCGCTTAGTGCGACAACACCCTTCGACCATGCTTCAAAGACATTTGGGTACTTCTAAGACTCTCTCGATTAGTGCGAATGATACCTCATCAATGCTTCGACACTCCCGGCTATGGCTATGAAACCTCAAGATCAGTAATTACACGCTCGTACTTATCAGGTCGTGTCCTACTCATTTCTTACACTGCCCAGGTAGTCAAACAATTTTATGATAAGACCGAATAACTATCATGAGGAAAGTAATGTACATCGCTTCACAATGTACCTTTAGCCCGTACCTCTATATAAGTATAAGCTCAGAGTACCTACGGGTACCTCCGTGAGGCATATGTTTTCAGAGTAACCTACGTACTCTATATAAGCATAAGTTCAGAGAAACTCCACTGCACCCGTACAAGTATAGTCTATAGTACCTATCGCTTACCTTTAAAACTAAGTCCGCTTATAAGTATAAGTATGTGCATAAGTTGTTATATTAATTCATGAAAATTTAATATCTCAAGTATCGATATCTGCATTATTATATGCTTATCAGAAATGAGTATTAGTGCATGTGTATACGTATCAATATATTTCACCAAGCTGCTATGCGCATGGGTTTTAATCCATGTAGGTACGTAGGAGGACATCTCGTGGATCTCCGCATACCGCTCGGCCAACAAACTAGTGAGTCCATCACAATAGGTTTCATAGCCCATTATGTAAATGTAAAATGTACAATTTTGTATACGATACGAACAGATCAGATTGTATGGGTTGATATCGTAAACACTACTTACGGTGGGTAGTTTTATTTGTGATTCAGATATGATAATTTGATTATGTTATAAGACTTAGACCACTAATGCTAAAAAAGCAAGTAAAGAGTCGCAATATAGTTTCACAAGCATTCTTCATCCGCTCAGCGGGAAGCAGGGGTGTGATAAGAATATCCATAAAGAAAACAGTAATGTGG
Source organism: Tetrastigma voinierianum (assembly GCA_016808115.1). NCBI lineage: Eukaryota > Viridiplantae > Streptophyta > Magnoliopsida > Vitales > Vitaceae > Tetrastigma > Tetrastigma voinierianum. The sequence goes on from JAEQBH010005967.1 coordinate 67,789, forward strand.
GTGTCCTGCTAACCTGTCCAGCATTTGGTTAATGAAAGGTAGATGATAATGATCCTTTCTGGTAGCAGTGTTTAGTTTTCTGCAGTCTATACACACTGTCCGTCCTATCACAATTCTTGTAGGAATTAATTTGTTCTTTTCATTTCTGATCATAGTGAATCCACCCTTTTTGGGAACCACATGAACTGAGCTCACCCAAGGGCTGTCTGAGATTGCATACATGAAGCTCGCATTCACCACTTTGGCATTTCTTTATGACAACTTTTTCATTACCGATTCATTTTCTTTTGATGTTCAATGTAGGTATTTGCATTATCCTTCAAAAGAATCTGTGCATAAAGATGGAAGGACCGACCTTTTAAATCTTCTATAGACCGTGCAATTGCTTCTTGATAGCCGCAGAGCGCAAGGGGCCGTTTCTTCAGATTCTACAATGTGTTGAACTAATACCGGTTTTACTTCTTTCTCGTTATAAGAAACTACTTAAATTGATCGGGTAATTCCTTCAAGGTTAACTCCTTATGAGCTGCTTATGTTTCTTTTCCGTTTCGCTCATTACCGCATTTTCTATAACGCTTTCATCAATAATGAAAGTAATCGCTTTTTGATTCAAAATCGAGTCTGTGAAATTCAACATCGCTAAGAACATCAAGATACCGAACTCATCTCATTTTCATTCATTAATCAATCATATAATCATTCATCGCTTCGTAACCGATGGGTACTTTAGTTTCTACAATGTTACAATCAACATTGTCACCGCTATTTCGAAATCGGTGGATTGGACAGTGGTATACTACCTATCTCCAGCCCTTAAAGTAAGCTCTCCTTTCTTCACATCTATCAAAGCTACTCCTGTAGCAAGGAAGGGTCTTCCTAACAACAGAGGGACTTGTTTGTCTTCTTCAATATCAATAACCACAAAGTCCACTGGAAAGATGAACTTTCCCACTTTGATATGATCTACCCTCAAGAATACCCTTAGGTCGAGCTAAGGTCTCCGTCCCTCATCCGTAGTGGTCGTGGTCATTGAGTGAGCTCCCTAAACTTAATCTCTAACTATATATGCTGCATCAAGTCGATGCTGGCTCTAGAATCACATAAGGTTTTTCCCATCTCGTAATTCCCTATCAGACGGAATACAGCCGCATGGATCCCGCATCTTCACCGGTAAGGACCTCTCGAACAACCGCACCGTGAGGGTCGCTAGCTTAGGCTCATTACTCCTTCTTCAGCAATTCTTCTTTTCTCGCTCAAAATGTCCTCATGAATTTAGCATAATATATCTGTCATCGCCTTCAAAAGGGATATTAACTTCCATTTTCTTGAACATGTTCAAGAATCGGAGAATCGCTCTTCTAACTTAGCCAAGTGTTCCCCTCGAGGAATGGGACCAAGGCTTGAAAGTCAGACTCTTCTTCTTCCCAGAACTCCCTTTCAGCTTACTTTTGCTACTTTTTTGCACTTCTCCTCTTCAAGAACTTCAAACCGCATCGTCGTTTTTCTCAATTTCTTCTTTTCTTCCTCGCTTTTCTTTCTCTTCTTTATGTCTTCCTTCTCTTCCACTTCAGTGTAATCCACCATACAATCCCTTCTGATTTTTTCCTCTGTCACTTGAAATGCATCCTTGGATTGATTCTGCATAGCTAAGAATGCCTCTACTTCAGGTTTCCAAATTCTTCAAAGAGGCGGTATTAGCCTGAACACAAGCCAGATTTGGTTCGAAATGTCAGCATCAACAAATTTCTACTCACGGATGTTTAATACTCTTATTTTCTCCCCATGAAAGTCAGCATATGTTCTTCTTAAAGGAAGTGTGATCTCTTTCGTCTCTCGATTTTCTCGCCTCCGACTTCCTTTCATTTGTTGTTGCCGCTGCTTGTTAGAACCTGCTAAGCATAGTGTTGTCGAAAAGTCCGCTGCTCAGGACCTTTGTTTGTCCTCCCCATATGATAAATTCTCGCTGTTCTGAAAAGCTGAGGCAATGAGTCGTGTTAAGATCGGGCTAAAATTGTAATCTCTAGTAGCATTAAGATAATGTGCCTCCTCAACTTCATAAGGACTTTCATGAGCCAGTCCCTCTTCAAGACTATTCCTCTCATTTTCATCAATTGTTCCCACTTCATTCTGGCCGGCGCAATCTTCTCTCCCCGATTCCCATTTTGCTCATCGATGCATCTAATTTTGCCTCTATGGCGCCTATCCGGGTTTAGCTCTAGCATACCACTCCCTTTAGTCTAATATCGCCTCCCCTCAGTTGTAGATGGAGCTTTATAGCTGCATTTGGCAACATCTTCTATCAACGCTTGCCTCTCAAGACTTCTCTTCTCTCTGAAAGCTCCACAACAGTCGTATCACCATACCTTTCGACGATAATTCATAAAGATGATGAAAATATCAACTGAGTGGTTAGATCTATTCCATGCATCGGGCATATTTTCAACAATCTTTTGTATCTTTCCTATGCATTGTAGAGACTTTCATCCTCTCCTTGCTTGAAAACTATACTTCCCTCTCCTTTCATAAGCGTAGGTGTATGGGAAGAATTTCATGTGTCATCACCAACTTTCCAAACGCCTCACTGAACCAACCTGCTGACTTCAAACCAGTCACTGATAAACAAAAGCATGATGTGTAAAATGCACGCAAAAAGTGCATCACGCTCAAGTAATATAGTACCTAAGTATGAATATCGATCCATGTGGAGAAGTGTGTCGATCATCAAATTGGTCTTATAATATTATCCGACTTAACCTCGAATTTCTATTAACTAACGCAGGCGTGATTAAAAATAGTAAAAGCTAAATTAACGTGCAGAATTACTTATCGCTTAAAGACTGTGGATTTGTCTCCGCCACTTTTGATGGATCATTACCGTAGGAATTACTACTCGCCTATTAATGACTTCTCAATGACTCGGGTGATTGTGCCTATGAGATACCCCTTCTCGAGGCATATCCCGCTCATTCGCCGCAGGGTCATGCACGCCCGACCAATACTCTAAGACACTTAAATGAGCAAACCCTAATCGCCATACTCAGCATCGGGATATCTCTATTTACCGATTTAACCGAGGGTCGCTCTATTCAGATCCCTGGGAGTCCTTATCTCTCGATCTCGGATACTCCAATGTGATCATGCCAATGTTTACAGATTACCATGTATTTAAATCACGTATATAGAGATGATCGATGCAAATCATAAATAATCGATTAATATGTTTAAACTTTAATCCATTCAATCGTGACAAGGTTCAACAAAAACCCTGTAGATAAATCTGTAACATGCCGGAATTGAATATACACATAACTGAATCTATCAATCATTCGTACTTTATCGTAAAAGAGAAAATACAAAAGAAAGTGTCTCTCTCCAATAATCCCTACACGTTGCTCGCTTCCGCCTCCAACTGCAGACGCTTCGAGATACCGAAATTAGGTCTCCCCTTGCTTTTAATCACGCCGCGAAATCGTGGTAGACGTCATGCGACATTGTCACTTGTCGACTTTCTCCTTCCGTGACCAGCTTCGACGCTGCGAACGCCGCAACGTGGCTTCTAGTTTTCCCCCGTCTTCCATTAGCCCAAATCGGCCCAGCAAAACCACCTCGACCGCACCACAAAACTCCATAAATCGGATCGTTATAATGCGCTTTATTTAAAATGTAAAATCAACTAAAACATAAAGCGGACGCAGGTATAACTGAAAGGTTTTAGGCACTCATCACACTTTCAAATCTCGTCTCGTCATTCCTGCCAAGAAACCGACTCTAAATCCTCACCGCCACAAGATCCTAACATACTAAACTCGACATTATGATTGTGATGCCCATGTCAAGTAGAATAAGGACTCAAAAGGACCTCCAATGACAAACCTTCCGTTCACTCTGAATTTTAGAGGATCCATAAGGATGTTCGACTTTCGAAGGAACTAAGCTGAACATGATTCAGTTGACAAGTGACTCAACCTCCTAAATCTTTAATAGCCATTCCCAAGGAGCCTATGTGCATTTGTGCATTTGATCTCATGATCCCTAGCGTATACCTGCTCCGACACCCCAAACTTGAATTCAACCCACCTATTTGGAAGCGTCTAATTACAGAAGGATAAGAACACGCCATTTGTATTCACTTAACATAGCTACTCCTAAAAGAAAAACTAGTGCCCGTAAGTTTATGTTGAGTGTCTCCCCGTGAAGTGGGATTTGTCGTGCTCTCCCCACCAACCGTTAAGGGCACCGGGCATTTAGTTCCCCAACCATCCTAACACTCAACTAAACCTAAGGGCCCTACACTGTGGAAACTTCCATCTTCCTCGTCCCATGTAGTGTGAAGTCAATGGTTCCTCACTAGTCAAGGCTCAAAGGCATTGTACACAGCAGCCCTCTGGATCGTGCTTCGAGATTCCGATTAGGAAGATCCCACTTATTCTATTCATATTTGTTTTGTTTTGTTTTTTAGTCAGCTCGATGGCAATCCTCTGACAGGTGTCCCCATCACTTAGGTGGTTAGAATCCCCAAGGTTGGTCGGGACCCTAGTAAGCCTGCTCAAGCCTAGGCATAACCTAGCAATCATCCTGTAAAGGTGCGACAAGGTTAGTCGAATCAGTCAATTTCCAGAGAGGTGATTCACTGTTTCCACGTCATCCAACATGAAATTCCCTTAGCATCTAACACCCACTTGATCCTTTCTCTTCTCATTAAACTCCGTGTTTTTCCAATAAGACTGAGGGTAACAAAAGTGATCCCCGATTAGCATTCATGGCATCACAAGCACAATAATTACCTAAAACAATCCTAAAACCCGAAACAAATATAACTAAACAAGACACATATAACTAAATATACCTCAGAATATGTCAAAGCATAAAAGCAAATAATATAATTCCCCTAAAAAACAGTAAAACACACACACACACAACAAAATAACTCCAACATCACCAAACTCCGGTCACCACAATTCTCCTCCCAACAAGTGAGGACATCGTCCCAAATGTCAATGAAAGAACAAGAGAAAGGCGTAGAAACTTCCCGTGAGAGGCCGATCACCGCAGAGGCGGCGTGGTGGCCGGAGGGAGGGAGAAGCGGGGTGAACTGTCTCGAGGGACCGCTAATCATGAGGATGGTCGCCGTCAAGCCAAGACCATAGCGCATGTCAACTCCTGAGGGCCTCCATTATCTGCTGATGAGGACTCCTCGGCGTTCCCGGTCTCATCCCGCAGCTCAAACAAGTCACAGGTCAAGCACCGGTCCTCGAGATAGTGGGAAGGATCGGACGGATCCTCCTCCTGGACAAATGGGAGTGATTCACGCTCTCGTTAGGCAGTGTTCTAATCAACAAAATTTATAACCTGGGGATTCCTACTAATCGACGTAGCAAAGCTACTACAAGATAAAGGCTCTGTGGCCGAACACAGGATGGGTTTTCTTCGTGAGAGAGGGTTACAGCATTGAAAATGGTGTTTCCTCCTCGATTAAAAGGGTGTGTGGAAACAAGTAGCGTGAATGGTTGCAACCCAAATAACCTAAGTAAAAAGTTAAAAGAGTAATCCTCGGGGTCTTCGGGCCACCTGACTTAGTGTTCTGGGTTAACCAACATGTACTCCTAAGCCCATCTCGCATTTGGGAGCATGACATATAGTCATTTCCCGAATCGATCTTTTTGGGGCCTTTAAAACCTAAACCCTAAGAGCTTTCCTTTTGAAATATAACATTTCATTAGGCAAAATGTCCCTAATGGGGCTAAAACACATCTCAAAAACCCTACTTACCGATAACTAGCAGGATACAATCTGAATCGAGCTTCAATGGATCTAGTGAAAGTATCCATTGAACCCAAAGCTTGCCAAAGTACACACAAGAGAGTATGCTTAAGAGATTTTAACCTTCTCGTGGAAAAAACAAAGGACAAATACTTAAAATGCAAACATGCGTAACATGAGAACATGCAACAAATCCCAAAACAACACTCCAAAGGGCCTTCCCCTTCAAGGATCGGGAGACAGCTGCCATCCCTTGATTTGTCATCATCAAGGGTGTTCGCTACCAAGAAAATGCAAGAAAGGGCGAGGAGGAAGAGAAAATCACCAACAAAGCAGGAGTGAGGAAGCCAGGAGCCGACCGACGATAATCAACATCAAGACGTCGATCACGCCATGTTGCTCATATGGTGGTCGCAGTAACATGTATTGAAGAATCAAAATTACATAAGGGTAAACTTCAGATAAAACCACCAACAAGTGGATCAAAAGCGCATAGCGTGTACGCAAGATTTAGCAAAGTTCGCAGAAGTCATAAAATTGGCAACCTCGCGAAATTTCAGAGGTTCGTCAAATTTTGCAACCCCCAAAATTTCCACAAGCCTTCAATCTTCAATAAATTACCGCCCACCGATTTGATCACTTAGTTCAATTCACCAGTTCATCAAGGCCGAAATAAATCGAGAATCATGAGGCTTTCGACCGCAAAACTACTAAAATAACTAAGGTGCCGTGATCGCGAGCAAACCGACTCAATATGTCAATTCCGCACAGTCGGCTTAGTACACAAAAAGCCATAAACCCGCTATAAACAAGGCCTTACCATCGCACTATTCGGAGTACTAACTGTGAGTGCTGATGTGGGAGAGGTCTGAGGTGCAAGTAGGATGGAGAGGTCTCGACCACAATTTCGGGGGTCAGGCCGGGGAGGCCAAACCGGCCTCGATACTCCCGGGGGCTCACACCCTCATCCGGTGGCTCATCGCCCGACCATACATCAGGTCGGGTCGTGGCACACCCATTGTCGCGCTTAACCATAATTGCCATGATTGGGTGTATCCACGCCTCATCGTTTTCTGCGGCACCCCATTGTTTCAAAGATAGACCGTAAATGAGAAAGGTGCCTGAAATTATTTTTCAAGATCCTAGTTACAGGAGGATGGCATCCTCTGTCCCTGCCCCACAACAAAGGGGATGTCCTGTATGATGGCATAATTAAGCAGGGCACGTGTGGCCGTCACTTCACACACATTCGTCATCGGAATGAGACACGAAGTGATGAAGTGATGCCAGACCTTGGGGATGTAGGCCAAATATTTAGCCTGGAAGTGGATGGCATGCCCCTCACTATTAAGCTTCCACTTACCCTGCCCATTAGTCAATACCCTAATGAATGCAGAGTAATCAGGCTGCGCATAAAGCCTATCAAAGGGCTCAGAGGGAACTGGGTCAAGGTTATAATATCGCTGATAGACTCTCTGCTGAAGTTCACCAACACCCCACGCACCTTAACCTTCTTCAAAACGTCGGAGGCGAGATTGGCGTAAAATTCTCGCATCACACTCGCATAGCCGAAAGCAGGTAGTTAACATAACGCCGCCATCCCTGGGCCCACAATAGTTTCGAGGAAGAAGTCCTCAGGTGGTGAAACCCCTTTCCTTAATAAACGATCGAATTTTCGAAATAAGGATGAACTTTTCGGCCGCACTCTCGTTGAAAAACTTGTCATGATCATAGGTGCGCGCTCTGCCATACCGCCTCGCCAAGGGCCATCTTTTCGCGCCATCGATATTGTGGTGGAAATGTATCGGCTAAGATGGTGCGATGGTGACCTAACTAGACAGCTATAGGCCCCTAATCACCAAGAGAGACAAGGGGAACGAATCCACTGGGGGTGAAGCCGCCCAATCCCACCGAGGCAATGTAGAAAACACCCGGTGTACAAAGGACCTGTGGTCATAAGCTACACGACCCGCCATGACCGTAATCATGCCCATGGTCCTCCTAACCCAACAATACCCAAAATCATGGATAGATCGGGTCCAATGGACGGAATCTAAACCCGCCTAGACCCGAAGGACTGATGGGCACCAAACCCCAGGCGCAAGGCGAGACAGTAAGGTTTAGAGAAAGGCGCAGGCCTGGGGAAGCGGCTAGCCGTCGGGACAACTCGAGAGGGCACACCTGGGGTGGCAAGAGCTAAGGATATGGGGGATCAAAACTTAGGTTTTCGAGGGGAACGGCGACCGGCGGTTGACATAAAAATAAAGGCACGGCCGAAGGCAACGCCGCGACACGGCTCGGGCCGTCGCAACGCGTCGACGGCGCCAACGTCGTGACTTTGTGACCAACATCACGACGTTCCAGAAGGGTGAGATCGCAACGTCGCGACGTTGGGATCTAACATCGCGACGTGCCAGGGACTTTATAAATCCAACGTCGCGACATGACAGAGAAGGACAAATTGAAAAAATTTCAAAATTTTTCTAAGTGCTGAGAAAACCCCCTGAATGAAATCTGACCCTTATGCACGTCCGAAATAATCTTCCTTGAGCCATCTCCCAGATTCAAGGGTTTCTCGCCTTGAAAATGAGCAATTAAAATAAATGCCCGATGATAGAACGAGATTGACAAAAAATGCGAAAAACCGAAAACACACGAAGTTAGACTACTGAAAGAAAGAGCTCAAAATTTCGATCGGGCTTCTCCTGGGCGCTTTGTTTATCAGTCGTTAGATCGACCGCCCTGCATCTCAATGATGTATTTATGAAGACTGGGACCGGCCCGACTTCTACTAAGAACACTTCCGCACGCTTTAGCTGGTCGGTTTTCTATTCTCGCATGGATCTCGCCCGGCGTATGGCTTCAATCTTTGTATGTTAACCTTGAATGCAAGGTTTTCTCGTGGTGCATAATATCTCGCTCCATGTGGAAAGACCTGGGTCACCGTAAATGGTCCTGACCACTGTGACTTTAATTTCTCAGAAAAATTTGAGTCGTGAATCTAATAGAGGACTCCTTCCGATTCGCCTCGAACTTCTTTCCCTCATGATATGTCTGCTATGCCAAGCCATCTTTCCTTATATAATCGAGCATTTCCATTCTACAATTCATCAATTCCACCGCGGTCAGAGCATCCGCTTCTCTCCCGCTACCATGATTTAATCATGGTTCAAGATCCGAAGGCTCCAAGTAGTTCTATGTTCCAATTCCACCGGCAGGTGGCATGCTTTCCCATAAACGAGATCTCTAATGGCTTAAGACACCCAATGGTGTTTTAAATGATGTTATGTATGCCCAGAGTGCATCCTTAATCTTTTTCGACCAATCCTACCTTGAGTTGTTGACTGTTTTCTCCATAATGGACTTGATTTCTCGATTCGATACCTCCGTCATTTCCATTTTCCTATGATGTATATGAGTGCGATGTGGTGCCGCACTCTATACTTGTGCAATACTGGTCAACCATCTTATCAGAGAAATGGGTGCACCTCTATCCGCGATCGCGCCGCAACTCATGTAAATATGTGGTTGCGAAGGAACTTGGCTACCACACTAGCGTCATTAGTGCGTGTCGATATTGCTTCAACCCATTTAGAGACGTAATCTACTGCAAGCAAGATGTACAAGTTATTAAAAGAGGGAGGGAATGGGCCCATGAAATCCATCCCCTACAAATCAATTAGCTCAACTTTCAGAATTGTGCTCATGGGTGGTTCGTTCTTTCTAGAAATGTTCTGGTCACGTGGTATCGTCGCAGCGGATACGAACCTGTGAGAATCCTCAATAAGCTAGGCTAGTAGAAACCTCGATCGCTTACCGCCGTTGTTCTCGGCCGAAATGTCCCCCACATGGTAAAGTGTGGCAAGCAAGTTTAGAATATCGACTCATTTCATCGTCTCAGACACATCGGCCTTATCACCTGTCGCACAATGCTATATAGAATGGGTTCCTCCCGCAGTAGTGTTTATGTGTTAAGAACCTCTTCTTATGTCAGAAGCAACTCCTGAGGATCACCGCCACTCAAATAATTCACATAGTCAAAACCATGGAACCGCCTGCCTTCGATAGCTAAGAGCCGCTTCATTCGGGAAATCGCCATTCACATGGACTTCATTCTGCCCTTCTAACCGTGACGTATGGTCTACGCATAAAAGTTCGCTCCTTCATTTTAATCTCTAAGTCGAATTCTTGCAACAAGAGTACCCACCGTATTAGTCTCAAGGTTTCAAGGTCCTTTTAGTCATTAGGTACTTTATTGTCGTGAGTGGTCGGTTGTGCACTGTTACCTTATTGCCAATCAAATAGGCCTAAATTTGTCAGCAAAGACACAATGGCCAACATTTTCAGTGTGGCATACTAACCGGGCATCATTCAAGGTCCAGCTAGCATAGTAGATAACTTGAAATATTCTTTCACTTTTCTGCCCCAGCACTGCTCCAATCGCATAGTCACTTGCGTCGCACATTAGCTCAAATGGAAGGTCCCAAGCTGGTGCTAATACAATAGGAGCCGATACCAGTTTATCTTTCAAGACTGAAAATGCTCGCACACACTACTCATCAAACTCGAATGGTATCCCTTGGACCAGTATATTAGACAACGACTTTGCAATCCGCAAAAAGTCTTTTATGAACATTCTATAGAACCCTACGTACCAAAAAGCTCTATGCCTTTCAATCGATTTAGGGTGGAGGTGATTTCTCTATCGGGGTTTGGGTTGCCTACCTCTATTCCTCAGAAATCCCTGCCTGGCACAATGCCCTCTTTATACCATAAAATGGCACTTCTCCCACTAAGCACACGATCAATCTCTCGCATCTAATCAACACCGATTCACATTTTCCGTGTACCGTCGTACGAGTTCTCAAGATGCAAAAATTACATCTATGAGCACCTCAATCATTTTTTCAACCATATTCGAGAATATGGCCATCATACAATGAATGTGCTCGTGCATTGCACACTCCGGCGGCATCCGTCAATCCGAATGTACCATAGGGGCATGAATGCCGTCTTTCTCCCGATCTTCAGGCTATAGCACCCGATTGTAGCCTAATACCCATCCAAAAAGCAATAGTATTCGTCCCGGGCCAGTCTATCCAACATCTCATCCGTGAAACAACAATGGAAATGGTCTTTTTCGGGTAGCTTTATTCGGGCCAAGAGGACGAGTCTAAAACTCATTATTTTTAATCCATTTTTTCTCAAGATATTATGAGATAAATGTTGATTTGTCTGGCAGAAAGTGGATAATTAACTCAAATTTAATTTTTGCAAGAAAATACAAACATATAAACTCAAATCTTAGCAAAATCAAAAGAAACTAGCCAAGAGCGTAATCAGGTGGCTCAACTGAAATTTAAGTCGCGACAGAAGCTCAATTGTCAGCCATTCTAAAATACGACATCAACAAATTCGCTGAAGAAGAAATAGAAATCGAACAAGTAAGTCTGACTTGAAGAAGGAGGTTGACAAAGAAAACGTGGTCGAGACTAAAGGAAATAATCAAAGGAAGAAATTCATGTCGCGACATCACTTTGATGTCATGACGCCAAAAGGATAACATGTTCAAGACACCACCGAGATCGCGACAAGGATCCGTTTATGAAGCCACAAGAGAGTCTTTGCAAAAGAAAGAGGTTGCAACTAGTTTTTAAATGCAAGGCTCCATTGCATGTCGCGACACCACTATGATGTCGCGACACAAAAATAGGAAGATTCAAAGTGCAACCAAAAATAGAGTTTGAAAGGAGGTCGCAACTCGTAGCCAAATGTAAGCACTCTAAGAACCGAATCCGCGACCTTTACGATCATGATAAGAAAAGATGTCGTGCACTCAATAAAGGTCACGACCAAGAAGAGCTGAACATAAGAAATTGAGGTTGCGACACCACCTTGAGGTCGCGACCTGGAAAATAGGTGGGAAGGAGGAAATTTGTTGCAACGTAGAACTGAGGTTGCAACCAGAAGAAAAGAAATGGGAAGCAAAAGAGGTCGCGACATCACCATGAGGTCGCAACATAAAATTGAAACATATGAAGGCAAGAAGACCACTGAACAAGATTAAGTGCACCAAGAAATCAAAGTCACAACATGAAGCTTCATCATACAAACGTAAAAGTGGTCGCAACCCAAAACCGATGTCGCAACCTCGTAAGCTCGAAGAAGACAATGATGTCACAACATGTAACCGAGGTCACATCAACACCGGGCGAACACTGAGCAAAATGAGTCAGCGACCATAAACATGTCGCACTATCGCGATCAAAGCAGCGGTAAGACAACCGGTTGCAACTAAAGAAAGAGGTTGCGATCGATCACAATAAGAGAGTCCATGTCGACATCAATCCCGAGGTCGCACATGTGACAGCCGAGTCGGGCTTTTTCTTCGAGTTCCACCCGAGCATTTGGGTGATTCGGCCCAAATTCTTTTTACAAGATAAATAGATAGCTTTAGAAGAGTAGTGGTTTCTTCTCCGTCTTCACTACCTTAAAAGGGAAAAGAAGAGGAACCCTGTATATTTTTTGTAGTAGATTTTTATTTTTTTTATTTTTTAGTTTCATTTTCCTCGTCTAATCGCGAACTGTGCAGCGACGTGCAGAGTCGGATTTTTGAGCTCTATTATTTTTCTTATATTATTGCCTGAAAATTTTATGAAATCTAGACAAATTTCTAGAATTCATTTCTTCTCGTAGTTTATTGCAATTACAAGGGTTTTACAAGGATAAAAAGTTCCATTTCTTAATTCGCAATGCAAAGAATTAGAGTGCAAATTTACTAGATTTGATTTACATTTAGCTACGCCTTTCATGCACAATTATGGAGAATTAATTGCTCTGTTTACTTTCGTTTTGAATGGATAAGTTCCCACAGGTAAGACTCTAATACCGCCGAGGGAATGTATCTTACTCGATATCCAAAGATGCCCTCTACGTGACACGTAGACGAAGATTCCCGAGAGCGAGCATTCTTTTCGGGTATGTTCAATACCATTGACGAACGGCCGAAGCTCGAGAGTTCATTTTGATAACTCTATTCGCCATAATGAAGCTGAGGGGTGTATTTAACAATATAAACAATCGTAGAGTTCACCTTAATCTAAAGGTAAGTTCCAATCCTCGCGTTAAGCTTATATCTAATCAAGGGAATGGGATAAACCATAGATTCCAAGGTTGAGCCACCACTAAGCGGTAGAAACTTACGAAATCCTTCGGTAGCGAAAGCAAAAGTTCCGTCGCTAATAGGAAACGGGTGTGAAGTATCGAGAAGCAGCGCGTTTCAGACTCGCAAGAGAATTAAACATGTAGCTGGTTTGATTCGTCTTCGAGAGAAGCAAGGATATCTAATCGTGAATATGGAGAAATCCAATTCCAAAAACTGGAAAATCTTGAATAATAACGCATCCATATATAACGTAGAGCAATGTACTTAATCGCCGGAATCGATCGTTTCATTATATTTCATTGATAGTTTTCGCTTTCTCAGTAAACCGATTCAATCCATTCTTTATTTACAATTTATTTTTATTCATTTATTTTTGTTTTAATTTTTTTAGTTTGAATATATTCAAAGAGTATAGGATTTTTAATTTTGTTGCTTAGATAAAACCTTCTCTACGTAGTTTTGAGTTTAAATAGTATGGAATTTTAGTAATAGTAGTTTGATCTTTAATTCGGCTATCACCTGCGGGGAATGATACCGACTTATTCGCATTTTACTACTTGTATGACTCCGTAATTTGCAAAGGTCATAGACCGAACCCTTATTTTTAAATCATGAACATTAAGAGAAAAATTATTTTATCAAGAAATTATCCAGTAATAACATGGATACAAGAGAAGCGTAAGGCTCTTGTAATTATGTTAATTGAGGTTTGGCCATATAGAAAAAGGCAAACAAGTAGTCAATAATGATATTCTCTAGCCCGTGACTGCTTCAGAACACGTATTATTCTTGTTCTATGACTATTGCCTCTCCCTTTTAGGTACTACCAGATTCCGACTTACTCCATGCATCACGAAATGTGGATAAATAATCCCGCATCTAGCCACCTTAAGCATTCCTCATGACGACTCCTTCATGCTTGGATTCAGCCTCTCGTGGCTTCCGCACCGAAGGCTTATGACCATCTTCTAGCAGAAAATTCAATGCATGCACATGCTGATTCGCGCGCCACGCAGGTGTATTGGAATCCAAAATTTATATCCTAAGCTCCTACTTCTGAGCAAAACTACCGCAGATAAAGGCTCTGTGGTCGAACACGTGGATGGGTTTTCTTCGTAATGATTTGCAAAGTGATTCAAAATTGTGAATTTCAACTGATTTGGTTTGGTAAAATGTTGAGGTTTTCGGGGTTTAAAACCGAAAATAAAAACAAGTTAAATGTAAAATAGAACCTCGTGCTCGCCAACGGGGTTTAAGGTTTTAAGGCAAATCAAATATGTCCCTGGTATTTTTTCTCTCATATTGGGAGGATGACATATAAATATTTCGAACCGGATCTTTATTTAGCTTAAAAACTCAACTTAAGGATTTTCCTTTTGAAACATAGCATTTAAATGGGCATAAATGTCCCTAGTAGTGAAAACACATCTCAAAAACCCTACCTCACGATAATCCAAGCAGAGACAATCTGACCGAGCCTCACGGATTCAAGAGCATCCATCAACCCAAAACCTTGCCAAATACACATTGGAAGAGATAATGTTAAGAGATTTAAATCCTGGCGAGGCAGAAACGTAAAACCATAAATGCGTGCAAAAACATGGGAATAAAGGAGTTACCTCCACTCAGCCAACACAGCCTCTCCTTAAGGAGGAAGAGGTCTAGCCAACCATCCTCTGAGTTGTCATCCTCAGAGGAGTGTTTGGCAGCAGAGAAAGAGGAAAGAAAATGAAAGAAAATGGAGAAAGGAAGCTGCGGGGAAACTGCCTCCCGCTCATTGTATTGCCGACTTCCACAAGTGAGTTCGTACAAAACGAGGTCGATATACGCCGTGAGTCATGGGAAATTACAAAAGAAACCAAGACTCAGTTATTACAAGGGTTAAAATAGGAAGAAACAAAAAATTGTAACAAAACTGAGGCGTGAAAACGCTAGAAGAACAAGTCGGAGAACAAAGCAGATGCACAAAGGTTTCGCGTAGAACCAATTTCGCAGTGCTCCACCTCCCTATTTTCTCGCTTATGGTTCTTTCTTCGCTTCGACCGGTGCTAAGTTTGCCTCAAATTCTTCATGCTTGATCGACTAACAATTTTGCACGATTAGCTCTGTAAAAACTACAAAATTACCTACAAAATATGACCAAAAGAGTACAATAGGATCTAATATTTCAATCGGGATAATTAGAATGATTAGTACACAAAAAGCACTCAAACCTATAATAAATAGGTTCAAAATAGCACTTTTAGGCATTAATCACCTCGCAACACCTGATGTTTCGTTATGCTTCTTGAAAGAGAATATTTGTCGTAGTAAAATGTCCCTAACAGTTAAAACACATCTCAAAAACCCTACCCCATGATAACTAGCAGGAGACAACTAACTGAGCCTACAACGGATCTAGTGAAAGTATCCATTTAACCCAAAATCTGCCAAATACACATTAAAGAGAATATTCTAAGAGATTTAACCTCGTTGAAAAACAAAGTACAATACCATAAAATGCAAAAATGCAAAACATAAGAACATGCAAACTAAACCTAAAATAACACCTAGCTGCCTTCCTCTTCATGATCAGGAGATTAGCTGCCATCCCTTGATTTGTCATCAAGCGGGTGTTCGCTACCTGAGTGCAAGAAAGTAAAGGAAGAAGAGAAATCACCAACAAATAGGAGGAGGAAGTCAGGTTTCGATCGATTGATTGAATGACAAGATGTCTAAGTGCAATTGATAAGCTGTTGAACACTTGTGATCCTCATCACAAGTATTAGTGAATTTCTTTTATTTCACTGTCATTTTTTTTAGTTTCATTTAAAAAGAAAAAAAAAATAGTGCTGCAGGATTGTTTTTGGTGTTTGCTTTGTTCTCGTTTTCAGGTTCTGCTCCAAAGGAGGAGTTTCTTAATCAAGGTTGAATTTGAACCCAATGAACAGGACAAGATTTGGCCAACATGTGGAAGTGGGGTAACCTGGGAGCATACATGACAACAGGACTATAGAAACTCAGCATGAAAATCATGAACCCTGGGGAGAACTAAACCCAACAGTCTATGAGGACTATAAATAGAGACCAATGGATGAGTGCACCCTCGTCTATAGTGTTCCCTCAACTTATGCACCTCTCCTCGCATTCCACATGTTACCTCAACTCCTCAGCCACCACAACCACCACAATTAATTTCTCCAGTTGAGCAAGCAATACTGAACTTGAGAAAACTAGTGGATAATTTCAAAAGGAGCAAAGGGTAGAATGTCCGTGCCAATCAAGAAATTGAGATGTGAGAAAACCCTTAAACAAGGAATCGGATGTTCCAAGAGCAAAATTGATCGCACTCGCATCCTGCAACAATCCATTTCACATCAAGAGAAGGAGAATCTGGAGGAAGAGTGCTAGACTGAAACAATTTTGGGTGAGCAGGTTCAATCATATCAGAGGAATTGAAAGTGGAATCAACAAGCTCTATGAACTCGGCAGATGCCCTTTAATCAAGTGTTGCTTGCCATGGAAAAAGAAGAAGAAATTACCGCTTTGTTTGACCGAGGGACGGTGCAAAGTGAATAGAAGCAGGAAAGAAACCACAAAAGCTTACCTTCAACCACTCCCATGAACAATCCTAGTGCCACGCCTGCCATCAAATGCCCACCGCGTAGCCCCCTCCACGCATCAAGTGTATATTCCCGCCACCGCACCACAACCAACCTCCGCACTCCACCACTAAGGCAACACTCAGACCGGCCGCTTCAAAGCCTCAAGAAATTAGTGGCCACCAGCAGTCTCGCCACTACATCAAAGACACAAGCAACCGCCTCATCAGCGATGGTGAGCAGTGGGATGGTTCTGTGCCGGTCAATTCTGGGAGCACCCGAACCCCAGATTTAAGCTCCACCGCTCCTCTAGCACCACTAGACATGACCGAAAGATCGGGTTTGAGTGAACAAAGTTCACTCATTTTTGTTTTGATTTTTCTTATATTATTTTGTTTTATTTTAGTTTATTTTGATTTCTTTAATTTTTCTTATTAGATTTTCTTTAATTTTTAGTTAATATTTGTTTTTAGCTTAATTTTCATTTTTCGCAAATTTTCACTTCTTTAAGGTATATTTCGCACAGAGGTCCGTAAGCCGAAAATTTCGCAACTCGCGACTCTCAGAACTTTGAAAAATTCGCATCCTCGTGAATTCTTCGCACGTTCCCTCGCTTAGATAATATATATATATATATATATATATGGTATATATATATATATATATATATATATATATATATATATATATATATATATATATAATTTTTTTTATTTTCAAAAATCATATAAAAAAAAAATTCTGTCTCTCATATAAATAATATTAAAAAAAAATTTAAAAATTCGCAGTTTGCTTAAATTTCGCAACCCAAGCCCTATTTTCGCAGATTCATTTGTTTTCATCATATCTTTTCAGACTAACTCCGTTTCTTTAGGCGTTTTTTGGTACCGTTGGAAAGACTAGAGAGTGTAGAATCTAAATATGGTTAGAAAAGAACACTTTTGGAATTTAATATGAATGTGTACTTAAAAATGTCTAACTGGTCACTTTTTTCCTGCTTTCTCCTAACTTGTTATATGGGGCTTCAAATGGAGGAATAAGGTGTCGTATGGAAAGATCACAAGTCTCCTATCCAAAAATGAGCACATATTAATAAGGGAACACTTCCTTCTCTAACTTTTCAATCCAAGACCTATCATGATAATGTGACATTCGTCAAAGGGGATGGTTGTAAGGGCATTTATTTTGTTTTTATTTTGAGCAAGAACATTTTGTGATGTTCGGGTTATTATGGTTTTCCTAATCGTGAAGTCATATATTTTTTTTATATTAAATTTTTCACTAATACTTTTTAGTAGGTTTCGTTTAACCTCGCAAGTTGGAAAATTGGAAACTTTGTCTAATCCTAATACGTTGAGCGATGCCATGCCTAGCTTAGTGGATGATTGTTAATTCTTGTTGTATTTAACCCTTTCTTCCACCTTAGCTAACCACACATACAGTATCAATACTACATCTGACTTCTACCGACCCGAATGGCGGATCCAAACCGAGTTCGGGGTGCGAGACCATATACTGGGACTCTTTGCCTGATAAAATTTTTAATTTTTTTTTTAAAATCCGAACTGGTACCTGTGGGTATGGCCCACATCTTATAACAGAATCAAAATATCAAAAGAACTACCACCGGAGTGATGTCCATCAAAATCTATACATATTTAATGGGATTCGCATTACAAATACAAAACTCAGACTTCTTTACATTTACAAATCGGGAAAGCACTAACCCGGCAAGGCGTAGTGAACCCCAAGTGTCTGCCCAACAGACATGATGTTTTCGCACGCTTCCTTACCTACATGGATTAAAACCCGTGCTGTTTTACGCTTAGTGGGAACATATTTTATAACTTATATCGATATACACATGCATTTAGATCGAATCATGATAAAGATATAACGTAAAAGATATAAAAATCTTCATGAATTCATATAATCCAAATGTATAACAAGTCGTGATCATATTCGCAGCAAACTGACATATACAATGGCAAGTCATCCACCCGCCTCTTTTTACATGTATCATGACTTTCTCAGTTTCTCGTGTTGTTTTCCTATTCATATCATTGACATAATTATGCTCATCATAATTTCGTGACTTTTAATTATTCTTACATCTCCCATAGAGTATATCATCTACTGTATCAACTTATACTTAGAACAACTTTTATACTTACTTTCATCTTACACTTATGTATGTGATTTATTCTTATTATCTCTAACTTATACTTATAACATTCTGATCTTATACTTACTGCATCTTACACTCATGGCGCACTTTTATTCTTATTCCGATCTCCCATAGGACATAGATTTATCTGCATTCCCATATAAGGCACCAATCCTATACATATATTTAGATGGAAAATATCACGCACTCATACTTATCCGTCTTATACTTGTTTTCTAGATCTCCGTAGGGATACAGAGCTTATGCTTATACAGAGGTACTTATACACGCATCGGGGTACTTATATCTATTCTGCACTCGTAGAGTTTACGTAACTTATGCTTATAACATAGGGCTTATACTTATACTCACGGAATTTACACTTATTCGAGGCACCGTAGGTACTACAGAGATATTACTGAAAAGCATACCGTATCAAGGAACTTATCCTTATACCTAAGTACCCGTAGGGCACTACGCTAAAATTTCTTATACCGTACTTCGATTCATACTTGTACTACTAAGTATATCCCTGTCTTACTAACTTATACTTGTATTACTTAACTTGTTCTTGTATTTCGGATCTTTACACGCATTACTAACTTATACATGTATTTTATCTTATTCTTGTCACAGAGTTATTATACGGTCTTTACTGATCTTATACTTGGTATGGTTAAAATGTAGGTACGATAAGTCTAACATCGAATCATATCACATGCAAGGTCAGATTAGACTTATGCAGATACATTTCAGATATGGACATTAGTCCATAGCAGATACGGATCACAACAGATACATATACCAGGTTTATACAGATTCAGAACATATCCCACAACAAACAAAGTTGTCGGTTCATATCAGAGTCATCTTTAGACTTATACTTATGCTTATAACACGCTTATGCTTATTCGATCTCCCGTAAGGAGTTTCGAGCTTATTCGTGATAAAAGTACTGTAGGTACTACATACGTATTCATTACAAAAGTCTGTGGAGGCACTACCGGACTTATACTTATAACAGACTTATGTTCATTCGGGACTTCGTTAGGAGTTACAGAGCTTATTCTTATGCAGAACTTATACTTATAATGCACTCTATGTTCATCTCGGACTCCCGGGAGGAGCATGTAACTTAACTTATTTTACCGATAATGAGTACCCGTGGGCAATTGGCTGTAACTTAATCGATTCCTTGGGAGTACCGTGAGAGGGTACTTTTAACTTAATCGTGATAATAAGAGTACCAGAGGGTACTGGGCGTAATAGACGAGATATGCCATCTAGATCTTTACTCTTATTCATTCGTGTTTATCATATGTCTCGTCTGGACATTTATAGATTCAACTAAGTAAGAAATGAGTAGGACGCATTATAATAAGTACCCGAAGGTACAATACAGAACAGGAGCGTCAACGCCAACAGAGTGCCGGCACCGCGACGGCTGGGGCCCACGCAACGGGGGAGTGCCGTAGCACCGCCAGGAGCGCCTTGAGCACCGGTCGTAACGCGGCCTACTACGCAATCAGAGGTCAGCACTAGCAGAGTGCCTGAAGACCGACAGACGTATAATTTGACGCAACAAGAAAGTGTCGTGAGTACCATCAGGAGTGCCAAGCACCATCGACGCTCCACTCATTCATTTTTCATTCTAGGTAGTCATATGATCATATGTCTTCGTAACTTATAACTTATCTTTATCACATTACGTGTTCATGACACTGAAGCCATGTTCATGTTCATAACATATTTCACACATTTTCGTGTTTCTGAGATCATATTCAGTTTCATGCCTATTTCATATGGCAATTCGTGATACTTGTACTAAGATGATGCCTATCTCAATATCATTCAAATATTATTCTCATTCTTTTATGAATTTATTTTACTTAGTGATGAGCTTGCAAGTCATCCATTTTCGGGCCCATTTTTCTCGATTGATTTCTATCTAAAAGGGACCGATTTATATGCGAATGTGAATAATCATCAATCATGGCAACAGAAATTCAAGAGAAAGAGGATATTGCAAGAAAAGGAACGTAAAGTACGAGCAGAATGCACACCATCGCTGAAACGATCAACAGAGATAAGGTAAAGATGGAAGAGGCGCAGAACCTGATGTCGCAACGCCTGACAAGAATGAAGAATGACATCAAGGTCGCAACTCACAAAAACTCCACGCGACATATGGGCAATTGAAGCGCAACGAAAGTGTGTCTCAAATGTAAACTCCAAGTCGTGCAAACCATAAATTAAATGAAGAACAAGACATGATGTCGCTGAATACCATTTCGGTGGGTCGCGATGCAATCAAGGCCGTAGCAAGAGACATGGAGGTCGTGACAAAGAATAGAAGTCGCGACATAAGATTTTCAAGAGATTTAATATCGTCGCGTACATTTAAAGAGGGTCGCTGATATCAACACTAAATCGAATTGTTCCCGGAGTGAGTATCACAGACAACTTAGTAAGGAGAATTAAGGTCGCGACGCCATTTAGATGTCGCGACCGTACATGAACCTTCTTCGGGAAGAACGGATGAGTGAGAAATAAAAGCCATCAAGTATGTCGAGATTAGAATGATTGTCGCCGCGACACCATTTCGAGGTCGCGACATAAGAAGAGCCAAAGGATGTTAAAGACAAAGTCGCGACTAACTAAAAGCTTCGCGACGATGTTGAGATTAAAGACATCGCACACCATTTCGAGGGTTCGCGGCATATGAAGAGCCATGATGCAAAGTGCAAGTCACACCAAATAAAAGCTTCGCGACAAATGCTTAGACAACTCCGACATGTTGTGACAAAGAATCGAGGTCGCGACATTAACAACAAAATGGCCGTTAACTTGAAACCACAAAGAGGCATCAAAGCTGTGGCCCAACTTTAGCAAACCCTATAAATAAGCAATGCATCGAAGGAAAGCAACTCTCGCGGCTCGTAACGAGAGATCCGGGTAGCCTAAGGCTCATGTATTTTAATTTTCTTTTTCTTTTGTAGTTAGTTTTTTTAGATTAGATTGTTATTTCTTCCAAATTTTGAATTGGCGTTGAACTGCAAAGTGTTGAATGCAATTCTATTTCTTTCAAATTACCGCTGATCCTCTCGAATTCCATACCTCGAATTCATTTGTCCGATCTACA
>JAEQBH010005968.1:0-182698 GCA_016808115.1 Tetrastigma voinierianum
AGTATAGCATGTAGACGTGAAGATCCTAAGAACCCGAGGTTTGTGGACATCATCCTCCGACATTCACAGGGGGAAGAGATCCGATGGTGGTAGGAATTCATTGGTTCAATGCAGACGAAAGTTTGCTAGAGTTATGAAGATTACCTCGACGCTAATTCCCATTGGGATCAAGCTAGCCGTTTGGCCTAGAGAATGAGGCCTATATATATGGTGAACAACAAGACCTCAGACCTAGAGGAGTCAAGAGACGTGAATTCCTCCCCAAAGATTAGGCGCAGAATAAGAACAATATGTCGAGGTTGTGAGTTGAGATCCTAGACCCCACTACGTGACTCTGCGATCTCATGTCAGCTTCTCACACACCTCGGGATGGATCACGATTACTTGGCTGCCAGCATCGACAGAGCACAGAGAGTTACCGCCACACGCCAGGATCTGTGACTCAGAAAGTATTCTTCGTGGGGTGCTGACTGATTTTATTCCCGCATAAGATAATGAAGTTCAAATGTCAAGGACTTGTCATGGGTCAAGCAGTTCAGCCTCACCTCAGAGGACGAGGAGAGGTCGAATGGATCTACCTTGAGTAGTGGAGAATATGTGGATGTTTTTTTTTCCAGACGATACCCACACTCCACATAGGATGTAATTTCTAGACTGAGTTACACCCGGTATTTCACCCATCTCATGACTCCACATAGATGGCACCTGGCCAGCTCATAGAACTCAGAGTCCAAGCATAAGAGCTATCGGGATGCTGGTTTATTGACCGAGCACTTCACCACGGGCGCTGTTCTAGCTTGCGAAGAAGAGGCAAGACCCTTCGACCGTGCATCGACATCGACAAATAACAGTGGTTACGATCAAGAATCTGCACTGTCGAGGATCGACGATTTGTTTGATCACGAGAGCGCGAGTCTACTCCAAGATAGCCCGCACCGGTTACCATCAACCCGAGGGCCAGAAATGATAACCCTGAAGACAAGGTACTCCGCTATGGGCACCTCGAGTTTACGCGATGCCCTTCGATCGGTCACGCGCCAATGCAAGATTCATGACCTGGCGGTTGGGTGTTCCAACTTTATCGATCGGGCTTTGTCGTAGTCTTCGCGGATGACATCCCGATCTACCCCGCCGTGAGGAGCATGAGTATTATCAGGACGCCCGCACCGCTTCGGAGACCATCACCAGACACTAAGTTCGCATGCGGTTTCAGCCACTGGTGAGGCTCGACACGCGTCGCGACCGTGGAGTGCTATCACCCGTGGTATACTGGCAGTCAACGTCGCAGGAATCAATATCAATTCGATACGTAGCCGTGACAACTGATACGCGAGGGGACGGTGAATGGGCCGGTTGTCCATTCGGCGCGCATTACGTGGCTTCACCTATGGAACATGACTCATATCAAAGTGCCCACCATAGAGAGATCGAGGACACCAGAACACCTGTGGATACGGTATGAAGAGAGGATCGCTCCTAGTCTTCGTGGAAGAGGCGTAAGACTCGTCACACTATCAGACTGGGGTACTGGATTGAGTACGCAGTGATGATTTCCCCAGAGACAGGATCTCAAGACTTTGGGACAATGCATTCCGGCTAGCCGAACATGATAAGAGATTAGCTGTTCTCCACACCCTAGTACGGTCGGCGAACTGGCTTCGCCGCACATGGCAAGCACCTCCAGAACACGTATAGCGAGGAGCCGAGTGTAGGGTCGTCGTGGACAGTCGTAGTCAAGAAATGGATGCGTGGTGGACCTTGTGGAGGCAGACCTACTGCTGTCGACACGCTTGACACGGGTGAGTTAACAACCATCGAGTTGTCGCTTAATTGGAGACCTTAGTCGGGTCAGTCGACCACAATTCCATCGATTCAGCTTAGAGGTTGGCGCCCTTTAGAGTAGCTAAAGAATAGATGTCTCCTAGGGTGGGGACAATGACCTGATATATCGACATGAGCCAGTAGATTCCCAGATCTCCGCTTCATGGTGGACCCAGGAGGTGCACTAGATGGTCATTCACCACCATGTGGAGGCTGAGTTGGTTCGGGATCACCCAATGAGACTCATAATTAATCCTGTGAAATGCAAGATACCAAGTTAGTCATATGCCGAGATGAAAACACAAGGACATGGTTATTCGCAGACTAAGAGTCGGCTGACAGTGAGTTTTGCAATAATTTAGGTCAGACACTGAAACAGACGGTGTTATCGACTGAAAGGGCTCGTAAATGGATGTCATTCATGACATGGACTAGATTGGAGGTCCATTGATTGTCATGATTCCAGAGTGTTAGCTACACACCAAGCCATGGTTGTGAAGGGTTACGTGTGTATGGATTACATACGGGTGTTAGAGGACATATTGCGAACATGTGTCCTGGATCATAAGGGTGGAGGATTAATTGCCCTTAGCGGAATTCGCCTACAACAACAGTTATCAAAGGAAGGTACGTAATGACACCATATGAGGCATCAGATGAAATCAGCGCAGTCACTATTATGTTGGACCGAGGTGAGAGAGCCCATCACGTCCCGATCGTTAAACACCCAACAATGTAGAGTTGATACTTACGTATCTCTGTAACCCGCCGTGAGCCACAGAGCGGCGTGATAAATGACGCCGACCCTGTAGCCGAGGTCAGGGATCATGCCTTCTCGCGCTACGCCTAAGAGGAGCTGACTGTGTTCTAGTTACGGTCGTCGCGAGGTTTATGGATCTTCGAGAAACTCGAGATTAGGCACCGCTATAATCGAATGACGTTATCGCCCAAGATGTCGTGTCCACGAGGCGCTTCACGCTCCACGTCCGGAATATACCCGCATCCGAAATTTCATGTGGCGGATCGGGGCGCCGAAGGTCACACCTACGACCTTCGGTTTATGACCAATGCGCATCGGCTGATACCATGACCGTCTGCCATGTATTTCCAAGACCGTGGAGGGCTAGTGGGGAGGCAGCACCGCTGTTTTATGAATAACGCCAGAGTCATGGCGACACGACGCGGGTCATCTATCCTTCTGCCAGGATGAAGCGTACGCCATGGTCATAAGATTTAAAGACTGGGGCTCACATGCATTCAGAGCGTGATGCCAGATATGTCTGTTTATAAGATCGCTCAATTTCGACGAAATTCCTTTAAGGAGGGGAGAATGTAAGTGACCCGGTAAATTCACCCTTAATATAAGTAAATTTAATTTTGATTACGAAATTGTACTACGTTAAAAATCCGTAATTAATTTCAGATCTCGACAGACAAAACGGATTGTACCGTTGAATCGCCTCACAAATCTAGTTAAAGACGCAAATCTTTGTAATTTTCTCGGCATACTGGAAATTTCATGACGCTTTTCGAGGTATCAATGCTTCGGTGCCGAAATCGTTTTACGCGACGAAAAGGCACATATAGCATGTACCATGTACCATAAGCTGCAAGGAGAGAGAAATGATGAAAATGGACGGCCGTATGCAGCCGCCTCGAATATCAAATCTCAGAAAAGATGACGAACGCTGCCTTTTTTGAATTGTTAAGTCGAATAAGACGAAATAGTGAACATGGTTGTCTTCTCCACCTAAGCTAAAAGAGCAAAACGTGACTTTCAAGAGGGGTGAGGTCCAAGAAAAATTAGTCATTTTTGTGAGAGAAGCTGCTTCTCTCTAGATTTGCTGTGAGATCTAACCGCCGGCGCCTTTCTCGGGTACGAAGGGAAAACGATGACGCGAACAAAGCACATCTCTGCCAAAGGAAGTTTTTTCAAAACCTCAAGGTAGTGATTTTCTCCCCTACTTGTGTTTTATTCTATTTTTAAGTGGTTTTTCCATGTTTTTGGCTGCCGAGCCGTGAGGTGTTGCTTGAACGGCCCCCCAAAACATGGGACCGAATTGTTAGAATTCTTGGGATTTTTCCCATCCGTGACTCCGCCTGCAAATTGGGGGTCAAGCTGTTTTATTTCACCAAATGGTTTAAATCATGCAATGTAATAAAATGCTCATTTGTTGCTGACGGCCAAACTTGGGACCAAATTGTGGGAATTGTTTTTGAATATTAGAGAGCCGAACCTCCATAAACTGTAGGGGCTGTTTGGGAGTGGGTTGGTTTAACTTGTGTATTAAATGGTTGTTTGGTATGCATCAATGAATCTGGCCGTGATTTCGCTCACCAAGGAACTGGGCCAGCTTAGGATTTTCCGGAATAGTAAACGAGGGCTCACTATTCCCTAATAATGCTTCTCAAAATATATTTTCGTGAAAAAAATAGGTGTTCTTCAATGAGTGATTTAAATTAAATCAAGCCATGTTGGATCATTGTTCTGTAAGCTCGAGTTAATTTTGATGTTTGGAAATGACAATTTATACAACATGTTTGTGTGATTTAATTCTTACGAAGATATTCATGTTTATATATTTGCATGCGACAGACCGAATTTAACCCAAGATAAGTTACGCATTCTATATGCAATCGAAACATCCTAGAGCATGAGTTAAAGGCATTGTATAAAGCTTCGTATAGACTCGCCTCGAGAGTAGTCTAAAAATGTAAATCATCTGAGGGTAGTCCACTGTAAACTTAAAAATATCAATCAGTCGGAGGCCCAATTGATTCATCGGAGGGTAGTCCACAACAACAATATATCAACCGTCTGAATACCAAATAGATATTTATTCATCTGAGTAAGAGGTCCATTAAACAAATAATATATATCAATCAGCTCTGAATACCTAATCGATATATATTCATCGGAGGGTTGCCCACTAATAAAACTTAATATCTCCCATACAAGCTTACGAGCCATGTGGAGAGAGCCCAAGCAGACTCGACTGAGTTTGCCACGTAGACATTCAGCAGGACTACGCATTCATTGAATGCTTAGCCTGGAACATTGCACTACACTTAGGTGTGGTGAGTGTTCTATACTTAGGCGATTCCTCTACCAGCTTTAGTCACCCCTCGTCGTGGGATCCTTTACAGTACACGGAGCTGCTACAGACTTTCACCCCAGAAATGAAAGCACTGCAGAAAGTTTGAATGCATTGTTGATGTTTACATGTATTAGAACTCCTTAAGTTTAATATATGTATTGTATAAGAGTAGTTTATTAACTCTTGAACTATTTGACATAAGCTGACATGATATCGAAGATCACATGCCAAGTGGCCATATTGGATATATATCGATATATCAATTGCTTGTACGGTGGTATCGCAGATCAGATTTCCGCAGAGCTCCCACACAAAACAGAGACTCGCCCGATTTTAAAGTGGCATCGGGTAACCCGACGTCCACTCGTATTCGCGGTCACACGGAATAATCCACCTCGGTTTTGGGCGTCACAAGAAGACTCAAAAAGGAAAAATACTAAAATTGTCTTTTAAAATGACGACTATAGAAGAAAACTCAAATTTTTCACAATCAATCGAAATAGTCTTTTCAAAAGACAATCGTCCTTAAAAATTGTCTTTTGAAATATCTTTCTATCATCAATCAAAATCCTTTTTTTAAAACACGGTTTTAGAACTCTCTTTTAATCTACAAAACTATTATAATTTTGAAATGTTTTTAACTTCCCATATTTAGGAATTTTTTTTTAATATTATGTACATATAGGAAACCTTGTTTTACCTTCAAGTCTAGATTTTCCAAAGTTTAAAACTTATGTCACATGTCATTTCTTTTCCTCCAAGCTTAAGTCTCTTAAAGTTGGAAAGCTATGGGACCCTATTGCAACTTATTTTTCCGCCAAAGTTCCTTCTTGTATTTTTTTTAATCGACTCCGTCAAAGTCTCTAAAGTTAAATAAATGTATTTTTGAATTTGTAAATCAATCTATTCAAATGCCTAATGATCTCTTTTTTTTTCTCTCTCTTTAATCTAAAGGCTAGTTCTTCTATTTTTTTTAAATATAGTTGTTTTTACAACTAAGTACTTTGTTACAATATAATAAACCGCTCCCATTGGAACTAAGAATTTGGGACCCCTCTCCTCCCTGGATGACCTTCATTTTTAAACAGAGATAGATATGTGAACTTTTTAAAAATAGCTTTTAACACAATGTGTAAAGAAATTCTTATGACTTTTCCTATTGAAGTACTAAGATATTCATTTTATGGTATAAAATCAGATTTTTCATAACCGTATAATAGATTGATTAATTTACATAAAATTCTTATTAATGATAAAATGATGAAATGATGCTAGCCCCCATGCATCTTCAGCTATAAATATAACTAGAGAGTTTAAGCGACGGTGTAATTGATTAAACCACTAGGGTATATAAAATGATGAACAATGAAAGCAAACGGAATTGTCTTTCTTATCAATAAAATCTTTCGATGAGCATTCGCCGAACTCATTGGAAGACTTCCATTTGCATCCACAACCCATGGAAATTGGGGCAAAGGAGCATACCTCTCCCAATAATTCCAACCAAAATAAATAAAAGGGAAAAAAAAAATCCCTAAAACCCAAAAGCAACATTCTTGGTCATTTTCTGCGTGAGTAAAACTGAAGTAATTACGGGCCTCATCATCATTTATGCTTTTCTTTGTTTCCAAAACGCTGAAAACAATTTTAGTATTTATTTTAATCTTATTGACCTTGACTTAGTGCCAACTCATGGTTTTTCTATCCACTTTTTTTTTTATCTTCAAATCAAGGTCTTCAATCAAGACCCTTGAGTTTCATAGTGGAGGCATCACTTTACACCGTCTTCTATATATTTTAGTTGAATTGAACATGCAAGAAAACACAAAGAAGTTTGAGGTAAGGTTGAATTCCACTAATGTTGATAAACTATTTCTTATGTATTTTTTTTATATAATCTTTTTGAGTCCCATGTAGGTGATTTCAGTTCTTGCCAATCAAAGTAAGGTTAATCCATGATACGGTTACGATCCTTTTTAGTAGTATATATCTATTAGTACTATTAGTAGATTTTTAAAATCATATTAGAATGATGATATTTGTTAAATATGTTGTCTAAAGATGCACTTCATTTTTTAATTTGTGTTAATTTTTTTAAATTTAGTTTAGGAACTAACACTATATATTAAATTCAATTTTATAGGTGTCTTTAATAGCGGATTGAATATTTATAAGGAAGAAAATTATGGTCTTCATTTTAGTCATTCTCATTTCATATCAACAAGTAGCATAAATGGCTGCTACCCACATCAACAACAATGTTCAATATGAACGAAAGGCTCTTATCGACTTCTGCAAGGGTCTCACTGATCCCAACAATCGACTTTCATCATGGAAAGGAAACAATTATTGCTATTGGCATGGGATTGGTTGTGAAAATGGAACAAGATTTGTTGTTTCAATTAATATTCGTAATCCTTATCCTATTGAGAATGATATTCCTTATCCTCCTGAGAATGATATTCCTTATCCTCCTGAGAATGAGTATGGGAACCAGAGCTATATGAACTTGAGTGGAGTAATTAGTCCTTCATTGATAAAACTCAAGTATTTGAAATATCTAGATTTAAGTTTCAACCTATTCAAACCCATTCCACCTCAATTCTTTGGGTCTATGAAGAATTTGATATATCTAAACTTATCGCATTGTGGGTTTATTGGAGAAATTCCTTCAAATTTAGGAAATCTTTCTAACCTACAATATCTTGATTTTTCTTCAAAATATACTCACCATAATGATTTTGGGTATTCTAGTGATTTATTTATTCGAAATATTGAATGGATGACTAGTCTTGTTTCTTTGAAGCATCTTAGTGCTAATAATGTCAACCTTTCGATGGTGGGAAGTCAATGGATTGAGGTGCTAAACAAGCTTCCAATGTTAATAGAGTTGTATCTTGATGATTGTAGCCTCTTTGGGTCAATTCCATCTCCAAGCTTTGTTAATTTTACTTCACTTTCTGTCATAGTTATCAGCTCCAACATATTCAATTCCACATTTCCCGAATGGCTTTTAAATGTTAGTAGTCTTGTATCAATTGATATGAGTTGAATATTTACATGGGGAGAATTCCACTGGTCTGGTGAGCTACCTGACTTGGCAAAAGACTTAGATCTATATGGAAATTATCTTGAAGGTAATATATCTCAATTGTTGAGGAAGAGTTGGAAAGATAGAGTTTTCACTCAGTGCAAATGATTTACACAGTAAGCTTATATCATCATTAAAATTGATATTTTTATGATAAGAAATATAATGTTAATTTTATTGTTAAATATAGTCTATGATTGATAAAACTATTGAATATATACTGTATATAATAATAAATAATTATTACATTTAGTTCTTTGTTGAAACAAATTTTTGTTAAAGCTAAATATTATTTTTTTTTAAATTTCTTAGAAGGGAAATTTAGTTTCCTTTTATCTATGAAAAAAAATATCTAGTTTAACCGTTTGTGGTTGTAAAGTACACATGTTATGTAACGAATTTTGAATAAGATAATAATTATATAAAGATGTTTGTCTACATAACTATAAAATAATTGTATCTCATAGGAGAATGATTTGTTTTTTCTAAGAAAGTCCTTTACTCCCCTTTTTTTGATTAATGGTTTATTATTTATTATATCAATAATAAGAATAATAATACTATCATTTTTGTACATTTATTATATTAATTATTCTTTTTTTATTGATATTAATTATTCTTTCAAGTGTTTTCAATTCTATAATAATATTTTGACATGCTCTCAATTTTCAACCACTTTGCTTCTCGATAGTCTAGTGACACTAAGTTCAAAATTTATATGACGGTTGAATTAATATATGATACCTTTTTTTTCACATGCTTTTATATTTTTACTCATTAATTGTTTCCATTTATTATTCTCATGTTATACTTTTTTCACTATTTTATAATTTATTTCTAATTATTATGTTAATTTAAAGGTTTATCCTTATTACTATAAAATTTAAATAATTATATTATACTATTCACTATTTTGAAAACCTTGCTAATAAATTAAAATAGAAATTGAACTAAATTTAGAAATTACTTGCTATATCACCAAAATAATTGAATTCCTATTTTTTATGTGTGTGCAGAATTCTTTTAAATCGATACCTTCCAATCATCTTTGCACATTTCAATTTCATTTAGTCTCATTAATTTATCTATTATGTGAATTATTGTAATTTAACATTAAGGTATGATATTCCATATTTAGTTTCCTATAGTATTTTTTTGTTCAAAATATCATAATACTAGGTTAATTCATATGTTCCTTTGGTTTTATTCTCTAATGGTGCTCTCTATTTTGAATTGTAAATTTGGTGACCATAATTTTATATTCACATTTACTTGTAGTTATAAATAAATAGAAAAATCGCTTGAAACTAAAAAAATTGTTTAGCTAAATAGTTGTTTCATTGCTAAAATTAAAATTTATATTTGATAATTTGGTAATTTTCTTTTCACTTTGTAGTTTTCATTTTATTTTCTATCTTCTCTTATTGAACTATTGCTTTGTTCAAAACTGTGTAGTTTGTTATTTAAGAAACGAATTAGCATGAATGATTAATTCTAGTACTAGTCTTACAATGTTAAAATAAATTACTTTATTTTATTATTTACGAAAAAGACAAGAAGACCATTCTCACTATTTATGTTTATTAATACATAAAGAATAATAGTTTTCTTTAACCTAATTGTTTTTTTAATACATTTATTTCCTTATTTACTATTTTTATCCACTTGTTTATTTCATAATTTTCATTAAGTAAATATTTTTACTCTTGAGTCGTTACAGGTTCAATTCAAGCTCGAAATTGAAACTTGCAACTTACAATTTTGGTTGAGTTAATAACTTGAATGGAAGCTTACGAGATTGTCGATGGGCCCAAAACTTACAATTCTAAAGTCCTCTTTGCCTAATTTGAAGAGGGAATTAGAGTTGTCCAGATAATCAATTGATGGGAAAATTGCCAAGCGGTTGGAGTGAACTTAAACATACGGAAGAGAGTTAGATCTTTTTTGATAATCAATTCTGAGGTTAGTTACTCACTTCATTAAATTTTCTATTGATGGTATACTTAAGATTTTGCTTGACCTCTTTTATTCCCATGGTGTACCTTTTAAACTATTTTATTATGAATTTTTATGTTTATTTAAGACTCCATTAAACAAGCTCTTACATTTTTGTAGTAAATTTTACTATTTCTATGAGAGTATATTTAGAAATAAAATATATGAATTGTCATTTGTAAATTAATTAATTAGATTAGATTAGATGTTCATTGAAATGGAAATTAAAGTCTCTAAATTATTTAGATTTAAATGAAAATTGATTTCTATTTTCATGTAATAAACTATCTCTAAATTCAAAATACTTTGACTTATTATCAAAAAATAGTTAATATCAATTTATTAATCCTCTAATCTTATAACATTATCAAAAATAGATTATAGCACTTACGTCGGTGATGAACTTTAGTTCTTGGCAGGCAATTAAACCAGCAATAATCTGTGAATCAAGAGAAACCTTCCTCTCTTTCTCTCTACATTTGAAAAATCAGAAATGGGAGATCTTTTCTCCCAAATGAGATATTTGCCCCTTTTTATACTTTGGATACGTGTCTCACGTCACGCCATGTGTCCCCCCTTACTTGGGTCCGTTCTTTTCCCTGAAACAATTGATTTCATCCCGGTTCAAGTTTAAATTATCTTATATGAACCTGCTTTAAATTATTTTACAACTTCCAAGATTTTCTTCAAAAATCTCGTTTTTAGGGTCTATCGGACACCCGTCACCTCGAAAAACGTGAAAATTCTTACTATATCTGAATTTGATGAAATTCGAATGGGGAACTACATTTTGTGAGACAAATCCAATGGTGAGGTCCGTTTCGTCATCCGAGATCTATAAATTTTTCCAGGTTTTCAACCTATAGTATAGCAGCAATTTACCGTTTTGCCCTATTTTATAAAAATTCAAATTTTTTACCGGGTTTCTGGCGTGGATGATTAATCCTAGTACTAGTCTTCCAATATTTAAAATAATTACTTTATTTTATTGTTACTAGAAAAGAACAAAAAAATGACTATTCTCAATATTTATGTTTATTAATGCATAAAGAATAATTTTTTTTTCTTTAAACTAGTATTTTTTAATGCATTTTATTTTCTTATTTACTATTTTTATCATTTGTTTATTGCATAATTTTTTAATTAGTAAATATTTTTACTCTTTCTCATTACAGGTTCAATTCCAGGCTCTATTGGAAACTTTTGCAACTTACAATATTTGGATTTGAGTGATAATAACTTGAATGGAAGTTTACCTGAGATTATCAATGGAACTGAAACTTGCAATTCTAAAAGTCCTCTGCCTAATTTGAGGGAGCTATACTTGCAGCACAATCAATTGATGGGAAAATTGCCAAACTGGTTGGGTGAGCTTAAACATCTGGAAGTGTTACTTCTTTATGATAATGATTCTGAGTTAGTTACTCACTTCATTAAATTTCTATTGATGGTATACTTAAGATTTTTTATGACCTCTTTTATTCCCATGGTATACCTTTTTAAACTATTTTATTAAAATTTTATTATGAATTTTTATGTTTATTTAAGACTCCATCAAACAAGCTCTTACATTTTTTATGGAAAAGTTTTATTTCAATAAGAGTATCTTTAGAAATAAAATATATGAATTGTCCTTTTTTAAAATTAATTAAGATTAGATATCCACTAATAAAATTGAAGTCTCTTAATTATTTAGATTTAAATGAAAATTGATTTCTATTTTCAAGTAATAAACTATCACTAAATTCAAAATATTTTAGCTTATTATCAAAAATAGTTAATATCAATTATTAATTGTGACGCCCTAAAACCCGGGGTTCCGTTGACTACCCGTCAACCCACAGCGGAATAAAGTGGGGTCGGGTTGCAGCGCCCTTTAGAAAATCGGCGAGTCTCAGCATCGAGGCTCTACCCAATTACAAAACACTGCATTTACATCCCAAGCAGTCCGATATACGCAATATATCCAATCACATGAGTATCTGATGGCTTGGGCCAGCTATACTCAATACAATATATCTAAACTATATCCAATAGTTTCAAGAGCTAATAAACTACTCTTAAACAATACATATATTAAAATTAGAGAATTATAATACATGTAAACATCATCAAGCCACAACCCGGCTTTCTTCTAATCCACGGCCTCTAGGATGAGTCTTCTCCTCGCACGCTCCACATGCACAGTGAAAGGGGATCCACATTGAGGTGAGCTAAAGCTGATGGGAGAATCGCTACTAGAGTGAAATTCACTCGTAGCCTAAGTGCGGTGCAATGTTCCAAATTAAACACACACATTCCAAAGCGAATTTGCGAGTCTACTTGGATATCTCATGTGCATTTCGAGATCCGAGGAGTCCTCAGGCTCTCTCACACTTTCTTTAAGCCTTGTATGAGTATTATTTTGATAGTGGACAACCCTCAGTGTATATATATCGATTGGCGCTCAGACCCGATTGATATATATTGTTTTGTGGACTACCACCTGGAGTGAATATCAATTGGGCGATTTCAGAAGCGATTGATATTTTAAGTTTAATGGTTACCCTCCGATGATTTACATTTTTAGACTACTCCAGAACCGTCCTCTGCAGACTTATACCGTCTGGCTAAGCTCACTATCTTTGCAGGATGTTCAGTGCATATGGAATGCGATGTCTGGAGTTCCGGTCGGTCAGCTCACATGCAAACATATCAGCGTTAATATATTCGCATAAAAATTTAATCATCTGACATGTTATGAAATTTAGCATTCAGCGTCAAAATTAGCTCGGCAGAATTTCAATATTCAAACAAACAATTCGATTGAATTACTTAACCAAACATATATTTTCACAAAATATATTTTAGAATATTGTTTGGGAATAGTGAAACCCTCATTACTATTCCCGAAAGATCACAAATCAACGATTCACTTGTGGGCAGTCCACGGCCATTCTAAAATGGCGCCTCCAAGCAAACATTTAACACATAAAATTAATGAGCTTCACCCCAAATGACCATGAAAGCATTTCTGTTGCACATAGCTCAAAGAAAAACCTTGCATCAATTCGGTCCCATATTTGGGACCGGTCTTAACCATTCTGGACCTTTATCATCTCAAATAATTTATTCCATATAGAATTACCATATATAAACACCCCCAATTCTGTCCCCAATGGCCACAATTTGCTTCTTGAAATGTCTAAAAATTCTCCTACAATTCGGTCCCATGTTTTGGGGTGATCAATACCATTCCCGGCATTTCTCATATCAAACATGCATTTTAAATGCAAATTTCACACAAACAGCCCCTAGCATTACGGGCAGTCACGGCCTAATAACAAAAATCTCAAAATAAATTCCACCGGTCGGTCCCATGTTTTGGGACCGATCAAGCGCTGACCTCTGGCCTCAAGACTAACGAAACATGTCGAAAAAAACCACTTAAAAATGGGAATAAAACACAAGTAGGGAGAAAATCCTGCCTCTTGGAGTTGTCAAGCTTCGCAATCAGGGGTCCACGTTGTCCTCTTCGCGTGGGAGCGAGCTTCCACTTCTTGCTCGTCGGCCATGCGGCGGTCGGTTAAATCGTATTTTAGAGAGGATTTCTCTCTCTAAAGCAATTCTCTCAAAAATGGTGGCTGCTGGATTTCTGGTTTCCATTTCACGTTTTTGCCTAGGTCTTTTGAAGGAGAAGAACACTATTTCCTGTTTTGTCATCTAGTCACTTAAATCAACCTTGAAAATGACCATTTTGTCCCTTTATTCCCAAATTTGATATTCGGCACTACCCCGGCCGTCCATTTTCACCATTTCTCTACTCATACCACTTATGGTACTTGAGTACATGTTATATGTGGCTTTCGTCGCATCGAAAACCGATTTGACTTTTGGCGATGCCTCGAAAAAGCCATTATTAGAAACATTTGTCTGAAAATTATGAAATTTACGTGCCAACTAGATTTCGCGAGACGATTCCAACGATACGATCCGTTTCGCCATCTGAGATCTAAAGAATTAATTACGGATTTTTAACTGAAATTACTATTTTGTAATCAAAATTACGATTTTGCCCTTATTTCAGAAATTGAAATTTCTCTGGTCTTACATTCTCCCCTCCTTAAAAGGAATTTCGTCCCGAAATTCGAAACGATCTTTATCTAACACATGCATATGCAACATGCACTCTACCATGCATGTAAACTAGTCATTTAAATCTTAAACGACTAAACCACGTACCTTCATTATAACAAGAAGAGGATAGGTTGCCCTTTGTCGATAATCGCTCATGTTTCGCTGTTTCCTCCAGCTCAGCGATGTTGCCATAGCACTCACTAGCCTCACGGTCTTGCATCATAAGGCGATACTGACTATCAACAATGCCAGTTCGCCCTCGAAGGTGCAAGTCAGAGTGTCGTACTCCAATCACATCCCCGATCCACCACGTGAATTTGGATGCGGGTATATTCCGGAGCATGGAAGTGAAATACCGTGGACACCTATCATCTTTAGCGGTAAAAAATAGCCAAATTTTTACGATGTCTATCCTCTCGAGTATCTCGAAAGGTCAATGAATCTCGGCGATGGCTTCACGCTTGCGGGCGACCACTCACTCTGCGGAGGAATCGCGAGAGCGTGATGTGACCTCGGGCTCTAAGGGTCGACGTCGTACATCCGCATAGCTCCTCTGCTGGCTCTAAGCCGTGAGAAGACGCTTTCGTATAAAGCTCACCTTCTCGGAAGTGTCTCTAATCAGATCAGGACCCGTGATGGAGCTATCTCCCACCTCGGTCCAACCTAACGGTGACCTACATGGCCTCCCATATAATGCCTCATACGGTGCCATCCGTATACTCGCCTGATAACTATTGTCGTAGGTGAATTCCACTAAGGGCAATTAATCCTCTACCCTTATGATCAGGACACATGTTCGCAACATGCCCTCTAACACCCATTATGTAATCCATACACACGTAACCCTACCTGACACTTGGTGTGTGTAACGCTACCTATCCGTGAGTCACGATCAACGCCAATCACGATGGGTATCGGCTCGATCCCATGCCATGCATATCATCCATTCTGAGAGCCTTTGTATTTCAGCAACATCAATGAAATTTCGAAGGGTATTCAAACCTCGAGTCACTCCGACTCCACATCACTCGACTCTAAGTGCGGGTGATAACCATGTCCCTATGTTTTCGTAAGGCCACATAACTACAAACTACATTACAGGCCTCTTACATTTCCTGATTCGACTATGAGTTTTCATTGGACGTAGTCCTAAAACAAACTCAGCCCACGCTCCACCAAGAGTGGTGAATGACCATACCGTGCACCCACCCGACTCGACGTGATGTTACACGTGCACACGAGCATAGTAATGTCATCTTTGGCACCTAATCTCGAGGTCCACCATGAGCAGAATCTCGGAGATCTCTCACTCATAATCCCGACCTATCCAGTCGGCTCTCACTCGCACAAGGAAGAACATCTATGCTTAGCTCTCTAAAGGCCTTAACCTCTAAGCCAATTTCAATGTCATGTCGGTATGAAACACGGCTAAGTCTGATTCTGACAACCCAATGGCTGTCATCTTCATCGTGTCAAAGCGCAGCGTCAGCCAGCGTGGTCTGTTTCAGGTTCGCTGCAGCCTGGCTGCGTAACCTGATCTATCCACGACTTTGACCCGCGCTGGCCCTTACGGCCTATCCGTATTCTTTGGAAGTGCCCAGCCTTAGCACCAGCCCGAAGCTAGTTCTCGGCCACGTCTTAGGGGTGTGGAGAAACAGGCCCATATCTTATCATGTTACTGCATTTGGCGGGGTGCATTGTCCCGAGGTCTTGGATCCACGTCTCTGGAAATCCATCACTCATGCTCAATCGGCCTAGTCACGAGAAACTAGTAAGCGAAGTCTTCGCACTCTTCCCGAACTAGGAGAAAAGTGATCCTCCCTCTTGTTACCAACACCCGTATCGAGTGTTCCAGTATCTTGATCTCTCTACATGGTCGGGCGGAGTCAGTGTGGTCGCATCCGTGGCGAAGTCTTACGATCCTGTCTCGAATGGACAACTTCAGCCCATTCTCATGTCTCTCGTAATACTTGACCAATCCCAGAAACTAAATATCTCGAAGATTGACGTCGGTCTCTTCCAGCGCATCGCGCCTGACCTTTTCTAGGTCGATTGACACTCCTGATCGCGGTACACGTGTCTCGAACTCTCTCACCTCGATGGCCAAAACTCTTCTTGAACTTGGCTGGCCCGTGGTCTCTTAGCAATTTATCAAAACAATCCTCGAGTGATACTCATGCTCCACTACGTGGGAGTAGATCAAAATCCTCAATCTGAGAGACTCGACAAAGTGATCTAGATAGGGTTGGAATATCTATGCATGAGATCCATGAATCTTTGTTAGCGCGTGTCGATCAAAGGGCATCAAGTAAACTCAAAGTCTTATAGCAGCGTCCTAGCGCCAGATCATAGGGATATCTATCTCCCTAACCCTCGGGTTGATGGTAACGGTGCGAAGGTCTATCATGGAGTAAACTCGCTACTCGGTAGTGAGAATGAATCATCGATCCTCGGTAGTAGATGGAGATTCTTGATCGTAACTTTCTGTTATTTGCTGTAGTCAATGCACGGTCGAAGGATCTTGTCCTTGCTTTTTATAGAGAACCGGAGCGCCGCTTAGAGAAGTGCTTTCGATCCTGCGTAAGCCCCCTTGTCAATAGATCCACGTGGCCAATTTCAGGAGTTCCTCTCTGACTCAGCCAGGTGCCATACATGCGGAATCATAGAGATGGTGAGTACGAGTGTAACCCGATACGAAGTCTACATCCCTATGTGGAGGTAGTCGGGTAAGCTCATGCGGAAAATATTCGCGTACTCGCAAACCACTCGAGGTAGATCTAAGGCTGGTCTCACCTCGTCCTCACAGGAGTAAGGCTCGCTAGCTAACCATGGCCATCACAGCACTTGGACTCATATATTATGCAGGGAAAATATCATGTTTCACAAATACATGCGATGCAGATCTGCGTGTAGGCGGTAACTCTCCTACGCTCACAATTGATAATGATCATGCAAGCTATCAGCCAATCCATCCTCAGGATGACATCGAACTCTGACATGTTCATGATCCTCAAGTCCACTGTGAGTAGAGTCTCCGAGATCTCTAGCTTTCATGACCTCGACCTAATGTACCTATTCTGCCCAGCCCTGAGGAGAACTCACAAACATGGCTCCTCTATGGTCTTAAAGTCCTTTTGCTCCGCCATATTTGGGCCTCGTGCCACAAGCCCAGAGCATTGTCCCCAGTCACAGTCGTATCGGGTAATCTGTGGCCTCTAACACGCTTTCCGTTACGCATGAACCAGCTGGTCGACCACCATCGGGTCCTCCCTCTGTGAATGTCGAGGAGGATGGTGCACTACTAAACCTGCGGGTTACTAGGATCTTCCTGTCTACATGCTATACTAGCGTGCTATAGCATTCATTTGTAGTACCTACGTCGGCAAAGAATCCAGCGATCAAACGCGATTGTGCGGCCGGGAACTGCCGAAAGTGGACGTTCTCGTCCTCGGCCTCTACTAACCATTTACACGATTAACATAGCAAGAGTCATAACTTTCATTTTAGTCTAACTAGCAATCATATGCGATAGGCTTATGATGTGAAGCTTGGCCGTCAGATTTCTAAGTGGTGCTAAATTCAGCCACTTAATTAGTTTTATTCAAATAAAATTTTAGGCTCTTGTTCATTTCATTATCGAATCCACTAAGGTCGTAGTCAGTAACGCCCAAGTATTCATATCTTTCCTATCGCATCACCATGCATATAACTTCCCTCGCGCAATTACAGCGCAATCCACCATTTCAAATGGTAGTTAAATCCAACAGTATCTACAGCGTAACCGCGACCCAGAGACGCTAATCGTACGCATAGCTCGGTGTATAAACAATTTGCATTTAAATATTGTTTTCCAACAAAATTTTATTTTCAAAAAAATTTTATTTTGAAAATTTTATTTTGAAAATTTTATCAAATTTTATTTGATTTTATTTGATTTTTAATTAAATTAAAAAATATTTTTTTTGAAAAGTGAGATGAGAGCGGTGTTCGCCAGGCGGGTTCCGCGAACCTTTGTCCAAAACCACGACTCAGGAAAATACCGTCGAGCCGGGCCAAAAACGGCGAGTGCGCGAGTGCAAGTGAGAGCGGCCGCGCGCCGGCGAGCCCGAAGCGCCAGCCGGCCGCCCCGCGGCGCTCGCGCGCGCCGCACGTGCTGCCCGCGCGCCACGCCGCTGCGCGTCGCGTGTCAGCGCTGCGGCG
Organism: Tetrastigma voinierianum; assembly: GCA_016808115.1. Classification (NCBI taxonomy): domain Eukaryota; kingdom Viridiplantae; phylum Streptophyta; class Magnoliopsida; order Vitales; family Vitaceae; genus Tetrastigma; species Tetrastigma voinierianum. The sequence continues at coordinate 18,322 of JAEQBH010005968.1, forward strand.
CCAGCTCCTGCTTGCTTAGCCTACCACACGCGCCTGCGCCTGCGCCCTGCGCCTCGCTTGCGCGCCCACGCACGCCATTTCGGCGCCCCTGCGCACACTGCGCGCCCGGCCGCGCTTCTAACGCGCCCGACCTAGCGCTTGACCTCCCTACTCAAATGGGCGGTAGCCCATCAAACTACGCAATTTTTTTTTTTTTTCACTTTAATTAAAATTTTTTTCATTATTTCGTGATATGAAATTCACCAAAATCACTAAAAATCATTTTTTTTTTTCATTTTTCTTGGACACTCAAATAAATCCCTAAAAATTTATTTCTTCAGATTTTCTTCAACTTAGGAAAATTATCTTCATCACCCAGATAGGCGAATAAATTTATAGAATTTATTCTTTTCATTACTCTTTTCAGTTTTTGTACCTATATCACCCCAATTATTTCTACACATTCATGTGCTAATCACCAACACACACACATTTTCCTGACACACTTACAACATGGGACTACACTAAACACACAATAATTCACCCAAATCACACAAAACACATCAACACACGTGCACGTGGTGTCTAGTGTTAGCGTGATTTCTGGGCAATCAGCGTCTGCAAAAGCTGACGTGACCGCAACAGTGGTGATGTTTTTACGTTCAGTCTTTAAGCCCGAGCCTCCATCTCGAAGCTACACCTACACTCCATCCCAAACCACCCCAGTGGTGATGGATGCTGACCAGGCTCCGCAGGTGACCATTATCACTGGGCTGCGATCTCGGTTGTGGCCTTGAGAGCCGGGGTTCGGGTTGACTACCCGTCTGACCCGCGAATACAAGTGGTCGGGTTACGGCAGCTAGAAAAAATCGGGCGAAGTCTCGCTGTACGGGAAGCTCTGCCCGATTACAAAACACTGCATTTCGCATCCACAGCGATCCGATATATGCGATATATCCAATCACATGAGTATCACGGCCACTTGGGCTGAAATTATACTCAATACAATATATCTAAACTATATCCAATAGTTTCAAGAGCTAATAAACTCTTTCTTAAACAATACATATATTAAAATTAGAATTATAATACATATAAGCATCAATGAAACCTGACCGACTTTCTTCTAATCCACGGCTACAGGATGAGTCTTCTCCTCGCCACGCTCCGCATGCACACTGAAAGGGGATCGCGGCAGGGACAGGCTAAAGGCTCGATGGGAGAATCGCGCAAGTGGAGACACTGCATTTAAGTGCGGTCTGATGTTAAGGTGTGGCGTTCGAGCAATTGCGTGATCGCACTTGAATGTACACGCGACCAGCTCGGATCCAGGAGTCGCCAGCAGAAATTTCTACCACAACGGCTCGCCTGGCGCTGTAGAAATTATTATTTTATTAGTGGACAACTCTCGGAGTGTATATATGTCGATTGGGCGCTCGACGATTGATATTTAAGTTTGTGGTTCACCCTCAGATTATTTACATTTTAGACTACCCTCAGAACCGTCTCTCTGAGCTTTATCACAGTGCATTGCATTTCACTATCTTTCGCAGGATGTTAGGTCGTATGGAATCGTGTATCTTGGAGTTCAGTCAGTCTAATCACATCTGAGCATATCAACATTAATATATTAGCATAAAAATTTAATCATACAACATGTTATAAATTAGCATTTGACATCAAGAATTAAACTCGGCAAGGCAATATTGAGCCTGAAGCAATTCGGTCGAATTTACTTAACGAACATATATTTTCCATGAAATATATTTTAGAATATTGTTTCGAGGCAGTGAAACCTCATTACTATTCTGAAAGATCACTAAATCAGCAGTTCATAGTAGACAAGAAATCCGCAATGAATTCGTACAGCATCTAGAAGCAAACATTTAACACATAATTAAACAAACCACACCCCAAACGACCATGGCATTTCACGAGTGCTGCCAGCTCAAAGAAAAACCTTGCATCAATTCGGTCCCATATTTGGGACCGATCATACGGCCCATTCTCGACCTTTATCATCTCAAGCATAATTTATTCCATAAATTACCATATAAACACCCAGTGCATTTTTGTATTGCGGGCTAGAATGTGCAAAAATTACAATTCGGTCCCATGTTTTGGGACAGTCGACTTGCGTCCGGCGTTTTCTACCATGCTCCAGGCATCGTTTTAAAATGCGAATTTCCCACCTTAAACGACGCAGCATTACGGGCGGAGTCACGGCCTAACGAAAATCACCGAATAAATTCATGGTCGATTTGTGTTTTGGGACCCGTCAGCTCGACCTTCACAGTATAGTAGCAAAGCTTGTCAGCAGCCAAAATGGGATAAAGCAGTAGGAGAAAATCCTCCTCTTGGGTTGTCAGCTTCCTTGAATCAAGGTCGCGCGTTGTCACTCAGCCAAATAAGAGCAATTATCTTTCTTCCGTCGGCCCCATGCGACGGTCGGTTCACCGTGTTACAGAAGTTCTCTACAAAACGATACTCTCTCAAAATGGTGGCTCCTGGTTCGGTTTCCATTTCACGTTTTTGCCTAGGTCTTTTGAAGGAGAAGAACACTATTTCCTGTTTTGTCATCTAGTCAACCCGTCATTGAAAATGACCAGATTTGTCATACATTAAGTTGATATTGTATTAAGTCGTCAATTTATGAATTTCTCTCTTCGTACGCCTTAATTGCCAGTTACACATGTTATATATGGCTTTTCGTCGCGCCGAAAACCGATTCTGACACCGGCGATGCCTCGAAGCGTGTCGACCCGGTATCTCGAAAAATTATGAAATTTTACGTGCCAACTAGATTTCGCGAGACGATTCCAACGATATGATCCGTTTCGCCATCTGAGATCTAAAGAATTAATTACGGATTTTTAACTGAAATTACTATTTTGTAATCAAAATTACGATTTTGCCCTTATTTCAGAAATTGAAATTTCTCGGGTCTTACATTAATCCTCTAATCTTATAACATTATCAAAAATAGATTATTATATTTATGTTTTATATCGAAAAAGAAAAAAAATATATATCACTCTTACCGTTTTTATTCACCGCGAATGAAAGAATAATCATTTTCAATTGTGTAAAATTTAGATAACTATAATAATTTCTCATTCATAGTTTCTAGTAGTTTGTGAATAAATAGAAAAATCACTTGAAATTAAAATAATTGTTTGGCTAAATAATTGTCTTCATTGCTAAAATTATAAATTATATTTTGATAATTTGGTAATTTTCTTTTCACTCTTATAGTTTTCATTTTTATTTTCTATCATTCTCTTATTGAACTATTGCTTTGTTCAAAATATTGTAGTTTGTTATTTAATAAATAATTAGCATGGATGATTAATCCAAGTGCTGAATCTTCCAATATTGAAATAAAATTACTGTATTTCATTATTACCCGGAAAAAAGACAAGGACCATTCTCACTATTTATGTGTTTATTGTGCATAAAGAATAATATTTTCTTTGAACTAATTGTTTGTGAATGCATTTATTTTCTTATTTACTATTTTTTTATCATTTGTTTATTTCATAATTTTTTAATTAGTAAATATTTTTACTCTTTCTCCTTACAGGTTCAATTCCAAGCTTCATTGGAAACTTTTGCAACTTACAATATTTGGATCTTTCTCATAATCAATTACAAGGTTAATTACTCACTTCATTAAATTTTCTATTGATTATATACTTATGATTTTAGCTTCAACCTCTTTTATTCTCATGGTATACTTTTTAAACTATTTTATTAAAATTTTATTATAGTTTTTATATGTTTGTTTAGGACTCCATTAAACAAGCTCTTACATTTTTGTAAGTAAAAATTTACTATTTCTATTAGAATATCTTTAGAAATAAAATAACATGGTGTCCTTTGTAAAATTAATTATTAGATTAGATATTTCCTTTGCAAAATTAAAGTCTCTAAATTATTTAGATTTAAATGAAAATTGATTTCTATTTTCTTGTAATAAACTATAACAAATTCAAAATACTTTTGGTTTATTATTAAAACTAAATTAATATCAATTCTAAATCCTTCCTAGTCTTACATAACATTATCGAAAATAAATTATTATATTTATGGTTATATATCAAAAAGAAAAAAAATGTATCACTTTGACTATTTTTTTATTCTGACGCATGAAAGAATAATCATATTTCTTGCTTTTAATTCCTTAAATTAATTCCTTCATGCATTCATTTGTTATATTATTTTACTATTTTTATTCTTAATTTATTACATAATTTTAATTAAGACATATTCTTTTCTCTTTTGATCATTCTGAGTTCAATTCCCAAATCTCATTTGGAAACCCCTTTCCAACTTATACATTCTAAATCTTCGAAACAATCAATTGAGTGGAACTCTGACAGAACAACATTTTTGGAAGTTAAGTAACTTGGAGAATCTATACATAGACTCCAATTCTTTCCGTTTGGACGTTAGTTCCAATTGGACTCCCCCTTTCCAGTTGAATTATCTTGTTATGGGTTCATGTCACGCCGGTCACTGTTTCATTATTTCATAAATATCTCATATCTCTTATTATCACAGTACAACATTTAAGTGATATTCAAATTGGTTTTGGAATATTTCATTCCCTAATCTACGGAGTACGTAATTCTTTCTCTGTCCCGATTACAAGGTCAATTACCAAATTCAAACATAGGTGAATTTCTACCCAACTTGCTTTTCCTTTCTCTTTCGGGTAATCGAATGACAGGGACCATCCCAGATTCCATAGGAAATCTCACCTATCTTGAAGTCATTGATTTTTCAAGGAATGATTTGGTTGGAAGCATCCCTTCTACCATAAATAATTGCTCAAACCTAATTGTTCTAGACCTTGGAAATAACAATTTGTCTGGAACGATACCAAAGTCGTTGGGTCAACTACAACTACTCAAATCACTTTGCACTGGTGCCAACCAAGCTTTCGGGAGGGATCCCCTCATCTTTGCAAAATTTAACAAGTTTGGATGTCCTTGATCTCAGTTACAATAATTTATCGGGTCAGATTCTTGCTTGGATTGGAACTACTTTCGCTAATCTTGTAATTCTCAACTTGAGGTCGAATATGTTTTCTGGAAAACTACTTCCCTCCCTGCTTTCAAATTTAAGCTCCCTGCATGTGTTGGACCTTGCACAAAACAATATGTCGGGTGAAATTCCAGTAACTTTGGTTGAGCTTAAAGCCATGACTCAGGAGCGTGATATGGGTATATATTCTTTGTATGGAAGTGGGAGTAGTTATCAATATGAAGAAAGGTTGATTATGATTACAAAAGGTCTAATTCTGGAATATACCAGGGCTCTTTCCCTTGTTGTTAGCATAGATCTATCCGACAATAATTTAAGTGGAGAACTTCCTAAGGGAATGACCAAATTGTTTGGTTTTGGCAGTGTTTTGAACTTGTCATGAATCACATTCTTGGCCAAATTCTGAAAGCATTTCAAAGTTAAATCCAACTATCCTCCCTTGATTTGTCAAGTAATAACCTTTGGCTCCATTCCTTCAAGCATGTCCTCATTATCATTCTTGGAGTTATTTGAATCCTATCGAATAACAATTTCTGCAGTAAGATCCCTTTTATTGGGCACATGTCAACTTTCCTGGTCGGCCTTTACTAGAAATCAATCTTTGTGGAGCTCACTTATTTATAAAATGTCGGGATGAAGATTTAGATAAAAAACGAAATTAGCCTGTTGAGGACAAAATCGGTGTGGCTATGTTGATCGATGGTTTTATTTGAGCATTGGCTTAGGATTTCTTTATGCGAGTTTTGGAGTCCATATTTTGTTTTAGCCCGATGAAAAGATCTTGGTGTGATGCATATTTTGATTTTGTGGACAAAATGGTCGAATGGTAGTCTTTAGAAGAGTGACTATCTGGGAATCATGCCAGAAAATGATAAACGTATGCCTTATGATATTATGCTTTGGGAGTGAATTTCCTTTGCTTATTTAATAGAAGGTATGCTCTTAATTTGTTCTCTAATTCTTATTTTATTAGCCCTTGCTTTGTTCATTTACTTCCTGTTTCATTAAATTGCATATGTAGTTCAATATATGCAACTAGTTGTATAGCATCAAGCATCGGAAGGCAGCAAGCTGATAAAACCTTTGTTCGACATCACATTTGCATTATCTTCAGTTTGAATTTTCTCAACCTTGACATTATCTTGTTCGATTACCTCCTAAGCATATAGCATTCCTCAGCCCAGGTGATTATCGGAAACCAGGCACATCAACATGATTCACAGTAAAGCGAAGGACTGAATCTTTGGTAGATCACTTTGTCGGATTGGCGATAGATCTTTGTAATTTTATGTTGAAATTTATTGATCACGGTAGTGGGTTTTATAGGTGTTCAATTTTGCATTAGGCATATAGGCTTATAGAATAAAGTAAAAAGCGGTGTGAGTAAGAGAATATCGAATTGGTCTTATTGTTTGCTTGAAAGTCAGATAGAGCATGCAGTAACAAGAGAATCTTTAAAGATTGGTCGAGGGACCTTGTTATAGGAACTTGCCCACTTCTAGTTCCTTAATATACTTCCTACATTACAATGCTAATTTTAAGTTAACTCAAAGACTAGCATGCTAACAATGCTCTTTATTGTTTTTAGATCTTAGGGCCTTTCACTTGGATGGTTTTATGCCGAGATTAATAAATAATTGTTAGTCTTCATGTATATTCCTTCAACATTTAGTCTAATAGATACTATAATCACTTCAGTAGATAAAATCATCAAACTATAATTGAGTTGAATGAGCCACAATGCCACTGTAGATTCTTTTACTATAATCACATTCATTCGATGATTTTTTTTTTTTAATTATGAACACCTCTAGCCCTCTATTAATCTCATATAATCCTAGTCAAATGTGACCTAGAATATAGACTCGCCTATGAAGGATTGATTGTGGTTAATCTAGTTTTCCATGTAACACTTTTTTCTATAAATGGTACACTAGTTCTAACACTTTTTCTTAAATCCTGATGACAACTACTTACTCGCATCTAGCTGCCTGCTTATCCCGTTAGCTGCCACAGATGAATAATGCACTTAAAAGAATTTGTTTACATTTGAGCTTATGCAAGCTCCATTATCGTTTCTGCTTTCTCTCCCTTTGCATACTCTGTAATTTAATTCCTTTTCCCTTTATTTTCCAAATTTTATTTCATTGTGTCTCTTAAATTGGGTGTTTGGAGATTAGAAGACTTATCTGAGAAGAAATTGCATTTGTATATACATTATACAGATTCTTTTTTTTATATAACTTGATGGGCAATGGTGTGACTCAATCATGTATATTCCTTCAACTTATAGAACTACAGCTCCATCGGATACTATCCCCTGCTACAAAATTTGAATTGATCTTTCTCCTTCCCCTTTCTTTAGGCACTATTCTATTATGGCCCAATTTATACTGAAAAGTGAAATCAAAGATGAACTTCTGAATTGAGTTTAAACAGGGCATGAAAGTAGAGCAGCAGACACAATCTGATTTTCACAGTCTCAAAAAAGGCCTTAAGATCATCTTTAGCGCGCACAAAACCTTGGTCCTACTCTTTTTTGATGTATTCATGTTTCTTTAGGAACTTAATTTGTTGTCTTTGTAGTGCTTATTAATTATCAAATGTTTTGATGGATCCAGAATTTGTGATCATTTGATTGGTTTTTGCTTGCACAGAGATAGGTGAAGAGGAAGCCAAGGGAGGACAAGGGATCTCCGGAGTCTATGTTGAAGAAACAGAAAAGGAAATGAGTAATAGTGCTGAGAATCTAAGTTGATTTACAGTAGAGCTAAGCTCATGGTTTTGCATTGCTTTTCTGATTTACAGGAAGGAGGAATGGTATTTGCTTTTCTTGCTTTTCTGATTTACAGGAAGGAGGAATGGTATTTGCTTTTCTGTTTTTCTCATGACACATTTTTAGGAGTAGTGTTGCTTGTTCTTGCTAGTGTCATCTCAATATGAGCTGCAGCTGTGTTGAAAACTTTGGGTGTTAAAGAATAATAGCTTAAGACTCTGTTTATGAACCATGCAACTAACTTGTAACTGACATATATATAAAGGCAAACAGAACTAAACAGAGTATCAATAGATTTTTTCCCTTTATGCGCACTTCTTTCTGCTCTCTCTGGCCTTTTCTCAAGCAGATAATCTACATCTGCTTTCTTCTCAATATTCATAAATCTCTTCTTTGGGCAGATAGAAATTGGTATTATATGGCTTTTATGATTTTTCCAGTAGATTGTAATAGTATTTATTGTTAGCTATACCCCAAGTACTATGGGTGATGTTGTATGATGTTGCTAAGGTTGACTTCTAGTTTAATATGAAAACTTTCATTATTTAATTTTCTGTGAGATTTTGATCATTTCTCCCAACAACTCTCGTTAGTGTCAATGAACTACATTAAGTTATGGTTTTTGAGCATATTTGTTATACAGATTATATATACACTTGTATTCATTTTCATGATATATACTCTAACTTGTTAATGTATTCAAAGATAATTACTTTATGTTGTAACTTCTGTTTATGCTACTAATTTATACTTTATAACATATTCTACATTATATGTTTTGTTTTGGTTCTATTCACCAAGACATGAATATATAATATATATAAACAAATCAGCTTCGCTTCAAATACAAACTCGATCATAGAAATTTTACTAACAGGAATTGAACATCCTCTTTGAAAAGGATTCAAAACCGAAAGCATGTTTCTGAAGTGAGAAAATCATGCGGCTAGGACCAAAGTACTAATTAACTTGCGAAGAACCGTGCAGAAAAACCCGGCCAGCCGCTTTAGAGCCGCCCATCTGCTTGCGTTTCGTTTCTTACTCCTCCATCAATAGGAATTGAATTTAGACACTCAGAAATTGAAGCATATACCATTCCTCAAACACCATTTTAAACTATATATATATTACTATAGAGTTTAAGCAGCAGGCTGGTTACAAACACCATTGGTGATTCTTCTACTGTGTGTTTAAATACTTTCTATCTTTCTTCAATAAAGCTTTTAGTTGTTTTTGCTGTGCTATGCCTTCAGTCTCTGCAACCATCAACAATCTGAATTTAGGTGTTTGAGACAGAAGATTTGCCTCTTGTATTTGAGAAAAGAAAGTGCCTAAATTTATGGCCATGCATACATATATCTAGATTTCCTCTCCTCTAACTCCTTCTCTATTATGGCAACTTAACACAGGTACTCCCATTTATGTAAAAGATGTGACTCCAATCATGTATATTCCTTCAATATTTAGAACTTTAGTCCAATAGATCAATACTATCCCTTGCTATAAAATTTAGGATCAAGTATTTTTAATTCCTCACATTAGATGTAAAACATTTACGCATTTAATTTGATTCGTGTTGCCCATGAACTTCAAAAATTATCAAGAAAAAAATATAGCCTATGGAGGCTGTTGTGATCAGACCTTGAAAGCAGCTTCCTTAAACTGATACAAGACATCCATGGTGCCAAAACTATAAGAAAAAGGACAGAAAATTTCAGAGATTTTATTCAACTAGAAAATAACATCTTGCATACAAGATAATCCTTCCAAGAGTTCTCACCAAAAAAAAAACTATCAGACCTAACAGCCTAACAGCATATGTATTAGAAAAAAACAGAATCTGTTACAAAGAACAATTTTATCAACTCTATTTAACAATCTGCTAATATCAAGCTTAAATCCAAAGACCATAAATGAGGGACACACATGACCACAAACTCCACCTCGGCCCTCATTTTCTTCAAACAGGTCATAGCTTTCTCATCACTATAGAAACATTCCAGCCACTTGTAAGCAGTGCTGAAATTGGGCAGCAGGTAACACCTTGTTTTTACAGATTGCCAACCCAATGGCACAGCTGAAACCGAGCTTATGAGAAACAAACAACACACTAGTTTAACCAACTCCAAACATTGGTCCACGCTTGCCATAAGTCCCTTGATGTTGGTAGGCTCCACCTCAATGAGAGATCATCCTCATTGCTCCTTGTTGTTTACCAAACAAATCAGCAACATGTTCCCACCTTAATCTGAGCATCATTCCTGGTTTTTTTCACCACCATTTGCTTGGCCCGATTGCACCCAAGAACACCACCATAACCACATGGAATCCCATACCATGCAGTCACATGCAAGCAACACCAACCATAAAAACCACTTCACCTGCAGCTAGAGTCCCATGCACTGTATGCATAACCAGACACAAGCAAGGAAACCTCTTGCTCCTCCTTCTATCCCAGTCCTCCATTACCGAGATCTTCTTGTAAGGGGTATCAAGAGCATCAATAGTGATGGTGTACCCAACTCTAAGACTACCTACCATGTTCTCTCCTGCAAACCAGCAAGACATCTCATATCCCCCAAATCACAGCCTTCATCTCAGCTCTCTGGACATCTCACAAACATACCACACCATGACCACTTCTTCCTTCCTCATGCGGATCATCACCTTTCCTTCTTTGGGTATTCTGTTTCAGAATCTCTCTTGATGGTCATGGCTCCTCTTGAATTTTAATTCTTCTCCAAGACCACACCACTTGAACTGTAAACCCCAAGATGCAACAAAACTCCATTTATTCACTTAGGTCTTTCTTCAAACACCTCACAGTCATTCACAACTATGAAAAAGATAGACCAAGAATAGAGATAAACAACACTCTCTCCTTATCTTTTCTGCTCCAAGCAACCATGTTTCACATTCTCCACCTCTTGGCTAAGAAAACCAACCCAAGAACCACCTATGTAGAACATGAATCTTGATCTCAAGAAAACACTACTACTTGAAATGTCAACCCCTGGCTCTCTTGCTTTCTAATCAACACCCATGCACCACGAGTCAACCTGTGGATTATCAGCAGCCTTCTCCTTCCTTTCTGCTCACCCTTCAACACCGAAACCCAGAAGAACCCTCACTGGTTTACACCACAGGCAAGCAACTCAGCCTCTCTCATATGCCTTTAGCTTTGGCACTACAATCTTCAGCAATTCTTGATGGTCATGGCTCCACTTACAACCATGCCCAGACTGCAGCCCACAAGGCACATTTCTCCGCATTTCTTGTCTACTATCACATATTCAATTAAATGGGTTTTTATAATATTTATAATATTTAGATCTCAAAAAATAAAAATATAAAAAATCAGCTGAGGCCTAAATTAACTAACTAGTAATAGCACATATGGAAAGAGAAGAATTCTTTTAATTGAGTCTTATTTTGAAGTATGTATATGAATAGACCAATTAAAAGATTTAAAATTGAATGATATTTTTCCATTAATTTTACTTGAGTTTTAAAATAAATATTTCACACATATATATACCATAGGTGAAAATGAAAAGAATAATAGTATATTATGTCTATAAAATTGTCTCCATGATAAATTTTTTTTCCTTTTCTTTTGCATGGTAAATTTATTTTATGTTGGCATTCTACCTGGGAATGGACTAATTGTTTGATTCAATTGTTTTAATTCAATACTAGCATAATTTAAAATACTTATGTTTCCATCAAAATGGTATCAATTGCTTTTTTTCTTTTTCCATTCCCAAAGTTAGATATATTGTGAAAATTATAAGTGAGTTGGCATATATGTGAATTTCAACCATTTCTAAAAAATTATAAGAATTAAAGTCTAAAGTATTAAGTTTTGATAGATTTAAATTTCCCTTTTCTAGTAAAAATTTAGGAAAAATATAGTTATGTGTAACAAAAAACTGATAAATTCATCAATGATAGATTTTGTTCATGACATTTTTTATATTAATAGGATTTAACTTAAGTTAGATTACAATTTAGCTGCTAATTGAATCAAAATTTGAGTTTCAAGTTAATTTTGAAGATCAATGATCTTTTTATTACTGCCTGCTCAATTTTTTCCTGGTTTCCATTTCCTCGCGCCGAATGTTCAATTTTTCAGATCCACACCCTTGTTTTGCTTCTTGGCTTTGTTTTTTAATACCTTCTAATACCTTTTGCTATGCCTTCTAAAAAATCTTTCTATTTTCCTAAAACTACAGTGGAGGGAGGGAAATGAGCATTATTTTTTAAGGAAAAACCAAACTTTAATTTCATTTTTTTAGGAGAAGCATCTATTTCCTTGAGAGGGTATCATTAATTTGAAGAATACTAGAACAATACTTGATAATGGGAGAAAGTTTGGTGTCGTGCATCCCTTTTATTTGGAGGATAGCTTGAATGTGGTTAGTTAATCCCCAAACTCAATAATCCCAATCGATATTTTAAAAGTAAACAAATGAAAGGAAGAACTGCAAATATAGTTTAAAAACAAAAGGCAAGAAATGTTAAACACAATGGCACTTACATTTGCGCTTATGCCTGAACAAAAACCGTGGAAAATAAAATAACAAAAAAAAAAGAGGAAGATGAATAAAAGAATTCAATTCATGCTTTAAGTCGTGATGAACTTTTCAAGCAAGCTGTACTAGTCCAGCTTGGGTAAGGTTTTAGGTTTCCTTAGTCCCAAAGAAAGAAGAATCCAATGACTAAAATTTAAAAATCTCTTATTTTCCCGCATTTTCTCACCAACCAAGCATAAACATCCAAATTACAATTTAAAACGCATTCATTAAACCAAAAAGGAAAAAACCCACATCTTTTTTTCCTAGGAAAGAAAATACCCAAATCCCACATAGTACAAGCAGACACAAAACCTAACTCCAATCTCCACCATACGACATGGAAAACCAATACCCAATATTCATATTAAAAAAATTAACAAATGGGAGAGTAAAAATGGAGAAGAAAATACTTGGAAAATGCAAGGAAATAGTGAGAAAATGAATGATTATGGTGAAAAAAGGGGCATTGGTGAGTAGGGGAACATGAGATTCAAGTGGGTTATGGAGGTCGGAGGAATTCACAAGATCCGCCCGATCTCACACACTTGGTTCCGAAAGCTTATTGGAGTTTTGTTTTATATATATAATTTGATTTGGTAATTATAGATATATTAATAAGATATTATTTCAAAAAAATATGGCTTAAATATTTCAAATCTATACATTTTGCAAATAGGCCTTACCTTTTTTTTTAGTTGCATCAAATTATTAAGTTTATAAGTACTAATATTATGTAATCTTTTTCCAAATATTTAGATTAATTCCTTATTATAAGTTGGGTACTACTCTAAGGAAAATACTATGAATAAATAGTATATAAAAGAATTATGTTTTGATTTTATAGAAAAACCTAATGTATTGTAGCCTTTGTTAAAGAAACATTTTTTGTGTTAATATTCAAATTCGTTCAAATATTTTATGACTTGTTTGGTTTTGAATATATATATATATATATATATTAAAAGGTTTCTAAATTTTAAACCTAATTTTGTATGACATTGGTGAAAAATATAAGTTATTGAATTTGGGTTGGAGTTCAAAACAAGGTTTCAGTTGGGAAAATGGGCCACAAGAAAGAGGGTTTAAATAAAATTAATAAATGCGTGAACCTTACCACAAATGCTAAAAACATGTCGCTATAAATTTCTGAAAGCCACTAGATTCAAATAAACCGACCGAGCCCACAGGATATGGCTAAAATGGGTCGGGTCAATTATGCTCACTTTTATTCAAGCCCCTTTTTGCTTAGCCCAACTCGATCTTATACGACACACAAGTCAAAACGGACTAAAATGGATCCAACATTGCAAATTAAAAATAATAATAATATCAATTTACAAATTTTATATTTTGAAAATAAAATTTATATGGAATACTTATAGTTTATACACATGTTCTAAAAGATTAGAAAAAATTATTTTAGTTATATTTTTCTTTATTTTAAATTATTTTTCATACTAGTAATATTTTATTTAATTAAAAATAATTATTTAATAACTATTAATTTTTTATAAATAACTATTTTATATTTTTTATAATAGAAAATTTAATATTTGTAATAATTCAAAAAAAAAAATGTAATCATTATAAAAGTAAAAAAAAAAAAAAAGTCAAAATTCCCAATTTTGACTCATGCTTTGGGAGCAATTAAAAAGAAATTGATTATCAACACAAGAAAGGGAAGAGCCGCAAACGAAGAGCCGTGTCACCATTGTGGAGTAGGCATCTCCTACTCTCTTCCCCTCTTTGTTTTCAACACTATGGATCAAGATCGATACGAGGTTCCACAACGTCCCGATGAGCCTGACGGCATTCCTGGTCAGTACTTTGCGATGAGCAAAGCATCTCCACCGAGCTTCGATCCACCGCCTCAGAGGTAACTCCGATTTTGCAGCTTTTTCATTTCCATTGATTCATTTCCTTCAAAAGAGAAAGAACGTCTCTCTTTACCTCTCTTTCTTTGTTCCCCCCCTTTATATATTCTCCAAACACCCCTGATAGAGAGAGAATCAACTCTCTCTCTACTCTCTTTCTTTTGTTCTAGTGCTAGGTTTCCATCCCTCCTTTTCTTTGACTTAGGGCTTCAATTTCTCTTTTTTGCATATGCTTTTGACTTTTTTTCTTGATGGTTTTCCAGATTGATTGGTTGATTGAGTTTTGGTTTTGTTTCAGGGCTTCTTCAAGGCAATTTTAGGGTTGTAGAGAAACTGATAAGTGCGATTCACTGTCAAGAGCTCTTCTGGCAGATTTCAGGAATGTGCAGTTTTAAGAATTACCAATAATCAGGTCCGTAATTCTTTATTGCTGTAAGCTAAGGTAGCCTCGCGTCTAACTGGGTCCAGAATCTGGCATACAGCTCTATCAGACCTTTTTGAAAACACAATATGTTAATATTGCTGAGAAATTCTATAATGTTGTTCTTCCCAGTGCCGGAGAAAGGACATTGATGGTAATAAGCGGAATCTTCGCTGTGAGCATCATGAGGGAGTTTATATCGGCATGTGGTATGTCCCTCCAATGACTCTGAAGGATTTTGAATATTGGATTTGATTCTGAAATGTGAATATTTAAGCTACAATATATCTATTTGAACCATTGCAGAATTTGATATTTTAATTCTATTATTTGCTGCTTAGTCTAACTCCTAAGTGAAAGTGGAAATGAGACACCAAGAATATCAATATCACAAATATGCTATTCAAAAGGTGTGTGTGCACAAACCTAAAGGTGCAAGGGTAAAAGAACCTTACTATGCCTTCCTTCCACTTGATTGATGTAGCAGATATTTTTGTAATGCCTTCATCACTGAAGGTAAAAGTTTTTGTCAGCTTGGTATTCTCAAAAAATGGATTGGGATTAGAGTTCTTAAAAGTAAAGGAAAAAAAAAACATTAGTAACCATTTGGTAGAATCTATTAACTACAAGTCTACAACACAGAGGCATTAGGTTTTCTTCTATTCAAACATAAATAATTAGAACAAAATAAATCTCCTGTGTGATGAGGATTAATTCTAACTGAGTAGGCATGAACAAAGCAATGAGAAAGAGGATTGGACTCAGTGCTTACGCTTCAGTGACAAATTGAATCCACGCTAATTCCTCATCCGTAAGGGAGCTGAACAGGGCAGTGAGAAATTTGCCAAACAGGCTATGAATGAAGATGTCTTGAAAATAAAAAACAAAAAATGCAGATTCTGTAGGTTTGGATCTATTTTGATCCCCCAGTTTTGATTCTTTTGAATGACTTAACTTCAGCTGTTCTAGTGTAAGCTTAATTGACTACATCAGTGGGCAATGTATAAATGTGGCATGTTTCTGGTTCCTGATTTGAAATCTGTTTACTAGTGCCAAGAACAAGAAAAAACAAGAACATGTTTGGCTCCTAATTTGTTTTGTTCTCAAAACACAAAGAACATCATTTTGGTGTTTCAAGAACAGTTTTTAAAAATATAGAGAACAACATTTTGGTGTTCTCTGAAACCTGTTCTTGTTCTCTGAATTTAGTGTTGTTTGTGTTTCTTCAAGACAAAAAAAAACTAGGAACCAAAAAGTGTTTTTCTATTTTTTTCTTTTGTTCTCCTTGTTTTGAGAACGTAGACTGTTTTCAAAACTAACTAAAAACAGTTCATTGATTAAATAGGGGTAATTTCTACCGTTTCGCAAACAATCCTATTTGGAATTTTTGATTATAAGATCCACTGAGAATTTCAAAACGCTTATTATGGAGCTTAAAGTTGTAGGATAAAACTATAGGTTCTAATGATTTGCAACCATATGATTATGCGTACATGATTAGAAGTGAATGGAGGGGAAGGGCCTTCCAGATCCCCGAACAAAATATGACATCGGCCATAATGTGCAAAGAACAAAAATGGGAAGGTTGTGCTTTCATTTTTTGTATTGTATGTGGTAGTAGTGTGGATTTGGGATTGGTATTTGGTTCCTATTTTTGTGTAAAAATAAAATAAATCATAAGAATAATAATAGATTTTTGTTTATTTTATTTATTTATTTTTATTTTCCTAATTATTATGTATAATTTTTTTGAGTTTCAGTTCTGGGACAAGATTTTTAAAATTAAAATATCATCTAAGACAGTTTTTAAAAAGCTAATGTAATTAATGCTTAAAACCGTAGTTGGTGACTACGGTTTTAACTTCAAGCTTAAAACCGTAGTCACCAATTACGGTTTTGACGGGGGCGCACTAGTTTGGGCATTTTTTCTAACCTATACTAAATTGGTGTTTTTTTATTTCAAAAAATAATTGAGGGGTTAAATTGACACATGTATCCTAATCGAACTTTGAAAGAAATTTGTAATATGTGGGTGAATCAAACAATACATTTCAGGACTTTTCACAATAAGATGCCATAGCTCAACAAGGCTTTTAAAAGTACTTTTCTTAGTTATAACCCATTTTCTTTCATATTTCCATGTTAATGTCTATAAATCCATGAGGATTATGGCGGGAACCCAAAGCAAATTATATGTGCTCGTTCGTTCCCTGCTTTTGAAAACACAGAGAATACTTATTTTAGTTATCTCAAATTGTTTTGCTCTCTAAATTTAGTATTTTCTATGTTCTCTGTGTTATCCTTGTTTATCTGAACAAAAAACCAAGCTCAAAAACGGTAAACCATAAACAAACAGCCCTATCATGCATGCTTTTATGTAATATAATTCTTTTATAATCAAAGTAGATTAATTCATTTAAGCAACATTTTTCAAGACTCGGCATGATGAGAAGGCCATAATATGGATACTAGGTCATAGAAATGCATCAAAGGAAGCAAATCAAGTCAGGGGCTTATCAAGAGATTTATCTAGAGGATCGCACTCAAATCCAGCTCGAGAGTTTGAGGTCCTGTGACACCAACATATTGATTTAACTTTTACATGCATACGTGACTTCCATATATATACCGTTAATGCCATAAATATCACTCGCTAATATTGCACGCGGCTTCAGTTAATATTGCTCCATGACTTATTTCAGAATGCATGATATTCTGTAGATGCTTTTTATCAGATTAGCTTTGGCTCATTATATAGATCATCTTTGTCAATGGTTTGCCTTGGTTACTTTGTATGTTGCTTGTATATGTAGATGTACTTTTGTTTGAGTTCTCTCTATTTTTTCCATGTTATTCATGTTGCTTCCATTGTGACACACCTTATTTATAATTTTATGTCTCGATAATAATATTAATTTTTTCCCATGGTTTTAAATGTGGTAGTAGTGAGTTTTTAATAATATAGCAGGTACTATTAACTACCAAAGAATGCCATGTTTGGGATGGTACCGTGATTTATATACGTATTTCATATGATGAATTTATATTTTCTTTTAGGTGCTTATTTTGATTTGTTCCTTATCAAAGAAGGCACTAAAAGGAATATTAATGAAGGATTCTAACAAATCAAAGCATTATATTAACATCCTGGTGAACCGTTTTGGTGCAGCTGCAGCTATAAAAATTAGTAGAATACCATATAGACGGCGATTGCAACAAAAACCGCACCTACAAACCGTTCTATAGTTGTGGTATACTTTGACCACGACTATAAACATTAACAGAATACTTGTAGACACAGTTGTCCCAAAACTGTTATTATAAATCGTTATATGGCCGCGGTTTACTTTGATTGCAGCTATAAACCGTTTCTCCACACCATCTATGGTCATATTGTTCCACGGTTTCATTTGTTCATTGCTATCCTATAGTTGTATTAAGGATTACTTTAGTCAAGATCATTGACGTTGCTCGCTAGACTTTACTTCTTGTAGTGATCAAATTAGCCCATGTCATAACTTTAAAAGTAAATGACCAAACCGACGTTAACTTTGGTCAAGTAACCAGCCTGTAAGCAAAATGATATGGTGATTTTTACCCCAATTGTTTAGAGCCTTTAATTTTGGGGAGTTCACAATCCTAATTTTAAATTTACCTATCTTCAACCACAAAACTTGTTCTCACAAAGACAACCCTAGGGTTTTTTGCTTTTTCATCAATCTTGAAATTCATCTATGTCAATCCTCTTCAAGCAAAAAACCAAGACCGAGCCGAGGAACTCGACTCGACGGCGATCCAAACGAGCTTGGAAACTCGGTGTCGTCATTAACCGAGGGCTATATTCAAAGAAACCCTAATTAGGAAAATCGAAGACCATCGAGTTGCCGATAGAGTAGAAGTCGGTGAGTTCGATTTCCGACACTTTGCTAGAAGAGGATATCGCTATGTGCCTAGTGATGCTTCCGAGGGATACATGGACCAAAAGCGATGAAGATCAAAACATTAAATATGGAGAAGAAAGATCAGTCGATGAAACATGCAAGAAAGTTTCCCCATCCTTCCAAGCTTTTCCAATTGAAAAAGCTGAAAACAAAGTGATAGGTACCCAAGCCCAATAGGAGAGCTTAACTTAAGAGATCAGCCTAATAAGTGAAATAACTCTGCTTAAGACACCCACCCCTGTAGTCTGGACATCTACGACAGCCACACTGACTTCTCCCGCTATGCACCGCTCTCAATGAGCACCAATGATAGCCATCTCAAGCTCACAGAGAGTCCAACCCAGATTCCACTTCATAACCTTACGCGAACTCGATGCGAATCGTATCACAAAGCCAGAAAAAAGATCAAACCCAACTTCGAAGATGAATCCAATACAGAAAACCTTATGAGAGCCCATTTTGTAGTAGAGTGTTTAGTGTTCAGGTCCGGCCAAGCATTGGGTGGGCATAGGAGATTACTCCTCAATAATTCAACTACCACCACAACAACCATTGCAAATTCTGAGAAATTTCAGAATGGGGTGATAGATCTCAATCTCCCTACTCCACTTGAAGAATTTTCTTTTAGTCAGCACTCCACATGAGTTTCATATGCAAAGTTCATAGGAAAAACCATAAAATGTTGATGAAATTAAAATTTCATGGGTATTGTTAAGATCTAAGACTGTTCTTCTGGAGTAATTCTCTTACATACAATTTCAATCTTTTTTTTTATAAATTTATTTACAGATGAAGAAGGATTTAAACTTGCTTCTTGAACGTGTTATTTCATTAATTGGATTCTATTTTTATTTTATTAGATGATTTGATTTGTTTTTTAGCCTTCTCATAGTACCAGTACCAAACTCCCTGCCTGCATTTTCTGTTTGATTAATTCTCATAATTTATTTTGTATCTCAACATTGATTTAGATGAATATATGAAGATGATTGATGAAGAAGCTCGAAGAGGTTTTTTTTAACTGAGGATGGTGTGCTGAAATAGGGCTTTTTTAATTTCTAAATCAGAACTCTCAAACTTTTAAGTCGATTAAAGGTAAAAATCGCCTTCATAATTTTATAGTTAATACTATTAAGTCTTATTCTCGTAGTTCAATTAAATTAAAGTTATTTGCTAAATAAAACTAAATTAAAGGTATATTCCAGATAAGTAAAACAAACGCCCTTCTTAAACTTTTTTGACTTGGATAACATGGTAAAACCACACGACAAATGTAAGACCCGAGAAATTCCAATTTAGCTAAAAAACGGGCAAAATCATACTTTAATTACAAAATTGTTATTTCGGTTAAAAACTGAGGACTTATCTTCGATTCTTATGATTTAAACGGATTGCAACCGTTGGAATCGCCTTCTGAAATCTAGCTAGCACGTAAAATTCTCGCTGACCCGGACAAGCCAGCCCAAGACGCTTTCGGTGACATCACGTGTTCGGTGCCAGAAACGATTTTCGATTCGACGAAAGTCACATATAACGCATACTCATGTGCCATAAGTGGTATGAATAGATAAATGATGAAAATGGACGGCCGAGATAGAGCCGAATGTCAAAACTGGGAAATGAAGGGATATAAGGGTCATTTTGGAAGTTTTTAAGTCACTAAATGACAAAATAGTGAATAGGGACTGTCTTCTCCAAATAACAAAAGACCAAAAACGTGGGAAAGAAAAAGAAGACTTGGCAAGATCGAATTTGAGCTGAGAGAGAACGCCACTTCTTAAATACAGAGATCCGATCGGCTTCAGCCTTCGGATAAGAAGGAGAACTCGCGATACGCTGAGAGGGCTTTCGCGCGCGTACTGCCAGATGTAGTGAGTTTCCTCAAACCCCAAGAGGTAAGGGTTTCTCCTTACTTCTGGGCTTTTTATTCCTTAAATACTTTGCAAATGTTTGAGTCAAGCCGGAGGCCGGAGGGGTGCGGATCTGGCCCCAAAACTCGGGACCGAATTGTTTGATTTATGGAATCCCAAATTTACAAACGTGACCATCACTGACCGCTTCGGGGTGGCTAATGCAGTGGATTCATAACATCAGGTCATGATTACAGATGAGTCTGACCTACGAGAAATACTGGGTTCACAAAGTGAACCGATTAATTTGTAGTTGGATAGAACAAGAATCTCAGGGTTTACCGTTCGAACGTTGATCACAAAATAATTTTTGTGAAAATATGTGTCGGGTCGAAAGTGATTCGCCGAATTTGCCGCCAGCTGAGCACCAACCTGGGCAGTTTTAATTTTCGGTGTATCAATTGTGGAATTACATGACATGATCATATGACGAATTACGCGAATATATGACACGATATACTGCATTTGTTACATGAGTTATCTAAATGGCATCATATCGATTTCATACGCACCGTGGCAGCTTAAATTAAAGTGAAATAAGATGACATGGAAAATTGAAAGAAAAACGAAAATCGTTTTGAAAGGAATTTGCAGATTTAATTTCCTGAGAATGGGGTCGAGACTGGCCCAAATGATCATTTCGATGGGGGTGGTGGACTGCCTTGGCTGGGCTCTCCAACACATTCATTTCTGATGATACCCCATATTTTTACCGACATTTATAGAGTTTCGAAACAACAAGAATTGTTTTGAGTTATGTTTTCATACATGGCTTGTGTGTGTGAGGGAGCTTACAGTACGGTAGATGAATATCACAGATATCTAAGTGGGATCATGTATTTGTCAATGCGGTTATTTTTAGCATCAGATATGACTAGCGGAGAGTGTTTCACTTGCGGATTTCACTAATAGTATTAGCTAACCCCGTCGGCGGATATTATATTTTACAAAGCATGAACAGACGGCGACGGCCACAGACTGCTTGTAATAAAGCCATCGCATGGTTTTATCATGGCATGTGGCAACGCTTTCATTTTAATATATTGCACATGCTAGGAATCATTAATTTAACTATTATACGTTGGAATATATTGTGAGATATATTTGTTTTGATATAATGGGTGAGTATTGGTTTTCGCCCAAGAAATAAGCCAGGGTCCAAAGGATTACGTCGGACAGTTTACGCAAAGGATGATTTGTAGGTAGCCTCGTACAGCCGAGATCGCCGACTGCCACAAGGCTGAGTAACCCATCCACTCTGTATTCGCGGGTTGGATTCGTAGTCACCCGGACACTTTGCCAGCGCCACACGTGATACTTTTCCTTTTTATAATTAAAAAAATTAATCATGATCAAGCTGCTTATTTAAGCAATTATAGAAAATTGATGGTTCATGAAATGATACAAATTGTAATTTTTTAATATAAATTAGCTTTTTGATAATATATCGTGATCTAATACCCATAGAAAGTAATGTTGTTATTATGGGTCTAAATCAAATGATTTAGGTCCCTTTTATACAAAAGACTTGGCATGGAAAAAGAAAACCATTTTATTTTGTTTTTAAATGGTTATTTATTATCTATCTAATTTGAAAAATTAAATTTACCATGTGGTCTATACTTCATTCTTCATACAAATAAATGCGGTCTGTATCTCATACAAACGTGGACAATTATTATTTATTTTTAAATGATTATTCATTGTTCATGATAATGAGCAAAACAAGATAAGGAATAGAGTTCTTTTATTATTCATCATGACTGGAGCCATGGGTTGGGGTAAATTTATACAAAATTGATGGACCATCAAAAGATATATTTTATTTTTTTTAATTTAAAAGAATTTTTTTTCTCAGGTCAACCTTTTCACTTAATAACATAGTCAACACTGTATAGAAAATATAGTTCCTTTATCATCAATCATGATCAAACAAATGTGATCTATACTTCATTCTTCAGACAAATAAACGCGGTCTATACCTCATACAAACGTGGACAATTATTATTTATTTTTAAATGATTATTCATCATTCATGATTAAATTCTAGGACTTAATTAAGAAAGAAACTAATCTATTATGAAAATGTTACATCATTTTTATGTTTCTCCTTAAGTTAGACTCCATAGAAATTAATTTTTGCAGGTTCAACTATACTTCATTTTATTATCCATTTTCTTAAAGTTAAAATGATTATTTAAGCTACAAGACAAATCTATTGTTTGATCTATCATGTCTACATTAAAAAATTAAACCGGAGACAATTATATTAATGATACTACTTTCACATATTTGGATTTAAACAACTTTCTATAATTTATAATTATGGAAAATAAATCTTTAATTTACTAATATTATTGGCCAAGTTAATCTTGTGGGATATATAATAATTTTAAAATATCAAGCTTATACTTTTTTCATACACTTTATTATTATCTACAACCATCTTATAAGGACAATATTTTTCATGAATGTGATTATTATTATTAATACTATTTTAATTTATCTATTATTATCTTGTGAGGACTACATTTTTCATGCACTCAGATTTTTTAAAAGGCATCAATTTCAATATGGTTATGTGATCAATATTTTTCATCGATTTGATTTTAAAAAAACATCACCTTCAACATGGTTGTAAGGTCTTTATTGCTACTCGGATCATGCTCAGTCGGACAAGACCCAAGTCAAATTTATATGAAAATTTGAATTTTCCACAACAAAAAATTAATTTGATTTTCTTATAAGCAAAAAAAAAAAAGATTTATCAAGTCTATTTTTACGTGAGAGATGACGTAGAAATTGGGATTTACCATCAAACTTCAATTATGAAGCCTTTTGTCAAAGAATTATCAAATTTACCATCTGTAATTTTGGGACTTAGCCAAAATTTTGATATGATGGATGAATCATTTTTAGAACTAATCAAAACAAAGTGCACCAAAATAAATTATTTTTAAAATAAATTCAAAGATGATTTAAGTTTGATACATCATTCTATCTTAACTTAAAAGAATGTAGTGATAGGAACAACCTACTTTCTACAAACATGTTATTTTACTTAATTCCAAACAGTAATTAATTTTGCTCTAAATATAACTTAAGTAGTTATACTATGACGTTGATTTTTTATTATTTTATTTTTTTAAGTGTTAAGTATAATAGGATAAGGGTGATTGGGTTGTTTCACTAGCTAATTTTAGTATACTTATTAAAAATTTATATATTTTGAATTTTCTATTTAATAAAAATTACAAAAACACATAAAAGTAAAAAAAATCCATATTAAGTTAAAAACTAATGTACACCTTATCCTTTAAATTTTATAGTCTGACTATCACATATTCAATTAAATGGGTTTTTATAGTATTTAATATGTAGATCTCAAGAAAAATCAACTAGGCCTAAATCATCTAACAACTAGTAATACTAATATTATGGAAAAAGATAAATTCTTTGGGCTGAGTCTATTTTTGAAGTATGTATATATGAATAGACCAATTAAAAGATTTAACTGTTTATTTTGAGTATGAACTATAAAATTGAATAATATTTTTCCCTTAATTTAACTTGAGTTTTAAAATAAATATTACACATATATATACCCATAGGTGAAAATGAAAAGGATAATAGTATCTTATGGTAACTTAGTTTTATTTTGTTACCTGACACTAAGTTAAATGACTAATTGTTCCGGATTCAATTGTTTTAATTCAATACTAGCATAATTTAAAATACTTATATCTCCATTAAATGATATCAATTATTATTTTTTTCCTATTTTAAAGTCAGATATATTGTGAAAAACAGAAAAGATTACATCTTAAGACAACATATGTATATATAAATTTTCACTTTTCAAAATGCTGAAAACATTGCATTTAAACTTAAAATAAGATGAATTTAGATAAAATAATATATAATGAGTATACTGAAAAGAGAGTTGGAAGACTAAATAGTAAAATATTTTTAAAGTACAAAAATATTTGAAAAGTAAGAAACCCTATCCCACTCTTTCTCTCTTTTTCTCTCTTTTTTTTCTTATAGCCTATTTTTTCTTTAAACAATGAAGGGTGATTTTTAACAATTACTTGCTCGAAATCACCCTTCGGACCTTTTATTTCACTTTATTACTTAATAAAATGGTTATTTCATAAAGATGGTGTGCTATTGTTATCGCCGCTTTACAGACGCCGATTTGTCATCGCCATTACAACGCTGATGTTGTTCATCGTCTTGTTGCGACGTTTTATCTGTATGGAGACGATTCAAACATGCAAAGTAGATTTGATTAGTCGAAGATATTATAGTCACTATATTATCAAAATTGTATGTTGTATGTCGATTTATTATGCTATTAACCTAGATATTATTTCATCTCAGATGGTTTTTAAAGATTTCAGGATCTGGGATCTATCAATCTATTGCAAATTTCAATCGATAATATTATTTTTCATTAAAAAAAGATTAAATAGTAAAAACATCGACAAATCTTTCATGACATTCAAATTTTAGAATGGGCTATCCTGATAGAGTTTCCTGTTCATTTCAAGAAAACTATCCCCATTGGCAAATTCTCTCTGTTCTGCTTTTATTCTAGTAATGATTCCCATTATAACTACAGCAAATCAAGGAAGTTGAGCACCAAATTTTGGGAAAAGCACCAATGATAGGGTCTCAAGCTCAATCGGAGATATCAACCCACTCTACACTGTTGTGTGGAATCAGGGAAATACAGAGGAAAAATAAAACAAAGAAAAGGCTAAAGAAAATAAAATGCAAATCAGAGCACAACATTTTTCTTTTTTCCATATCTTCGCTCAATTTTCCTCACTTATTTGAGCAAAAGTTAAAGGATGATTTTAAATTGTATACTTAACATATGGGGTCTCACTCGAAGTTAAGGGCTATCAAGGAGAAGTAACGACAGAGGTAAGAGTTTCACACAACGTTTAAAAATCTGACGGATTCGCCAAACGTGAACCCAGATTTAAACCTGCCGGCTTCAAAGGTGTAACCGATTTTATTTGAACTGATTAGAACCTGCTTGAAACTACCAAAACCGATGGTCGGGAACTAATGGAACGGTGGATGAACCGGCAAATCCATTTATAATTATTTTTATTTTTGGTAATATATTAATTATCTATTTACGACGCCACCGATTCGACGTTGGTTGAACTGGGGTGAACCATGAACCGTCATTTTCGGGATTTATTTGACACGGTTCGGTTTTTTAAAACATTGCGATATACCTATGGGTTAAGTTTTTCTTCAAATTTCTTCTCTATTCGTAGTTTTCACTCTCTACGTGATTTTAGGGTTAAAATGTTCTTCAAATTTTTTTCTTCTTTCTTGTTCCAAACAAGGAATTATATTAAAGAAAACGGAGAATGATAATGCAATATTTGTACACAATATATGTTACATTCTCCCTTTAATGGCATAGAAATAATTGCTACACAAGTATATATATTACAAAATATGAGGAAGTTTCCTCAAAGGTTTTCATTCACTGTGGAATGAAAAATGATAATGTTTTTTTAAAAAAAGAAGACAATCAACATACTCATTTCAATTTCTATCTAAAAACAAAACATCTGTAAGAGTATGATAAGACGAACAAAACTTCGTTAAAATGCGTATTCGGAGAAGCAATTATAATAAAGAGTTGGTTTAATTTGGAATGGCTTAGTGGGGCATGGAAATCACATGAAGCCATTCTACGTGTAAGCAAGCTTCCAAAACAATAGTATATAAGCTGAGTAAACAAGGGTAATTGAATTTGCGGCTCATTCCGATTTAAAGGCCCCATCTCCCCAAAAGAGCCCAATGAAATAAATATTTTAAATAAAAAAATTAAAGAAAAAGCATCTTACTTTTTGGTTCTAAGCTTGATAAGTCTTCGTTCAAAATGCATAGGAATGGAGCAACTATCTGTGTATACCATAAAATGTATTATATCCAGAAGAAGAAAAACCAACGAAAACAGTTTGCAGCCAAACAAACAAAAAATGAAACCAAAATAAAAAAACAAATTCAGAAATATCTTTAAAAAATCACAATTTAAAAAAATGAGAGAGAGCAAAGTTACCTTGGCTTGAAGGAAGTGGGGGTAGTGATTGGTATTTGTCATGGAATTATGATTTTCCCCATTTTATGTGATATTTTGTTAGTTTTTTTTTATATGTCATATTACTTTTAATTTTAAATGTAGTAAAATGGTAATATTATTTGTATAAATCAATTTACGTACATAAATAGCATTATATGTTATTTCATATAATTTTAATTTATTATTTTTCTTTTGACCATTAAAACTATAAATATTTGTTCTAAACATCGGATTAGATTGCAAGGCACAATTCACAATTTTTTTCTAAAATAGTAAAAACATTTCCTAGAAAATAAAATTTTGTACTTTTTGTATGTTTCTATTTACTTATTTATTTTTTATTATATATAAAGGAAAAAATGTAATAGGATAAATGGTGATTAGATTAAAATACCATTTGAAAACCAAAATTTGGAAATCTAAGGCTTGTTTTGTTCATGTTCTTAAAAAATGTTATTGAAAATAGTTTTTAAAACATATTATGTTTTCTGAGAATTGTTCTTGTGCTTTAAATTTTTTGTTTTTCAAAATAAAGAATCTAGAAGCCTAAACATGTTTTTCCTATTTTTTTTTGTTTTCGAGAATAAAAAATAGTTTTAAAAAACATGAACCAAACATATTATATTGATAAAAATACCTTTATTGTTTTTTTTTTGTAAAAATAACATTTTATTATCAAAAATATATATAAATATATAAAATGATGAAGGACATTTTTGTCTAAAAAAATAATTTTCAAGAAAAAACATGAAAAGGGTCGAGTTTACAAAATATTAGACTATTTGAGGTTATCTAACCAAAATTTTCTAGGATAAATCTGTTTTATGAGAAAATAAATGGAACCAGGAAATCTTGAAGCACATTGCATTTTCTCTCCAGCCGAACGGTCGGTCACAAAACTGGCGGGGTCCACACACATACATGCCTCAAAAAGTGAAAGCCGAAGGAGGCAAAACCCTAAGACCCTAAAATGCCCAAACAGACTCGCTAACAAATTTGAATTTGCAGCCAAAAACCATAACTCAGAAGAAATATCTGACTCTTCTTCCACAATGTGCCAAAAACCCAGGTCCCAGGCACGTCTATATTCATCTCCGTTTCTCTTTCTAGAATTTTTTTTCTCTCCCTTTTCTCTCATTTTCTCTCTCTTTGGATTTGTATTTATCGATATGTTCAGAGACCTTTTTTTTTTTTTATTGAATTGTAGGTTTCTGGAAAGTGCGTTTTGGTTATCTGGTTTCTGAAATTTTTATTTTGTGACAATGGCGCTGGAATCGGAATCGCAAGTACTGCGTTTTTGGGGACGTGTATGGGGTTATGATGTTTAAAGGCTCGAGATCTGAAGGATGCCTCCATTGATCAGTTTCGTTTTCAGCTTCCCGATCTCAAGCAAGCTTTCCAAGTTTGTTTTGTTTTGTTTTCTGTTTTCAATTTGTTTCAATTTTTTGGTAGGCTGTGTTTGTTTGAGAAATAGGAGGAAAATAATGATTTTTCATTTTTTGCCTTTGTTTTTACTGAAATTGTGTTTGGTTCCTGAAAACTGATGAAGAAAAGGAAGAAAGGGAAGTCATTTATTTGTCGTTAATTTTTCTAATAGGTTCTGTTAGGTTGTCGACAAAACTATGGGAATGGATTCTTTATTTATTTATTTATTTTTTAAAACTTTTCTATTTCACTTTTAGTGGGTTGTTTCCGATTTCTGAGGAGACTGAGGAAAAGAATAGCTTTCTGTTTTCCTTCCATTTTTTTAAATCTATTTACTTTTTCTTTTGAAGTTTTAATTTTCTCTTTTCTGTTAGAATAAGACTGTTTCCTGATATATAACTTTTTTATTTCACATTTTTATTGGGTTCATTTGATTAGGCTCATTTACTCATTCTAATTATTATGCTGATAAAAAAGAAAATTTGTTGGGTTGTTTGATTCTCAGAAAAATGGATGGGCGTTTGTTTTTCTCCTCATACTGGTAAGTGTAAGGAGTTTCAGAGGTGACTTATGTTGTTAGGTTTGTGGGCGCCAGAAAGATTATTGTCTTTGGAATTTTGAACAACCATGCAGAATTGAATGGATTTGTTATGCATAATTGAGGGCTTTTCTTTTCCCTTCAGCTTCAAACAGAAAATAAAAAAGGAAAATCTTAGGGCCTTTTGGTTTGTTTTAAAAACAATTTAGTTCACAAAAATAGAGAGAAGCATGAAAAATAAGGAGGCGCGTTTGGTTACTGTTTTTAACTTTTTGTTATAAGCATAGATAACTTCAAAAAAAACACTAAATTGAAGGCAAAAAAACTTTAAATGGTATTCCTTGTTCAAATTTTCAAGAATGGTTAAAAAAAAAAGGAACCAAACAAGCCCTTAGGACCTGTTTAGTTATGTTTTGGAAAACAGTTTTTCTTATTTTTGAACAGGGATAATAAGAACTGACATGGAGAATACGTTTGGTTACTGGTTTTTAACATTGAAAAACACGAGAAAACGCTCATCCCGAGAGAATAAGAAAAGTTTTCAGAAAACACAAAAATGTTGTTCTCTATGTTTTCAAAAATTGTTCTTAAGTACAATTTAAAAAAAAAAACGAGAACTCCTCTGGCCTTAGCACGCTTGTTTCTTTACTCTATTTCTAGAGAACCCAACAGTCACAACACATTTTGATTCGCATTTTAACAGTTTTTGTTATAGCAAAGGAGAGCAGAAAAACATGGAAAACATGTTTGGTTCCCATTTTTTTACTGTTCAGAAAAACACATAAAACAATAAATCAAGAGATTAAGAAAAGTTTTCAGAAAACATAAAAATGGTGTTCTTCGTGTTTTGAAATTGTTATCGAAACAGTTTAAAAACATGAGCAGCTTGAACCCTTAACTTTGCATGTTTCTTTTCTACATTTCTAGAGAACCAAATGAAGTTCTAACACATTTGATTCTATTTTTGAAAGCAGTTTTGTTCTAACGAGGAAACGAGAAAAGCATGGTTGGATTCGTTTTTCTTGTTAAGCAAAACACATGAAACAAATCGAAGAGCAAGAAAAGTTTTCGAAAACACAAAATTGTGTTCTCTGTGTTTTTTCCACTAGTTCTCGAAACGATTTAAAAATTTAGGTGAAACGGGCCTTGCTTTGCTTTGTATTCTTTCCACTAGGAAATACGAGGTTTCCTAAAGCCGCTTATCGAGATGTGAAATTATCAAATGATGGCTTGTTGACGAAGCTTCATTTATTCTTATGAATTGCCAGCCAGGCCCATGAATGCAATAATTCGACCATGGTTAGTGTCACACCCAGAAAATCCTGTATCAAATTTCTGTTAGTGTGCGGTTCTAAGACAAGTCTTAGACAACCTTTCCCTGCAAATCTTGTGCAACTACAATCAATAGAATAGGCCGCGATGCAATTGCGGGTCTCTGACCCGACTTGTTTTTATTAACGAACCTTACTCCCAGTACAAAATTAGTACTAAGCACATGAATACATAAGTATAGGCTCCCACCCCTGGCCCAGATACACAATACAAATGAACCCTGACCAACCTTGTATGAGTCAGGCTTGACCTTTATATACGGCGTGCATCCTTCCCCGAGTCATGCCTATTGGATAGAGCGCTTGGATCATTCCCTCAGACCTTTGAGCTGACCATGATCTGCGTCCATTTGCTTGCCTTGCTTAACGGTCATGGCCCATTGGAACTTGCTCATGGTACATTTATGTGTCTAAGCCTTTATCTTACTTGACATGTTGGCCCTTGTGGCTTTGCTGTCAGTCCAATTGTTTACACCTCTTTCCCAACGATCCATAGTTGGTGTTAGGCTATGGGTTTTGCACCCTCCAGTAATGGCTGACCCGGCCTTCTGCTTCTCTGCCCACTCTTAGTGGTCGACCCGCCATCGCCCAGCGGTCCCCATGCCCGATGTCATGTCATTGCGTTGGTCCATGCACCTGGGTGCCCCCTTTTTGCATGTTGTGTGCCTTTACTTTGTTTGCATAACTGCATCTTTGTCTGTGTGACTTTGGGCGTGTGCTTTACCTGTCTGTGTATTAAATAGTTACTGCATCTTTGTCTGCGCCTATCTCTGCGGGAATGCGCATCCTTGTCGCATCCAGAAAGCCCAGTGGTGCAGCGGCTATCTTGTGGCCCGCCTCGTGAGCGACCCGGCGGCTGGTAGCCCATTTGGCCCGGTGTCTTGCGGCGGCTGACAGGCGCGGCCCCCACTGTGTCGCGGCGGCTGGGCGCGGCGCTGTGAGGTGTGGCCCGGCGGCTGGCAGGCAGTGTTGCTTGTGTGCGTGGCTGCGCGGCTGGGCGCCCATTTGCACGAGTGTTTCGCCTCCCACGTGCTGCTTTGCACGCCTTCCTTTTGCTCCTCATGGGCGCGGGGGCCCGACCAGTAGGACATCTCGGTTCGGTGTGTTTTGGGAGGGGCTAACAAACCCACCCGCGCGAGGTCGGCGTCCTCGTCGAGCTCAAAGCGCATGTCTGTGCTCGTACTTAGTCTTGTCCGAGCAAGGGTGCGAAGGAAGCGGCTTTGTTGTCTGTTCTTGACCAACCCCCACTGTGTGTTGTTGAAGAGTACAACCTCGCCCCATCTTTGGTTCTCATGGCCTGATTTTCCACAGCCAATACAGTGCACGGCGTCCCTTTTTCCATAAACGCGGTGTCCTGAAATGGGCATCACGCTTGCCACGCTTGCATCGAAGTTAAATCCCATGATCATCTGAAATCCTGCCAGTGCATCGCCGCAGTCTGGCTAACCCGATCACCCACGTCTCCACTGGGACCCGAGGATCGATGATTCGAGGTCTACTTGATGATCCACCGCCACATTCCGGGCGCTACCACAGCTGTCGCAGGCCCTCGATTTCCTAATCCAGTGGCGGCCACCTTACTTGCACCCACCCAGTGTCGCGTTGCTCCGTATCGACGGCGCCTTCACACCTATTCCATTTACTTGAACAACCACATACATTAGTTCAAAAATGGAATTTGAATTCAGAATAGTATTTACCATTTGAATTGGATTCAGTCTTGTCTCCATGTTCCCAATCTCTGAATCC
This sequence comes from Tetrastigma voinierianum, assembly GCA_016808115.1. Taxonomy (NCBI): domain Eukaryota; kingdom Viridiplantae; phylum Streptophyta; class Magnoliopsida; order Vitales; family Vitaceae; genus Tetrastigma; species Tetrastigma voinierianum. The sequence goes on from JAEQBH010005968.1 coordinate 50,007, forward strand.
TTGTCCAGTTGGAGGGCGGACACCTTTTCCCTCTTTGGACACTCCTTGGCTCGATGTGGGCCTCGGCATATGAAGCATCTGATCCATTTCGATGTCTGCTGCACGTTCTCCCCATCCTCTGGGACTGCAGTCATGCCATTCCCCTGCCCATCAGCCTTGGATTTTAACCCACCATCAGGTTTGTTTTTCTGCTTGTTGTTGATGCTTGCAGGCCATCTTGAATCGACAGCGATCTGCCCGCGGCTCCATAACGGCGGTCGGATCTCGAACTCCACACTGCGCCAGTTATTTGTGCCCGTCACAGTCACGAGACAAAGGATTGAACAACTTGTCTTCCTCGGACTATGTTCCTTATGTTGACATCAAAGGCTGGAATTCTTTCACATAATCCTTGCCGAATCTGTATGTTTGGCCCTTGAGGACTCTAGCCTGACCATCGGCATTCGTCGGGGGAGGCGTCTGCGATTGCGCAGCGTCTCCCTTTCGTGACTTGGGACCTTCACGCCTCTACAAGTCCTCACCCAGGCTTCGATGCGCACCACCATAGTTTTGCATCCCCCATAAGATACATGCTGGTAATGGAGACCCTTTCTGCATCTGGTACATGAGCAGCCTTGAAGAACTGCTCCATGTCCCACAGAAAATTTCCGAGTTCCTTTGCATTGCGGTTGCCACTGAAGCCTTTGGGCTCTGGGACTCGAACCTTAGGGCTGCATCGAATGAGAAGAAGCGACCTGTGATGCAGTAACACAGGGCTATGACATCTGCTGCGGCGACTCCATCATGCGCCTAAGTTTCCTCCATGTCGATTTGAACTTGACCTTTACGTCGCGTTCCCCCTCCACATGCTTGTGGACTCGGTGAAGTCGCCGGGCTTATTAGTTCATTGGATACATGTGCGGGGGCCATGCGAAGGCAGTGCCCTCTTCAACATTCCGATTTCCTGATCTCTTCCAGCAAGAGACACCCTTTCCTTGATGTTTCTCCGGCCATTGCAGTGCTCACATTACCACTTGTCACGCAGAAAATCTGTATCAAATTTACATTGAGTGTGCGGTTCCATGAATAAGTCTTAGACAACTTTACACCAAATCTTATTACCAAATCTGTCAATGAATAAACCACGATACAATTCACGGGTCTCGGCTTGACTTGTTTTTATTAACAAGACACCTACGTACAAAATTCTTTGTGCACTAAGCACATGAATACACCTGTATGGCTCCCCTTACAAGCCCGAATACACAATACAAATGGTGACCTGACCCCTTATTCTGAGTCTAGGCTTCAACCTTTTATATCGACATGCATCCGCACCGAAGTCATGCCTATTGGATTTAGGAAACCCTTGGATCATTCCCTGTCAAAGACCTTTCAAACTATTGTGATGCATCAGTAGCACACCTTGCTTCGGCTTGATCGTATTATTGGAACAACCATAGTGCAGGCCCCGTGTGTCTCGACCAGCGTCTTGCTTGTGTTGGCCCTTGGCTGACCTGCCAAATCAGTCTTTGTTGCACCTCTTCCAACGGAGTCATGTTGTTGGTGTTGAGCGTGGCTTTTACTTTCGCGCTCTTGTGCGGCTAAGTGAGTTGCACGCATCTTTAAATCTTATTTGCTGTCTTGAGATGCGCATCTTTGTCTTGGCGCATCCCAGGCGAGTGGTGGCTATCTTGCCTGCGTGGGCGGCCCGGTGACTGGCGCGGTGGCCCTGGCGGTGTCTTGTGGCCGGCTGGCGGCGGCTGCCCGTGTCGCGCGGCGGCTGGCGTATTTGCACAGTGAGTGTGGCCCGGCTGACACAGGCGCGGCCCCAGCTGTGTCGCGTGGCTGCTGACTTCCCGGGCGTCTTTTTGTGAGTGTTTCGCCTCACTTGTGCGCACAGCGCACGCCTTCCTTTTGCTCCTCGTGGGCGCGGGACCCGACCCGCTGGGACATGCTCGGACCCGGTCGTGTTTGGGAGGTTGCAGTTAGCAGCTGACCGCTGCGGCGAAATCGATCGATGGCAAAGCTTTGGTAAGTAAGTCGGCGTTAATTTGTAGAATACAGCGAACTTCAAAACTACGGTCGAAATAAGATTGCGAATGAAATGAACATCGAGTTCTATATGCTTGGTCAGAGCATGATGAAATTTGGATTACCTTGTGCGCAGATTATCACTCCCGAAGAATTGAAGAGGCTGGTGAGACTAATTCCAATTCCCGATGGCAAGTTACGAACCCCGAAGCAGATGCATTGCGCTGATAGCTAGTGCCTGTACTCGGCCTACGTACTAGGCCCAGGAGCAACTACGCTGGCATTTTTGGAGCTCAAAGTTATCGAAACACCCAGGAACACGTATATACCACTCATTTGATTTTCGGTCATCGAGTTTGCGGCCCAATCTGTTTGCATATCCTTCTAAGGTTAAGCTGAGTAAGGGGGTAAAGGTCGAGCCATGAGTAAAATTTGCTTGATATATCATAAAATTAACTGCGAAGCTTCGATGAAATTCTGATAGGGTGTAGGCAGAAATTCGATTTACGGAATAAGGAAAATGTGTGCAGTTATAAAATTTTAATTACGGTTAAAAGTCGTAATTAATTCTCTGGAAACCTCGGATGACGAAGCAGTTGGCGTAAGTTGGAATCGATACCGAAATATCTAGTTAACGCGTAAAATTTACGCGGTGACGATCGGGTTGTACGTTTTCGACGTCGTGTTTGGTCTTTGTAAAGCCAGGTTTTCGATGCGACGAAGAAGCCTTGAATAACAATGCTCATATATAGAGTAGTATGAGTATAGAAATGATGAAAATGGACCGGCCAGGAGTAGTCATAGAATATCAAATACGAGAAAGAGGGGACAAAATGGTAATTATGGAATTTGATTTTAAGTGACTAGAGGACAAAATAGTGTAGTCGCTCATCTCCTGCTGTAAGCAGAACGAAAACGGGAGGGACATTTTTTGGGATGCGGTGGGCTCCCAGGTGGGGCTGCAGAGTGGGCTTCTCTCTAGAAAATCGAGAGATAGGCCAGTTGTAGAACCGGACGAAGGAAGCGTTCTGCGGGCAGGGGCTGCAGCGTGAATTTCCCAGGTTTTAGTGAGTTTGGCAAACTCACCGGTGGGATTCTCTCTTGGGTTTTATTCATATTTAAAGTGTTTTTCGTGTTTCGGTTGGTTTGAGCGAGCGAGGCGGGTTTGATGGAGTCACAGCTTGTGGGGCCAAGATGTTAGAAATTATTTGGGATTTTACGTATTTAAGTATTGACATAGAAAATTTAGAGAAATTTGTTGGGTGTTTAATTCCAAAATATTGCTTTAAATCATGAATTTATTTTAGGTTAGACGAAAATGGCCGATTTGGGTGTAGTTCCTGGTGAGCCCAGTTGATTTGTGATTTTCGGGAATAGTAGTAGGGTTTTATTATTAAAAATAGTGTTACAGAATATAATTTCGTAAAATTATGTGTTTGGTTAAATGGTCGAATCGAATTCTTTGTGTTTAAAACGTTAGCCCAGTAGAGCTAATTTTGGTGTTTGAAGTACAATTTCATAACATGTTGTATGACATGAATGCTATGTAAATATATTAATTATATATATTTGCATGCAGGTTTTAAAAGCTAGTGGAATTGGCATACATGCGTTCATATGCGCTAGAACATCTAGGATTATTATAGGAGTTAGTGCGTGGATGGAGTCACAGAGGGAAGTGGTTCGGAGGGTGATCTAAAAATGTTAAATGATCGGATGGTGAGCTAAATAATATCGGTAGGTCGGGCGGCAGGTTGATATTTATTCGTCGGATTAGTCGCAAGGCTAAATAATATATCAGCGTCGGAGTGGCTAGGTTGATATATATTAAATCCAGGTACAGTCGCGCGAAACAATTAATATATATCAATCGTCGGACGGCCCGATTGATATATATTCGTGGAGGAGTTGCCAATTAATAAAATGATAATTAAATACGAGGCTTGGGGCGAGTGTGAAGTCGATGACTCGGGATGCGAGTTGATCATGTAGACATTCGAGTAGCAGGATCGTGCGTTCTTTGAATGTTTGTTTTAAATTGGAACGTTGCGGCTCTTGACTTGGGTGAGTAGCGAAACAGGGCGGTCTGCGAGCTAGCTCGGCGGTCGTGGGATCCGGCCCATTTTGCAGTACGGGGCGTGCGAGGGGCGAAATTTCGTCTAGAGTGATGTGAAAGAAAGCGAGTGTGGCTTTGATGGATTTCTCCGCATGTATTAAATTAGTGTTTTGATATATGTGTATAAGAGTCATTCTTAGCTACTTGAAGCTATGGAATGTGGATAATTGTTGATGGATATTGTTTTATGGGCCCAGTAGTTTTATGTTGTTATCCCTTGGAATTATATTGGATTGTTTAGGACCGAGGTTTATGCGAGTCTTCAGTTTGGGTAGAGCTCGTCTAGGGACTACGCCAGATTTACTCTAAAAAGTGGCGTCAGTAACGGGCCTCACTTGTTCTGCAGGTTGACGGGTAGTCAACGGACCCCGAGGTTTGAGTCGGGGAGAACGGTATCGAGCTAGGTATCTGAATACCTAGGGGCTGGAGTTTTAGTGTCCCATCCTTTATGAGGTGGTATGGTTATGGAGTATAGGTTTATGGGGAACCTATGGATAGAAAATTTGAGTAGGCCGTGGTTGAGGAAGAAGCGTCCTGCAGGTGTGGTTTGATGTTCGATTTTAGGTATGAGATTACTGAAAATGCAGAACAAAGAAAACTAGGACTTGCACTACGTGCACGTGTGTTGATGTGTTTTATTATTGATTTTAATAGTCTCAGGTGTATGTATAACATGGTTTGTGATGTGTTATCTTGTTGTTGTGTCTTTTGGTGATTAGCACGTAAATGAGTTAAGGAAATATTTTTAGAAAAATAGTTGGAGTGTCATCTTGTATTAATTTGGAATCGAAAATGAAAATATATTTTTAATAAATTTATTGGATGAGAATTGAAAGAAATTTAATTTTAGGTTTCAGGTGTGTAAGCCGACAAAGTAAATAAAATAAATTTTAAATTTATTTGGGTTGTTGAAAAGTGAGAAGAGAATTTAAAGACGAAAAATAAATTTTACTAAATTTATTTGATGAGCATTGAATAAAATAATTTTTACATGATTTTACAGTAGTAAAATTGAAAATGTGGAAGGAAATGAATTTTTATAAATTTATTTAGTGGAGAGAAAATTTTCCCGGTGGAAGCTGGAAAAGAAAAAATAAAATAAATTTTATAAATTTATTTGGTGAGAAGGAAAATAATTTTCTAAGGTTTTATATGGTGTAAAATTAAAGAAAATTGAAAATAAAATTTTATGAATTTGTTTGAAGTATTATGGAAAATGAAAAAAAATGATTTTTAATGATTTTTTATGATTTTCAATTTACGAAATAAATGAAAAAAAAAAAAAACGAGAAAAAAAAATTCTGGTGCGAGAAATTTGGAAATGCGTCTTGCCACGAGTTTGTATTGTGAGAAAAAATTTGTGTGCAAGGTTCGAGGATTGTATTACGGGCGGGTTTGATTAATAGAAGTATATTTACTGTCTGAGGAAGTGTATTGCGAAATTTGGAGAATTTGATTTGTGGGAGGGCTATATTACTATCTGATCCCTTGTGTTACAACCGGTAGCTTGTAAGATACGGTGTCGCAATACACGAGTGTATTGTGACCAAGAACGAAGCATTGGAAACCTGCCAGAGAGCGGCCCAGGCGCCTTGCGAAGCTTCCCTTGAAGCGAAGCTATCTTGTAATATCTTGAAGCCAGCGTCTGTGGCCCAGCGTATGGCGGCCAGCCTTGACGTCTGGCAGTGTGTAGTATGTAGTAGCAGCAGTGAAGCTGGCTTGGCCTTATTTAGAGGCGCAACATAGCTGTAAGAGAGAAATGCAAAGCCGCACCATAAGCCCTAAAGCGTGGCCCAAAAGCGTCCGTACAGCCAAGCGATGCACTGATTGCACTCGACCCATTTGATCCGTTTTATTTCGTTTTTCTGAGTCACCAAATGAACATCGTTAAATTTGTAAAATAAAATTTTGAAAAAAAAAAAGAAATTTATTAAATTCAAATAAAATCAAATAAATTTTGATTTCGAAAAATAAAATTTTCAAAAATAAATTTTTGAAAAAAAAATAATAAAAAAATAAAATTTTTTGTTAAACTTGATATTTTAAGCATGAAATTGATTGCGTATCTGTTGAGTTATGTGTATGATTAATTGTCTGTGTTTGTGGTTATCTGCGCCCAGAATCTTGTCATTGGTTCTTCTGGATTGAGGAAATCGTGATTGTAGCGTAGTTGCGTAAGAAAATTATATGCATGGTGTAATGCGTATGGGAAAAAGAGAAAATCTGAGGTTGGGATCGATAGCGCGGGATTTGAATCTTGAAGTGAGCGAGAAGAACTAGATTTTATCGGAATAAATAAATTGAGTGGTTGAGTTAATGCCAGTAGGAAATGAAGCAGTCGAGTTCGTGGTTGTCAATCTACCCAGTAATTGGCATGTGCATTCTTGGATTAAGGCTGAAATGAAAAATACATGAGATCTTGTTGTAGGCTGGCGTGAAAATGGCTAGTAGAAGACGGGACGTGGGGCGTCAGCGGGGCAGCGGTCGAGCACCACCAAACCGATTGACCGGTCGGCCGGAGCATTTGTCAGCGGAGGGCACTGGAGGCGTAGGTGTTGCGAGGCTGTATCGCGCGGTAGCATAGCAGTGGTCAGGAGATCCTAGTAACTGAAGGTTTAGGGCGCATCATCCTCAGAGCATTCCACGGGGAAGATCCGATGGTGGTAGACCATTGGTTCATCACGAATCGAGAGTGTTAGAGAAGCTGATAAGATTACCGAGACACGACCGGTCTTAAACTGGTCCCCAAGCTAGAAAATGGCGAGATGTGATGGAAATGGGCGGGGCATAGAGACATGGGAGTAGATTATCATTAGTCTCCCTATGGATTAGGGCGAGAATAAGATGATAGGTCGGTTGCAAGTTAGAGATCTCGGGACTCTACACTCCCTGATGAACTGAGGATTATGAGCGTGTCGAGTTGATGTCGTCGCTGGGATGGATTGGTGGCCGAGTTTATGGTTGTTATCGCGATCGTGAGCGCGGGGAGAGTTCACACTTTATCACAGCGGGACGGTACTCGTATGGTGTTTGGGGAGACCGAACGACATTTGCCACCAGGCGATATCTGAGTCAAGTGTCGAGGGACGGTTAAGCGGGTTAATTTGCTTGGCGCTACGCAAAGGAGCCAGTGGGACAGGCAGATCTTCCGGTAGTGTGCGAGTTGTGGATGTTTTTCGGATAATTTCGCGAATGCTGCTCCGCGTAGGGATGAACCCGATTATCGAGTTCTGTACCGATCTTTCTGTCTATGACTACGCATAGGAGGCCGCCAGGTTGAGTTAGGGGACTCGAGTCCCGACTCTGAGGGCTATTGAATGAGGATTATTAGGCTAGAGCACTTCATCATGGGGCGCAGGTTCCTGGACTGCGAAGAAGAGGGGCGAGCCAGCGTGCGTTGACTACGGTGGTTGAACGGGTTACGATTGAGTCGGTATGGAAATTCTAGAGGATTGACAATTTGTTGATCGGAGTTGAGAGAAGTGCGAGTCTACTCAGATAGGCCTCATGTTTGAGATTCTGTCAGCGAGGAGTTGAGAAATGGATATCCACAAGACGGCGTTAGGGCCAGCGTTATAAGGCCTTTATTGTTTCTGATGATGCCTTTTGGATTGATGAATGCGCCCGGTAATCATTCTGGACCTCATGCATAGGGTGTTCGACCTTATACAGATCGGTTGTCGTAGTGCCGTGGATGGCATCTTGATGCACTCCCGGTCGAGTAAGGGCATGAGTATCGCCGAGGATTGTTTATAGGCTGTGAGAAATGTGAGTTCATCTGGCCGGGATTCGGTAAGTCGCGAGTTTTGAACTGCGGGGTGAGATTTTGGGATAGCGTGGTGTTAAGCGTCGAGGTGTCGGTCGACTGGGTTGAGCGGTGATGCGTTGGGAGAGGCCGAGATGTCGATCTTGAGATGCGTGGTTTCTTGGGGATTGGCTGTTATCTGGGAGGTCGAGAATGGGCGAAATTGTCCATTCGAGGCGGGAAGCTTGTAGGGTTTCGCCTACGAGAATATGGACTATGGTTGGGGCAGCCACGACCGTAGAGAGGAATCGAGATACTTGGAACACTCGGAGATACGGGTGTGGGTGCGAAGGGAGGGATCGGCTTTCTCTAGTTCGGGGAAGGGCGAGACACCTTCTGGTTCGGGACTAGGGCTAGGATCGAGGGCATGTGAGACCCGGGATCGCCAGGAGGACGGGGGATCCCCCGAGGCTTTGAGGCTGACACAGGTCCCGGATTAGCGAGTAGGACGGGAGGTGTGCGGTTCATTCCTCCGCCTAATCACGGTCGGAGGAGCTAGTTTCGGATTTTGGGTCTTTATCTGAGCACTCTCGGCGGCAGCGAGATTGTGGGGCGAGGAGTGTGGAGTCAGCGAAGTCGAGATAGATCGGATTCTGTGAAGCGTAGCGGGCCTTAGGAGTGGTACACCCACGTATTGGTTCTTGAGGTCGGGGGCAGCGTGGATGAGTTAAGCAAACCTCGAGTTGTCAATAATTGAACACTAGGAATTTGGGTTGTCATCTTGTCTGACGTGGATTGGGCTTAGAGGTTAAGGAACTAGAAGCAGTATAGATGTTCTCCTAGGGTGTAGAATTGAGAGTTGACTGATAGGTCGAGATTTTGAAGTGTGAGATCTCAGAGATTACACTCATGGTGGGCAAGGGATTGGTTGTCACGGTATGGCATGGTGCGTTCGGTGCATGTATGGTCATTCTGCTCGTGTTGAGTGGCGGTGGATTTGTCTTTTGAAGGCTACGTCCGTGAAGACTCATGGATTCGGTCGGGAGATGAAGAGTAATTAGAGTGTGTTAGGCGAAACAAGAGGGAATTAGTTAATGCCAAGGTGAGGATCCTGGAGTTAGGGTGCAAGAGACCCGGGGAGATATCCCAAATTTCTGTGAGAATGGAAAGAGGCTCGATGTGTAAGCCGAAGAGTTATGTTGCCCGAGATGAAAACACACGGACATGGTTATCACGCAGACTTAGAGTTGAGTGATAGGAGTCGAGGAATTGTCCGAGGTTTGGATCTTGCGCTGGAAATTGCGTTGGGTGTTGTTGAGGTTGTGAGGGCGCTCCGGTATATGGATGTCGATTCGTATGAATTTAGGTGGCGGTCCGTTGGTTAATCGATGATTGTGTTTTGGAGAGGTTAGCATTTACAGCAGTGGGGTTGATTGTAGGGTTGCGTGTTATATGGATTATATACGTGTGTTGGAAGGTTCTTATTGTGAGCATATGTCACTGGTCGTAAGAGTAGAGAACAGTGCCGCAGTGGTCCTTCTGGCAACCGATTGCTCGGCAGTGTGAAGATGGCACCGTATGAGACCTTGCTTGTATGGGAGGCCGTAGATCCTTGTTGTTTTGTTGGGCCAGGAGTGGGAGAGAGAACCGGCGTCAGCTGGTCACCGTCGGTCGAGCAACGCCGAGAGGTGAGAGCGTGTGCGTCTTCCTCACGATGAGCGGCGAAAATTTATCTTGTGTGAGCGTCGGCCCTTAGAGTTCGGAGTTAGTGATCACGTTTTCTTGAAGGTGATGCCCCAGAGAGGAGTGATCGAGGTTGTGGCGCGGGAGTATCGTAGAGGTTTATTGGGCCTTCGAGATACTCGAGAGGATAGGCCTTTATGCGTCACCGGTTAAGCGTTAAGCCCGGCAATGTCAGTGTCCCGCGAGGTATTTCACGTCACCAGTATTCGGGATGTATATAAGATCATTTCGTGTGGTGGATTGGGGGCGGATGAGGTTGGCGACGGGACGCTGAGGAGGGGCCGGAATTTGTGCGTGTTGTAGCGTGAGCGAGGTTTTGCGACCTTGAGCGGTGAGAAATTTGATGGTCTTATGGCGACCTTTGTGGGTGGAGGAGTCGGCGTGGGAGCGCGAGGGCTGCGATGCGGGCCACTATCCGCTTCTTGTTTAGGGATGAAGGTCGTAATTTAGTCGTTTGCATGATAGAGTGCGCTAAGCTATAATGCGGCGCGATTATGATAGTCCCGGACCGTGGACTAAATTCTTTAAGAGGAGAATAAGAACCGAGAAATTCAAATTCTCTCGAATAAGGGCAAAATCGTAATTTTGATTATAAAATTTTTAATTACGCTAAAATCCGCACCAATTTCAGATTCGATGACTAAACGGATTGTACCGGCTTAATCGCCTCAACATCTAGTTAGCACGCAGTGGCCGCAATTTGGTCGGCATACCGAGTTGGCACGCCGGCGCACGCGTTCGTGTCAGAACCGATTTTCGATGCGACGAACGCACAGATAAGAGACTACGTACTATATGGTATAGTATAGAAATGATGAAATGGACGACCGAGGTAGTGCCGAATATCAAATCTGAGAAAGAGGGACAAAATGGTAATTATGGAATTTGATTTTAAGTGACTAGAGGACAAAATAGCCAATAGTCACTCATCTCCTACCTTAAGCCAAGACCAAAAACGGGAGAGACATTTTGGGATGCAGTGAGCTCCAAATTTGAGAGCTTCCAGAGAGAGAGAGCGGGCTTCTCTCTAGAAAATCGAGATCCGACCTGGCCTTCGCTTCGAGCAAGAAGGGAAACGCTCGACGCGGGAACAAAGCCACGCTGTGGATCTGCTTTAATAGTTTTTCAAACTCCTCGAGTAGATTTCTCCCTACGCTTATTCCCATATTTAAGCGTTTTTCCATTGCTTTACGGCTGCGCTAACGAGGAATATTGACGGCCCCAAAACATGGGACCGAATTGTTAGAAATTATTCGGGGATTTTCGTGTCGGGCCGTGGATCGCTCAAGAATTTAGAGGGTCAGCTGGGTGTTTTAATTCCAAAATATTTGCTTTAAATCATGAATTTATTCTGATCACGAAACGGCTGGTGATCGCGTTCACAAGGCGAACCGCTGATTATGATTTTCAGAATAGTAATCGGCGGTTTCACTATTCTAAATAAATGTTTCAAGAATATAATTTCGTGAAATTACGTGTTTCGTTATAATTCGACCGACCGCCATGCTTCAACATTAGCCTGGGCGAGCTAATTCAGCGCGTTTGAAATGCTAATTTCATAACATGTCAGAGGACATAATTTATGTAAATATATTCGTATATATTCGCATTTCGCTAGGGACCGATTTAATCGGTGATACATGCATTTCCATACGCATCGTAACATCCTAGATTATAGGAGTTAGTGCATGGATGAGTCTGTATGTAGCTGTCTCTGAGAGAATTAAAAATATTAAATGATCTGAGATACATTCAAACTAAATAATATATCAACCGTCTGAGCGCCTGCAAATGATATTTATTCATCTGAGGGTAAATTAATAAACTAAATAATATATCAACCGTCTGAAATACTTCAATAGATATATATATTCATCTATGTTAAATTATTAACAATTAATATATATCAATCGTCGGGAATGCATTTCCAATCGATATATATTCATCTGAGGGTCGCCCACTAATAAATGATAATTCTCATACGAGGCTTAAAGCAGTGTGAGAGAGCCTGAGGACTCCTGGATTCAGAGTTCATGTAGACATCTGCCAGATCATGCATTTGCTCGAATGTTTGTTTAAATCGAATATCAGACGCACTCTCAGTGGTGAGCAACCCACTTGTGCTAAGCCTTCCCATCGAAATTTAAATAATTCCCGGTCGCGATCCCCTTATTTACAGCATGTGAGCGTGCGAGGTACGCCTCGCCCTGTAGGCCGAGCTCTCAAGAAAGCCGAAAGTGGCTTTGATCTTCTCCACATGTATTAGAATTCGAAAGATTTCGATATATGCATAAGAGTCAATTACTAACTCTTAGAACTACGGACATGGTTAATCGTTGATGGATATTGTTTTACGCCCAAGAGGCCGTTTATCCATGTTGTTATCCTTGAATTATATTTGACATGACAAAGCTTACGCAAAGATCATGGTTGGGCAGAGCTCCCCGCATGCGAGAGACTCCGCCCGATTTTTCTAAAAGCCGCGGCACGCAGAACTAATTCTCCATCAGATTCCGCGGCTGACAGAATAACCCGACCCCGGTTTTGGGGCGTCACAAGGAGCATGGAGAAATTGTCTCAATTTATTGACGTAGTAAGGCCAACCGGGGTGGAGTGGTCGTGTTAGATATTGCAAAGCTCCTATAGTACTTCTATATAAGGATGGATGAGAAAAGCTTCACCGGGCTATGAAGAGATAGTTGTTACCGAGGCAATACAGAGTAAGACAAGACTCCGCATTGAAACATATTGGTCTTATGAAGTAATTCATGGCATATTTGGTCTTCGGACAGATGGAGACCAGAAGAACTCTAATGCACTTCAAAACCAAGAAAGTACTTACACCCAAGAGACTTGAGAGCAACCGAAGCAAAGAGAAGATGTATCGTACATGGAATTAAAACCCAAGCAGAAGAGCTCCTCAGAGTTTTCAAACTGCTCTAGGAGCTTGCCCTAAACCATATAAAACCTTTCTAAGTTTGCACATGTCTGGCTTTTCAGGGTCAACAAACCTTCAAAGTTGTGCCATAAAAAGCATTTTTATTGTAAATCACCATTAAGAAAAGCATTGTTGATGTCAATTTGTTGGATGTCCCAACCTTGTGAAACAGCTAAGGTGAATATAATTCGAATAGTAGAGGCCTTCACAACTGGACTAAACGTCTTAGAAAAATCCAAGCCAGCTGTTTGTTGACCACATGAAGACCCACTTACAACTGACCACATGAAGATTATCTGAACTAGGTACCAAATCCCATGTGTGATTGCGAATCAAGGCTTGATATTCATCATCCATGGCCTTCTTCCAATGTGGAGAATTAAGATCAATAGATGCAGTAGCAGGTTCAGAATGTAGAGAGGTCAAATATTTTTGGCTTAAAAATACCAGACTTAGACTGTGTTTGCATAAGATGAATTGAAGAAACTGGAATAGGAACAGTGGCATCTGAACTTGAAATGGGACATGGAGATGCAGAATCAACAGGAGAGCAAAGCTCGAAGGAGACTGGAATAAGAGGAAAATCAGAAGAGTTGGATGAAGAAGATAAGGGACTGGTAGAAGAAGTAGTTGTAGGTGCAGTAGGAGCTATAGTTGCAGCAGAAGATGGTGAAGCAGCAGTAGATGAAGGGGTTACAGAAGAATTTAATATACCAGAGCCAGAGGTTGAAATTGATGTAGGAAGAAAAAATGCAGGAGCACCAAACTGTTTGACAAACTGAGAAGGAGGAGAAGAGGCTTTTGGTGCAAAAAGAGACTTATATGGAAAACAGTTTTCAACAAAATTCATGCTGTGAGCAACATAAATTCTGCCTGAGGAGTGAAGGCATCTGTCTCCTTTATGAAAGGGGCTGTACCCCAAGAAAAGACATTTGGAAGTTCTGAAAGCAAGTTTGTGTTTATTATAAGGTTGCAGGTATGGAAAACAGGCACACCCAAAAATTTTGAGAAATTTATAGTCAGGAGGGTACCCAAAGAGTGATTAAAAAGGAGAAAAATGATGAAGAACAGAAGTTGGTAGTCGATTCAACAAATATGTAGCAGACACAAAAGCTTCCCACCAAAACAGTAGATCCATTGGAAGCCTGAGCAAGAGAGGAGACTCGATTTCCACAATACTTCGGTGTTTACGCTCAGCTCGCCCTGGTGCTGGTGTACAGACAAGGATGACAAAAACAATACCCAGCTCATTCAGAATAGGATTTAAGGTTTCTAGATTCGCTCCAATCTGATTGGAGACATTGGATACGAGCATCAAACTGTTTTTTAACCATAGTATTAAAATATAGAAACACTGAGGGAACTTCAGACTTCAATCGAAGAGGAAAAATCCAGGTATATCTTGTGAAATCATCAACGAACGAGACATTGTACTTGTAACCATCTAAAGAAAGATGAGGAGCAGGCCCCCAGACGTCGGAATGCACGATCTGAAATGGTTTTGTAGTATGTTGATCAGATAGAGGAAATGAATGTTGTAATTTCCCATATTGGTAAGAATACAAAAATAAAGGAGTAGTGTGAGGCAAACTATGAAGATTTAACTGAGTTAGAACTTTATTTAAAACCATCCAATTGGGATGACCAAGCCGATTGTGCCAGAGGCCTACATGTGCATTACAGGAACTAGAAGTGGCAGAATTACAAGAATCAGACATATCAGTAGTTTGAGAAACATTGTGAGCAGGAGAGACACTCTGAGCAGTAGAGATATTTGGAGCAGTAACAGTGGATGTGATGGGCGAAACAGGACGAGGAGCTGAAGTTACTAGTGCAGGTGCTGGTGGAATATGAAGCTGATACAATCCATTCTTAAGCATGTTGTGCAGGAGGACAGCCTTCGAACTTTTGTCCTTTACATAACGGCAAGAAGAATCAAATTCAATAACAACATCATTCTCTAGTGTTAGCTTGGATATGCTGACTAGATTTTGGTAATTGAGGGAACCAACAAGATATTGTGGAGCTTGAGAGTTTTTAGAAGCAGGGATGTTAAAATGTCCAATATGAGATATAGACAATTGAGAGCCATCAACAAGAGCAAGTTTACCTGAGCCAGAATAATGAGATTTGACTGTCATGGAGGCATCATCTGCAGCAGCATGATGTGTGGCTCCACTGTCCAAGAACCATGCTGTATCAGGTAGAGTATACTGAGAGGCTACACAAACTTGAGGAAGCGAAGCTGAGAAATCATCAGAAAAAACTGCAGAAGAGCAAGAGTTTTGATAGCTAAGATCAAAATGGTGATAGCATTTTAGGGAAATATGGCCAGTTCGACCACATATCTGACATAGAGGCTTATTAGAATTGCCAAAATGTTGAAAATGGCGGCCACTAGAAGAGAAACGACCACGTCTTCCTTGACTATGATGACCATGAAGCTCGGCTGAAACACCACGAGTGCCTGAATACGAGTGCTTTTGAGCAAAATGAGCAGCAGATTGTGACACATCTACAGTAGAGGAGGCTGTAAGATTTTCAAGTCTCATCTCATGGGTCTGAAGCATGTATTGAACCTCTGGTACAGTAACAGAATTTCTAGATGTGAGATTAAAAACAACAGAATCAAATTCAGGTCCCACACCTCCCAGAATATAAAGAATCAGTTCATCATCGGTAACAAGCTGTCCAGCAGCCATGAGATCTTACGCAAGGGACTTCATCTTCAGAATGTAATTTTCCAGAGGCATTGCCTTTCTTTGTGGTTTGAAGTGAGAATCGCAATTGCAAAACTCGTGCTTTGGACTTTGTGGAAAAGAGTTGATTAAGAATAGACCATACCTCAGCAGGAGATTGACAATTAACAACATGATCGAGCATCTGTTCTGAGATGGATGAGAGCAGGCAACTTAGTAGAAATTGATCAATTCGTAGCCATGAGAGATATTCTGGATTGCTAGAAACAACTTTTGGAGTGAGAGGATCATTGGCAAACTCCGTTGGTTTTGTTCTGGTGCCAAGAAGAAAACCTTCAAGGTCATGAGCACGAACTGCTGGAAGTATTTGAGATTTCCAGAAGGTAAAATTACATTGGACAAGCTTGATAGTTATGGGAGTAAGAGTTGTAGGGATCACCATTGGCAAACTTGGAGGAAAAGAAGAAGAAATCGTACAAGGAGAGGAAGCCATGGTTGAACCTTTTCAAAGCTTTGATACCATGTTGAGAAACGTGGTGAGGAAGATAACCAAGAGAGAGAAGGTTTAGAGAACCTCAACCATTTTGTTAAAGAAGAAAACCAGATCAATTTATACAACCAACAGAAGATTCAGAAAGGGAAAAACAAAGTCTCCTAACTAGAAGCATTGAGACGTGGTGTAAATGATGGCTTGTTGAGCAAGCTTTGATTAGGCTCACTTGATGCTTCATGTGTTTCTGTAGTTAATTCAACAGATGGAAATAAGTGGAATCTTCAGTGTGAGCATCATGAGGGAGTTTCTAGGCATCGGTATAGGTATGTCCCTCCAATGACTAAAGGATTTTGGAATATTGGATTTGATTCTGAAATGTGAATATTTAAGCTACAACATATCTATTTGAACCATTGCAGAATTTGATATTTAATTATATTATTT
The DNA here is from genome assembly GCA_016808115.1 of Tetrastigma voinierianum. Classification (NCBI taxonomy): domain Eukaryota; kingdom Viridiplantae; phylum Streptophyta; class Magnoliopsida; order Vitales; family Vitaceae; genus Tetrastigma; species Tetrastigma voinierianum. The sequence goes on from JAEQBH010005968.1 coordinate 66,198, forward strand.
GCTGCTTTCTAGTCTAACTCTTAAGTGAAAGTAGAAATGAGACATCATTTCAGCACCAAGAATATCATATATAACAAATATGCTATTCAAAAGGTGTGTGTGTGCATAAACCTAAAGGTGAAAGGGTAAAAGAACCTTACCATGCCTTCCTTCCACTTGTTTGATGTAGCAGATTTTTTTGTAATGCCTTCATCACTGAAGGTAAAAGTCTTTGTCAGCTTGGTATCCTCAAAAAATGGATTGGGATTAGAGTTCTTTATAGTAAAAGAAAAAAAAAACATTAGTAACCGTTTGGTAGAATCTATTAACTACAAGTCTACAATATAGAGGCATTGGGCTTCTTCTACTCAAACATAAATAATTAGAACAAAATATGAGGAGGGGAAAAGAAATGAACTCACAAATGTAATAGAATAACTAGTAGGCATGAACAAAGCAATGAGGAATGAGATTGACCAGTGCTTAGCTTCAGTGACTAAATTGAATGTTTCTAGGCACAAGCGCCGCCATCCGTATGAGCTAAACAGTAAGTAAAGGAGAAATTTAAGCAAACAAATATGAATGAAGATGTCTTGAAATAAAAACAAGAAATGTGGGATTTTGTAGGTTCGATCTATTTTGATCCTCACTTCTTGATTCTTTTCAATGACTTAACTTCGCTTGTTCTGCTGTAAGCTTAATTGACTACATCTGGGTACGTACATGTGTTTGTTCCCGATTTTGTAATCTGCTTACTTATTCAAGAACAAGAAAAATGTAAAGAAATATGTTTGGTTCCTAATTTATTTTGTTCTCAAAAACACAAAGAACATCATTTTGGTGTTTCAAGATATTCTCTAAAATCTATTCTTGTTTTCTGAATTTCGTGTTGTTTGTTTTCTTTGTGTTTTCCAAGACAAAAAAATAAAATAAAATAAAATAAAATCTGGGAAACAAAAGTGTTCTTTATGTTTTCCTTGTTCTCCTTTGCTTTTTTTCGATCAATATATTGCTTTTTACTAATAAAAAAAAAAAGTTTTCCTTGTTCTCCTTGTTTTTGAGAACATAAAACTTTTTTCAAAAACTGTAACCAAACATGCCATAAAATTGATTAAATAGTAAGTTCTATTGTTCACAAACAATCCCATTTTGAACTTTGATTATAAGATCCTCTGGAGAATTTCAAAATCATACATGGAGCTTAAAGTCGCAGGATAAAATCCCAAGTTCTAATGATTTAACCATATGATTATGCGGGCATGATTTAGAAGTGAATGGAGGGAAGGGTCTTATGGTAAATCCATAACAAAATATGTCTATTATCGGCCATAATAGGCAAAAATGGGAAGGTTGTGCTTTCTTCATTTTTTCTGTGGTATTGTATGTGGTAAGAGGTGGATTCGGGGATTGGTATTTAGTTCCTCCTATTTGTGTAAAAATATGAATAATCATAAGAATAATAATAGATTTCGTTTCATTTTATTTATTTATTTTTATTTTTGTAATTATTATGTATATTTTTTTTTGGAGTTTTATCCTAAAATTTTACTTAAAAGAAATATCAATATAGTACAAGTTTGAAAAAAATGCTCAAATTAATGTTTAAAATCAGAGTTATGACTACTTCGCTTTAACTTTTAAACTTAAAAAACCGTAAATACCAATTATGGTTTCGATAGGGCGCATTAGTTTGGGCATTTTTTCAAAACCTATAATTAAATTGGTGTTTTTTTATTTCAAAAAAAATAATTGAGGGGTTAAATTGACACATGTATCCCACCGGAACTTTGGAAAGAAATTTGCAATATGTGGGTGAATCAAAACAATGGCTACCTTGCTTGCCCTTGAGGATTTTTCTCCTAGTGAAGATGCCATGGCTTTGAACAAGACTTTTGAAAAGTACTTCTTTCTTAGTAACAATCCCATTTTCTTTCATATATTTCCATGTTTAATGTCTATAAATCCATGAGAATTATGTATGGAACCCAAAGCAAATTATATGTGCCTGTTTGGTTCCTGTTTTTGAAAATACAAAGAACACTATTTTTGTGTTATCTCAAAATTGTTTTTGTTATCTAAATTTAATATTTTCTACGTTCTCTGTGTTATCCTTGTTTATCTGTACCGTAAACCATAAGCCCTATCATGCATGCTTCTATGTAATATAATTCTTTTTATAATCAAAGTAGATTAATTCATATGGGCAACATTTTTCCAGGATGGGGTACAAATGAGAAGGCCATAATATGGATACTAGGTCATAGAAATGCAGATCAAAGGAAGCAAATCAGGCTGGCTTATCAAGAGATTTATCTAAAGGATCGCAACAAAAAACTCAAATCTGAGCTTTCGAGAGACTTTGAGGTATGTATCAATTCAACATATTACTTTAACCTTTACATGCATATAGGACTTCCATATCTATCTGTTAATGCTAATAATAAATACCACTGTGTTAATATTGCATGTGTCCAATTAATAAATACCACGAGTTAATATTGCATGCTAATAATAAATACCACTGCGTTAATATTGCATGTGTCCACTTCTTTTTATTGTGATTAGCTTTACCTCATTATATAGATCATCTTTGTCAATGGTTTGCCTTGGTTATTTCTTTGTATGTTGCTTGTATATGTAGGATGTACTCTTTTTGTTTAGGGTTCTCTCCATTTTTTTCCATGTTATTCATTTTGCTTCTACAGTAATAAACCTTATTTATAATTTCAGATGTCTCGATAATGATATTAATTTTTTTCCCATGGTTTTAGGGCTCTGTGGTAGTAGTGAGAGCTTTTCAATAATATTGTAGGTACTATTAACTACTAAAGAATGCCATTTATCCACAGTATCACCTTATCTTAGTTGCCTTCTCTAAGATTTAAACCTACTGTTGTTTCTTTCCAATCTTCTAGCTATTAGCATTTGTGATGATGTTGTCATTCATGCTAGTGCCATACGCTTGCACTTTATCTCCTAAAGTTTCTGCACAATGCGCAGTTGGAACATATTTATCCAAGCACAATCTAACTCAATCATATTTTCCCATTGAAGCTCAAAATCTTAGAATTGCCTAAATAGACGCATTTAAACCTGTTATGCATGTCTGTATTCAGTTGTCCCATTCTGGAGATTGGCTGCTAATGCTAATCCTACTGGTTTTTGGCCAGCAGGTATAAATATTAGTTATATTCCTCAATGTATTTTGCATAAATATTAGTGAAACAAAGTGAACTAAATGTATTTAGCTGCAGTATTTAAAGCGGATTCAGGCAGTTGCAGCAAACTTTCAAAGTTTGTTCTTTTGGTTCCTTTGAAGTTCCTTTTTTTTTAACATGAAAAATATTTTTCAAAGTTGAATAGTTTTAAATTTTAATTTGATGAGATATATAGCGCCTGTTTGTTTACAGTTTTTTTAAAAAATTTTTTTTTCTCAATAAGAGTTTTCAAAAACAGGAATCAAATAGCCTTTTTTTTAATGTAATCTTGGGTTTTAAATTGTTTTCCCTCGTGCATCATGTTTAGTTTTTGTGGTAGACCGTTAGTTCAATGTTTCAAAAGACAAGGCATAGGAAGGGGAAGGTTTTCAGGTTCGAGTGTCGATGGGATAGTTTAGTTCATGTAATAGAGCACAAAATGTTTCAAAAGGTATGACATAGGGAGGAGAAGGGTCTCGGGCTGAGTTCTTGTAATTAAATTAAAGTGTTTAGCTGTAAAATAAAAAAAGTTTTCCCTTGTTAAAAATCCAATTATTATGTTGGGAGGAATGTTTCAAATTAAATTAAATTATTTATGGTTGTACAAATCTCTTTGCCCTCATTACTCCATACAATTGCCGATGCATGCACACGTTCTCTCTCTTTCACTCATGTATTTATATTATGGGAATGAGAGAATCAAAACGACAAACAATTATTTTTGACCACGGCCATAGACTTTGCTTCTTGTAGTGTAAGTAAATTGGAGTATCTAAACATAGACTCCAATTCTTTCCTGTTGAGATATCTTTCTATGGGTTCATACCATATGGGTCCTGCATTTCCAGCTTGGCTTCTGTCTCAAAGAAATCTCTTTTATCTTGATCTCTCAAATGCTAGCATTTCAAGTAGTATTCCAATTTGGTTTTGGAACATTTCTTCTAATCTATAGTTAGATTTTTCGCATTATCAATTACAAGGCTAATTACCAAATTCAAACATGGGTGAATCCCTACCCAACTTGCTTTTCCTTTCATTTTCGGGTAATCGAATAACATGGACCATTCCAGATTCTATAGGACACCTCTCCTCTCTATTGGGTAATCAAATAACAAGAACCATTTCAAAATCATTTCTATTCTATGTGGTGGACTAACTTGTACTCTTATTTCTTATTTCTACAAGTTTCCCATTGTAGTTAGAATTAATAATTGCCCACAAAAAATTGTTACTAAAAAGTATTAGAAGAAAATTGCAATTTAAGAGTTTCAAAATCTCTTTTAAAAAATGTGATTATTAGTCTTCTTTTTACTTTCATAATTTTTTAGTAGGCATCATGGTTGTATTACAATGTCATACAATATGTTTTGCCAAACTTTTCTTCACTGAGAAGAAAAATGTAGCATTCAGAAGAAAAAGAACAAGTATCAGAAATAAGCACCTGGGAGGAGAGAAGAGTTTGAGTTTTTTTATGTCAATGCTGAGGATATTGATGAAGACCTGTAAGATAATAATATGCATTACATCACAATTAGAGGGACAACAATTATGGCATGTCATAAGTGGCCAAAACGAACGGTAACAAAGAAGTGGGAGGAGGGCTTCTCTTTGCGAGAGGCCCAACCTCAAGAGCCCAAACCATTCAAAATAATTATCTTGCTGCTTTGATATAATTCAATGATTAAAAAGAACTAAGTTAAGTACTAACATCATCATTAAAAATGCAGCTATGTTCTGTGATATAGTTTTATCGTTTTTATGATCTCTCCTTATACAAACTCGCTCATGACATCTCATGATATAATTAAAAATAATAATTAACATACAATCAAGTGACGAACACCCATGAAATCCCCATATTCAAATTTAGAAGGTTGAAATTTTTTTAAATAAATCTCTATATTCAAAATCTCATAGAAAGACGACTAAAATCAAACTATATAAAGGGATTTTATAGTAAAGTAACTGTTGGAAGCTCACCAAACGCCGTTAATTTCTAACAAAGATAACAGGACCAAACAATAAATGAAATGCCTTGACCTATTTGACTCGTTCGCCATCAACCGTCATATTATTCATGATTAGTGCTGTGGACTTTAACCTCTACTTTAGAGGGACCAAGCATGAAAATAGAGCACACAATCTTGTAGAAAGGAAAAGAACTAAAAATGTAAGACCCGAGAAATTTCACTGAAAATAAATCGTAATTTCTGCTAAAAATTCGAAATTTATTCTCTGTATCTCAATGACGATCTGACAATCATTGAATCGTATCGCAAATCTAGGTAACATGTCGACTCACACCCGGCATACGGATTCAGACGCTTCGGCGCATCACGCCAGGTGCCTTAAAACGATATTCGATGCGCATAAAAAGTCACATATAACACGCGACTACGCGTTTGGCAAGGGTAATGAGTAGAGAAATGATGGAATGGATGGTCGAGATAGTGCCGAATGTCAAAACCGGTGAAAGAAGGGACAAAATAGTCATTTTGAAATTTGATTAAATGAGGAAAATGACAAAATTGTGAACAGTGCCCATCTCCTTTCTTTAAACCAAGAGCAAAACGTGAAAAAGGGGAGGAGGAGATGCAGTAGCTAAAATGGTGATTTTCTAGTGAGAGAGTATCAAGCTTCTCTCTAAATTTCCGACAAATCCGACCGCCCACTGAGCAGTAGGAAGGTCGTTTCTATCGGAGGACAACGCGCGACCGGCTGAGCTCGACAACCCATGAGCAGAGGTTTCTTCCTACTTGAGCTTTGGCATTTTGTTTATGTATTGGCGGATGCTTCAGCTTGCCTTTGGCGCCTAACGGAAGCTTGATCTGGCCCCAAAAACTTTCGGGACCGAATTGTTTGAAATTATAAAACCTAATCAAACAGAATCGTGAGGGGCCGTTTACAGTTGATTGTGAAATTTGTGAAACAAATTGTATCAGGATGTGAGGCCTGAATGGTTACAAAATCTTGGATTCCCAAAGCGGAACCGGCGATCGACGATATGATGTGAACAAGAAAAACTCCGAGGGTTTTATCGCTTCACGTGAATCGCAGAATACCGAAAAATCAATTTTCCGTGAAATTGTGTTTGGTCGAGTAATTCAAGTTGAATTGCTCGTGATTGATAATTAGCCCACGTGAGCTAATTTTTGATGCAATGAATTGTGAAATTACATGACATGTTGTGTGATTTAATTATGTGAATATATGTATGATTATTATATATTTGCATGTGTTATATAATTGTATCGGACCGATGACTACGCAGATTTCCATATGCATCGACACCCTAGAATAATAAGCGAGCATGAGCGATTCTTAATTTCGAGGTCACTAATAAAGATAATTATTGGAGTGTGTCCATTATAAATATCGGAGGGTAGTCCATCTATAAAATATCAATCGTCGGAGTCGGCCCAATTGATATACATCTGAGGGTAGTCCACTAAATATAACATCGGAGACGGTCCAATATTTATATCGGAAGGTTGTCCACAACTACAAACAAATATCTTTGTTGAAAACAAGTTTTCTCATACGTGGCTTAGTAAGCGAGGAGCTCATGAGGACTCTAGGTATGAGTTGATAAGTTAGACATTCAACAGATCACGATTGCCGAACGCTGTTTACTTTAACATCAGACATGCACTTAGGTGAGAGTAGCCCACTTAGTGGTGATTCCACCATCGAGCATTAGCCCACTGGGCGAGGGAACATATTTTCAGGTACAGGGAGCGCACGAGGAGACGGCTCGTTCTAGAGGCCGAGCTTTAGAAGAAAGCCGAAGTGTGGCTTTGAGGGTTCTTCTGATGTATACATGTATTAGAATTTTTGATTTTAATATGTGTTGTATAAGAGTAAACATTTAACTCTTGAAAACATGATATATGTTGATGTATGATGATGGATATTGTAGTATGGGCCCAAGAGGCCGTTTTTATTCGTATATCTATCATGACTGGAGGTCAGACATGTGATGTATCGGCAGAGCTCTCCGCACAGCATCGCCCGATTTTCGCGAGATACGTCGGCCACTCCAAGATTCACGGAAAGGTTTCCGCGGGTTGATGGGTAGTCAACGGACCCCCGGGATTTGGGGCGTCACAAAAAATGAGAGGTAATATTGGATTAGAATAGTTTGGTTTTCTAATATTCTTTGATTCTCAAATAAATTTAGTTTATTACTAATTTCCCAAACCTTTATGCATAAATTTCAAAAAATCTATGCACATTTGCAGCAGCCAGTTTTAGACAAAATGCCACAAGGCTCAAGTCTCAACAAAATGCCTCAAGATCATCTTTAGCCATTAATTATTAAATGTTTCTGATGTATTCAGGCTTGTGAAGAGGAACAGTGAATCCAGAGTCTGTGTTGAAGAAACAAAAGAGGAATGAGGGACGGGGATTAGCAAAGAAGCAAGAGGTCGATGCGAAAAAGAATAAGAATTCTGAGAATTGGAAGCTGATATATAGTAGAGGAGCAGGGGACACTCATAGCTTCATCTCATATATTTTTTTCTTTTTTTCTTTTAACTGATAGAGGACATATTTTTTATGCAGCTAAACTTCTATTCATTATTTAGACACTTAACCTCTCCACCAAGCCTAACTGATGAAACTGGTTCAGTTACAATAGCTTCACAGAGACCTCAAGCTGTGACAACAGCCTGACTTCTCTATAACAATTTTTAGTTTTAAAACTATTCTTAAATACTCGTTTGTATCTCTCTTGTGGCTGTGTGAATGACTATCAATCCATTTCTGTTTCATCCTGTTTCTAAAGCTCTCACAAACATTTTATCAAACACCTTCAGGGTATGCACTTAAACTTTTTATTTCTGTTAATACCTTCACTTTCATCTTAATGTGCTGGTTCTCTCTCTTTCATCTTACTGATTTACAAGAGGGGCTATGGAAAGTTGAACAAGCAGAGAACTGCTTTGACCCACAACTCCATTGTGGAAAACGTTTGTATATTCCTTTCTATGTATTATTCTGTATCTGGGTTTCCTATGAGTGATTGTTTGCTAAATCTTGTTGCTAACCTGCTTGTACGATCATAGCCTTTGGGAAAGTTCGGGATCATTTGCATGGAAGATCTTATTCATGAAATCATGACTGTCATACCTCATTTTAAGAAGGCCAACAACTTCCTAGGGCCACTTAAGCTAAAGGCACCACTGGGTGGTTTGAAGAAGAATGAATTACATCAATGGGCTCATTAGAAGAATGAATTAGGCGTTTTGTGGTACTTTTTGGCCTTCTCTTGTAGGAAATTAATTTGATGTCTTTTGCTTGTTCTTATCAAATAATAAAGTTGGGGGATTCTTTGTTGAGTCATAAATATGAACAAAGTATTGAGAAATTTAATTTGATTTTTGTTTTTTTTTTTTAGACTTTGATAGTAGATAACTTTATTACCTCTTAGAATTTTATTATCATCCATGGAAATGGTAAATGAGTGATTTTTCTATTAGAGCTGTGATGAGTGCCTAAAACACTCATATTATACTCGCGTCGGTCTTTCATTTCCACGTTTATTTTATAGTAATTTTATAGTTTTTGTGGCTAGATTCCTGATTTGGTGTCTGGTTTGGATGCAGGTACATTGGAGCAAAAAGAGCAGCTCTTTGAAGCATTTTTTGAGCAATGGAGATCAAGGTAAGAAAGTGGCTATCACGTCGCGACGTTCCAACGTCGACGCCCCCATCGCCGCGACGCCCCCAACGCCACGCACGCCGGGTCAACAACGCGTAAGTCAACAATGTGGAAACGCCGCGACGCCTCAACGCCGCGACGCCGCGACGAGATCCGCCCTCATCACAGCAAAATAGTGGCTCGTAAATCGCATCGGAGTACGCATTTAACAAAGGCACGAAATTCGCAGCAGAGTGACACGCACTTCGAGGAAGTGCCCGATTTGTAACGCTTCTTATTTCTGGATATTAGAATTATGTTTTTAACACCTAACATTTTGATCTTTCACTCAAGATGTTCTAGATTTATTTTTGTGTGGTTATATTGAACCCCACATATGTGGATGGATTAAAGTTTGATCTTTTTATATTATTCAGCTTGTTTATCAATTTGTTATGACCGTCTATTTCGTAGCTTCAATTATATGATGCCGTCCGTCAACATCGCATAATCACACTGTAGATCCGATTCAGAGATGAGGTTTTCTAGGGATTTTGCAGTATCAAATTTTCGTCGAATCTCCAGAATGTGAGATATTCCGATCCTAAAGGTGGCACTCGTATGAATTGCAAGATCCTGAATACCGAAATAGACAGAGATATATACTAAAATCTATTCACGTAGATGTATAGACATACCTCGAGAGAGGATATCTCGTGGCAAGATCACCTCACATCGACAAATTGTAAATACATCAATAATAATATTTTTAAGAAATAATCCATTAAAATGATAGGAGATATAACCCTAGCCTTTAATACCAATAATTCACTAGAATCTAAACTCAGTCGACTTTCATACATTCACCTTCTTTCCTAAAATCATCTTTTCACATATTATCTAAAAAGCCGAACCTTTGTAGTCAATACACTTGTCCCTGTGGATCGGGAGCATCCTACCACGAAAGTACACTATATTACTGGGGCTTAATGCTGCACTCGCGCGACATACATGCATATTTTACGCACCGCTGCTTACCGCTGTTCAAGGCTGCCGGGGACAGGTTTAGATTGATATAGAGAATTAAGCAAAGATATTACTTCCGAAATTTCTTACTTTGTTTATTTTTACAGTGCTTTAATTTGGTTTTGTTGGCTCATATCAGTAAGATATTTTTGCAAGTACATGCAATGATCAGACTGTAAAATAACTAACACCGCTGATCCCGAGTCAGAAAAGACTTCTCGCACAGATCGCTACGAGAATGAGAACTTTAATTGCATTGAAACCAATAGTCATGGAAACACCAAGAACAAGATTCGCATTTGAACAGATCAACCACGTAGAGGTCGAATGGGGAATCACGGAAGGAATCAAGCCGCCGTGCCATTTATACACCAGATGATCCTTTCATGTTAGATGAGCTTGTATCACTCACTCAACCTGTTCAGAACGCCATCGTAGACGGCCACCTATTCAAGCAAACAATTTCTAACTAAGTCTCTGTAATAATAAAGATGATGCCGTAATATCTATTCAATGGACTTCATGAGAACCTGAATACATTTGATCACCCCTGTTTACGATACTATCAACACAACGGTTATCACAGCTCAAGCAATACAAGTTCCCACTTTTCACCTGGGATAGAGCTAAACAATCGCTAATCCAACAACAACTTCATTCACACGCTAATGAATGATTTAGTGTGTGTACTTCTCGACTAAGTTCTTCCCTACTCTTCAAAATTGCACAATCCTGTGCAAGAGATCGGTTGCCCTTTCTGATTAACTAGAAGGGGAGAACCATCGGTGCACGACATTTCACTAATTATCATGGCGCCTGCACTGTACCGCTTCCAATTTCATACGGATGCAAGTCCACACCTTCTTATAAACATCCCAGAAATGCAACTAGAACAATGACGATGTTTTCACGGTGATAATCATGAAGAAAACTACTGCACGTTTTGAGAAATCTTAGGAAGATGTCATGACCAACACTAATCAAGGTCAGAGAGAAGGCTGAACCGTGAAGCACCGTGCGGCCGTGTATAATTGCGTCCCTCAACAATCAGAATCACATGTGGCACAAATTGATCAAACAATAAATAGATGTTGAAGGAACCGCAAACTAATCCAAACCAACCCACGGGAAAGCAGGTGAATTGTGGTGAATCGCATTAAATGCCATTGGAATGTCACGAAACTCATGAAGAGAGTGGCCCAAAGATGCAACTACACAGTTTAACCCAGAATCAATCTACAACAAGTGACTGCATTGGGAAACAAATATATTCTAATCGACCAGGCAAAGGCATGCACATTTCTCGTAACTTTAATAAATGTAACAACATGATATGGCAGAAATAATCGTGAACACTATACATCAATTCAGTAATGAGTGAACCAAACCGCTTAAGAAAAAAAGTCGATTCGTGAACAAGCTCTCAGTGACGTATGTTAACTTCCCCACTCGCTTTTATGAATGAGACTTAAAGCAAATATAAGAGTAAGCAACCAAGGAATAACCCATAGACACCGAAGTTTGAGGCACAATGGCCAAACAAATTTACCATAAAGACAACCTGCTTCACTGTTAATTTAGAGGAACCCAAGAAGATGGGAATGATACATGGTGAAGCACTATAGTTTGAGAAGTGGGCAACTGGAAATACAAGCATAACCCCTACCATAGAATGGCTGAGACCCAGAATGGACTCCAACGCTGTGGTTAAAAAAGATGATGCAGATAATAAAATGTTCGTGAGGAATGGGCCAATGTGAGAACTTTGATCAAGCAAACAGTACTCCATTTCCTACCACGCTGTCTCTCAAGAAGAAGGAACCGACAAGCAATTCACGAAATTCATGGATGTGTTCAAAAAGTCAGATATCAATATCCCATTTGTCGATGCCCTAGAGCAGATGCCTACTTGAGGTAAATCATGAAAGACATTTATCCCATAAGAGACGATGAAATACTCTCAAACAAGAACTAATCAGAATGCGCCATCCTGCAGAAGTCACAGGCTTAAGGACTCCAAAGTGGGGCCACTCATCCCCGCGACAATCTGGAAATTATTTTGAAAGAGTACTTTATGTGATCAAGTTTATTTGGCCCTTATGCCCTTATCCATTTTCAAAGTGCTTGGGATTAGGAGCAAAGCCCGCTCTGACTACAAGCCACTCTTCGCTGCAGACGTATCTTTGAAGCATCCGAGAGGGATAATAGAAAATGTCTAAGTAAAGGTCGACAAATTTTATCTTTCCTGTTAGATTTCATTGTTTTCGATATGAGGAGGATAAAGCGAAATACTAATAATCTTGGGAAGACCATTTCAAACCGGTAACAGACGCGATGCGCCGTGCTAACCCAACCCAGAGCGCACAAGAAGAGAAGCAAAGCTCAACGTGTTTGACGCAGCTGGAGACACCCAAACACATAAAGTGATACTCTGCTTCATGGCCGAAATGGCTGAGGGCTGAGAATGTTCAGCCGCAAAGTGGTCTCACTCGAATTGAGACTAGCCTAGCAGAATGAGTCCGAGAACCCGAAAGCGAAGAGGCGTAAGAATATGTCAAAACGCGATGACCTTTCGATACAATGGGACGGAAATACTTCAATCTCCGGGGTGAAGGGAGAACGCCGGCCCCACGGACATGAGCAATCACCTCACGATGCAACAAAACTACTACCAAATATCCAAGTATGCATACCTTGGGGTAGAATCTACGCTACCCGTGATTATCTCAGCATCTTTGACTGCACTAGAGGAAGAGAAGTTATTGAGAGTCCTTCGAGATCACAAACATGCACTCGGATGGTCTCTAGCCGATCTAAAAGGGATTCGTCCTTCTATGTGCATGCATCGTATTTTATTAGAAGATGGACATAAACCTTCAGTGGAAGCGCAGAGGAGGTTAAATCCGACAATGAAGGAGGTCGTTCGTAAAGAAGTTCTAAAATGGTTAGACATCGGGGTAATTTATCCCATTTTGACAAAGGTATGGTAAGCCCGGGCCAAGTAAAGGCCGGTGGAGGAACAACCGGTCATTGGATCGAAACAACATCTTACCGTCTAGGTCAGCTATCGGTGGAGAATTTGTATTGATTACAAGCCGAACAAGGCCACCGAAAGATCACTTTCCTTTGCCGCTTTTAGACCATGCTCGACGACTAGCGTTATGAATATTACTGCTTTTAGATGGATATTCCTGCTACAAACTAAATTGCCATAGCCTCGAAGATCGAGAAGACAACATTCACTTGTCCTTAAGGGTATCGCATTCCTGGCCGGATGCCCTTTGGACTGCAATGCACCTGCACTTTCAATGATGTATGATGGCCATATTCTCCAACATGGTGAAAAGACAAGAAATCTTCATGGATCATTTCTCAAGAATGGGAAATTCATTTTGACAATTGTTTAGAAAACTCGAGAGTCAGATCGGCAAGATGCGAAGAGACCAACTTAGTAATTAACCTGGGAAAAGTGCCATTTCATGGTACAAGAGGGTATTGTCCCCTTGACACTTGGATTCAAAGAAGAGGGATAGAGGTAGATAGGGCGAAGATTGAAGTAATCGAAAAGTTACCTCCAACCCTCGCCGGAAAAGGGATCTCGAAGTTTTCTAGGCTACGCCGGATTCTAATAAAAAGCGGTTCACAAAGATTTTCAGATGCAAAACCGCTATCTGAACCTATCGTCCAAGGACCCCATTTGAATTTGATTCGCAATGTTTGCATGCATTCTCGCATAAGGAAGGATAAGCTGGTTTCAGCCCTATTGTTGTGGCACTAGATTGGTCTTTTCCGCTTCAACTCATGTGCGACGCCGACTTCGCGATCGCGCCTGGGGCGTAACGAGAAAATCTTTCGTGTAACGGCTATTCTAGTAGAACCTGAATGATGCTCAACTGAATTATGCCACTACAAAGAAAGAGCTGTTGGCCATTGTGTTTGCTTTGATAAGTTCAAAGCATATTCGATTACAACAAAGTCGTGTGCACACCGATCATTCTCGCTACAAGTACTGGCTTTTGACCAAGAAAGATGCAAAACCCCGATTAATTCTAAGTGGGTCCTCTTGTTGCAAGAATTCTGATGGGAAATTAAAGACAAGAAAGGCAATCAAAACCTAGTGGCGCACCATCTTTCACGACCGAAGGGGCCGTAGATGATGTCCCATTGAACGACTTTAATTTCCGCACGAGAAACTCCTAGCCATCGAGGAAAAGAGGGCGCTCCATGGTTCAAGTAGATTATGTGAATTATTTGGTAGCTAAAGTAGTCCCTCCTAATTTAACTATCGCCAGAAAGAGGTTTTCTGCACACCTAAACACTACTATTGGGAGGAGCCAATTTTTTACGTATTAATCATGTACTTGACTGTGTTATAAGGAGATGTGTGCCCGAAGATGACATGCGTAGCATTCTAAACCATTGTCACACTCTACCGTGTGGGCGGACACTGGTGTAGGCCGTGAGAACAAACAGCCTAAGGTGCTTCAATCTGGTTTTTTATCGTCCTCCTGTCAAAGATGTTCATCACTTGCTTCCACTCGTGGACAAATGTCAACGATCGGGGAACATCTCTAGAAAGGACGAGCCACCCATGCATCCCATTTCGAGGTAGAATGGCACCATTTCCCCCCCGTGATCATACAAAGAACTTGTACATCTTACTCATGAGATCATGTCTCAAGTGGGTAGAAGCGATTCCCTACATGCAACAATGATGCTGTCAGGGCCCACTCATGCAAAGAATATATTCCCACGCTTGAACCTCGAGCTCCTCATCAATGTATATAATTCGTACTCCATTTATAACAAGGTAATTACGGTTCTTGGTAAAGTGCTTAGGTACGTCATCGTGACATCACTTGCATACCACCCACAAATACCAAACCACAAGCAGAGGTATCAAATCGAGAAATCAAATACATGATTCGAAGACGCTAATCTGCTCCAGAAGGACGGTCTAAAGATGGACTACGCACTGGCGGGCATACCGCATACATTTAAAACTCCTTCGGGGTATGTCACCGCCCGTAATCGCTATGGTAAAGCGTGTCATCTTCCAAAGCGGACTGGAGCACTGGTCGGCTCGGGCCACCGACAGCTTAAACATGGATAGTACATTGGCTGGCGAAACGATCGCCTTCCAACTCGCTGAATCGGATGAATTCGTAAACGGCTTATGAAAACGCCCGTGACGGTAAGGAAAGATCAAAGTCCCGCACGAAACACATCACTGTGAAGGAGTTCACGGGCCGACAACAAGTTCTTCTATTCAATTCCCGCCTAAAAGCTTTTTCCAGTGGAAATCAAGCCACGGATGGTCCGGTCTTTCACAAAGGACTAAGGTCTTTCAAGATGGTGGGGGCAAAAGCTACATCCCGAGAAAGGTACATTTAAGGCCACCACCCAACGAATGGGGCCGCATATGGAGGCGAGTTTCCCGCAGCATAAGCAGAAAACATTTTTGACAGCAGCAGACATCACGAAGCCGTATATCATGCATGAAGTTCGGTTCCCGAGCATATTATGGATCAGTCGCCGAGTTTTCACAAACGTATTATCAAACATAGCGCTTCGAGAGGCAACCCGCGCTTCAATCTTTCCTATTCAATTTCACGTTATTTCGCAGAACAGGTTCGGCTCTTCCGCAATTCGGTATTTCACTATTATTAATTTCAACCGCAAAACGAGCTAAAGATTCGTTCGAGGAACGCAATACAACCATAAAGTCAGCACGAGTTTGGTAAAAATGCTTTCCCATCCAAGAGGATCACCGATCGCACAAAGCCGGTTACTCGATCCAACTTTTTTCGTTATCGCCGCACGCGACCTCCACGCCGCAGAGACGCCAAATTGTGATCTTTCCGCTTCAACGTCACATGATTAATCCGAACGTCGCCACTTTCTGTACTCGTGATTAGTCTTCATCACGCCACGATTTCACGCCGCACGCGACTTTCACAGATCTCCCGCCAATACGCGACGTTAAGTCTAGGGACGCGACGCTGTTAATTTTCACTTTGTCACGTCTGACGTTAGTCTAGACGCCGCGACGCCGTTAATTTCACATCACAGTCAGCGACGTGTCAGCTCAAGACGTCGCCACGCCACCCCGCTTTGGGCCCAAGAACGCTTCATTTTTGACTATTCATCCCAATACACTCCACTACCCGAAACCCTAGCCTTCCCGCCAAGACTTGCTCACCTGACCCGCCGAGTCCCATTTCACACCGGCCTGAGCCCTTATAATCGTTTCCTCCGACCCTTCACCATCGCACCTACGAGCCATCATTCCATCCGGTTCCGAGTCATCAGGGCATTTTCACCCTCACTCTCGTGGCTCGGCTCTAAGCGTACATTTGCTTTCGCAAGTGGCCTTGTGGGCCTGCAGGTGCCCATTCCCGGTTCACACCCAGCTCATTAGTATGTCAAGTTTCATTAGGAAATTAGTTACTTCGATTTCTCAGTGACCACTGTGTGTCGGTGGTTTTTGTCTTCAGGTCAGTGGGTATCACCACTTACATTCGAACCCCCTCGCGACGAACGTCCCGCAAGAGGCGCAATTGTCGCTGCCGGAGTCGGCCTGTACCGAGACCGACTCCCACTCACGACATGTCACTGATTTGGCTCGGAGGTAGCGCTACTGACGTCGGCATCATTTCAAAAACCGATCCTTCATCAAGGAGAAGTTTCACTCACCCCGATGACTTCTTCCTCTAAAGACAATTATGCTGGTGACATGTGTTTTGTGCCAACCACTTCATCCATCGATGAGCGTGGTGCGAGTTCTACTCAATCTAGCATCCCAATGCCTTGAAGAAAGTCATGGGAGCGACGCCTACATCAAGCAGGTGCTCACTAATGAAGAGCTTACAGCTTCGAGAATATGTCCCTCTGTCGTTCTTACCCGGCCTCACGAGCACCCCGATCACCTCGAGATTATACGCAGATTTACCAATGGCTCAGAGCGAAACATCCACACGCCGCCACGCACATCACTTTTCAGCGCCGCTATCGGGCTCATTCTCATAGTTCCGCACCACTATCATCGCCGCGCTCATTCTCGATCGGACGGTCAGGTGGAAGTGATCGCCACCGGCCGTGCTCAATCTGGCGCCATTTTACGGCATATACCGAGGTCGCAAAGCTATCGCAGATGCCATCCCTCCGCAACCAGACAAAAGATGGAACCCGGGACACTTTCCTGATCTTTGGTCGGCAAACAAGTCAGGTGCCTCGACGGCGACCGACATTTGGCTTCACCACCGCGCTTATGAGTTCGCTGCCGGACACCCGTGTCCCGATACCGGGCCACGACAGTGGTCATGGAGGACTCCTGACGAGACGGCTTACGAGTATCGGCTCAGCTAGATCCCCGCGATCCTCAGAGACATTGGTCAGTCCTCGTCCCAACACCTCCACTACCAAATCTCCCAAGAATGACAGCTGGGCAGCCCCTTCACCCTTCCCTGCACCTTGAGGGACCCTGCTCTCCTCATCGGCTTGACGATTTCGATTTGAGACCTGTGGAGCACCGCTGGCCCTTTCGCTCACATGCGCCGTATGACTGAGGCCCTCCCGTGCAGAGGAGCGCGCGCACGTCCCCGCCAACTGGTCACCATTTTGCAAAGCAGCAGCTGAGACTTGATAATCAGATCGCCACAGCCCCACCTTCCACCATCCGACTCACCACCACCGCCATGATCACTGGGGAGCAATTCTTCCACCTCTTTGTTTAATTCGTCTGGGACACCGGCCATTTTATTCAAATGTGGGTGTGGTGATCGTTTTTATTTGTTTAGTTCTGCTTTTGTTTTCTAGTTGTTTTTATAGTGCTTTTGTTTTTATAAAGCGCTTATTTCGTTCTAAATATAGTCGTGTTTCTATTTAGTTCATGTTTAGTCCACTTTTACCCTAGTCGTGCGTAGTTCGCTTTATGCTTAGGCCAGTCAATTCTTATATGTAATAATTGCGTGTTTGTGTGCCATGTTAAAATTGAGGATCACTTTTGGGTGAATTCACGATTAACATGAATGTTCAAATGCATATAATGTTTTGATGCTTTCATTAATTATGTTGAATAGATGGAAAGGGTTAGTGAACCAATCCTGAGTAGTCAAGACACTTGTTCTCAAGAACCCTATCACACTCACACACTAATGACCTTCAGAGCATGCATAGGCGCCGAGACCAACCACTATAGTTCGACTAACCTTGGGAGACTCGAACCATTTAAGTGATGGGACACTTGATAAAGAGGATTGCCATCGAGCTAGCAAAGAAAATACAAAAACAATAGAAAAAGTGAGAAAAAGAAAAGACAAATGACAAAAAATGGAGTATACATAAGAATAAGCGGATTATCAATCGGAATCCGGGCCACGATCCCGAAGATTTGTCGAAGCCTAATGCAGGCGGTAGGTGGGAGTCATTGACTTCAGCGCGCTACATGGGACGGAAGATGGATCGTTCATGACGGTAGCCGAGTTTGGTTAGTGTTCGGGGTGGTTGAAGGGAATTTAATGCACGGTGCCCTTAACAGCTTGGGTGAAGTCACTGATGGATCCATTACGGGAACGCCTTCGGCTAAAACTTCTTGGCACTAGGTTTTCTTACATTATTTTTGAGCACGTAGGAAGTTTCTGGTGGTGTGAATAAATTGGGTGCGTTCACATCCTTTTCCTAGTTAGTTTTTCTTCCAAATTGTTGAGTTGAGCTCGAGTTTGGGGTGTCGAACTAGACATATGCGGAGTCATTCATTATAAGCACGTAGGGGCTTTGGGAAGGCTATTGAGTACCATGGGTTTGATGCACTGAGTCACTTCACCTATTTCCATGGGTACTAGGAAGTCAAATATCTGTATGCATTTTGTGAGCCGGCTTGACACGAGTGTGGTGATCCCAGTGATCCCTATTTTTCGACATGTGCAACATGTAGTGTTAGTGGCATTATGTCGTGTGTGTGTCTGTTTAAGTCGAGTTCTTGCTTGAGACCAGCGAACAAGATTTGAGGTGTGATGAGTACAAAAACACTCGCATATTATACTCGCGTCGGTCTTTCATTTTCACGTTTATTTTGCTGGTAATTTTATAGTTTTGTGGCTAGATTCACGATTTGGTGTCTGTAGTTTGGATCTGCGGTACATTGGAAGCGAAAAGAAGCGCGACTCTTGGAAACATTTTTAGCAATGGAGATCAAAGCGAGAAAGTGGGTATCGTCGCGGCGTTCCAGCGTCGCCGGCGATCCCGCTGCGGCAGCCCCGGCGTCACGGCTTGTCGGGTCAACAATCACCCGAAGTCAACAAAATGGAAAGCGTCGCGGCGATCTCAGCGTCAGCGGCGTCATTCGAATCTGCCCTCATCATTAAAAGCAAAATAAGGCTGTCGGGCATCGGGAGGCGTGCGAACAAAGGCCGCGGAATTCGGGCGTAATATGAACCGAGAAGTGGGATTTATGCTATTTTCTTATTTTCGGATATTAAATTATGTTTTTAACTTGAACATTTTGATCTTTTCACTCGGTATGTTCTAGATTTATTTCTAGGGTTATATTGAACCTGTCATATGGATGGATTAAAGTTTGATCTTTATATTATTCGTTGTTTATCGATTTATTCTGTCTAGCTATTTACGTAGTTAAATTATATGATAATGTCTGTGACGATGCGTAATCACACTAGAATCAGGGTCGAGATGAGGTTTTCAGGGATGCAGGTAGAACGACCTTAGGTTGAATCGGTAAATAGAATATTCCGTCCCCGAAGGTGGCACTTGGGGTTAAACGTTTAAGCATCTGGAATGCGAGTTGAGATAGAGATATACTCAAATATTCACGAGATAAACGGATATACCTCGAGAGAGGATATCTTATGCGTAGATCACACGCCATTGACAAATTAATCGTTGAATAATAATATTTTTTTAAGAAATAATCCATTAAAAATGATAGGGGAGATATAACCCTAGCCTTCAATACCAATAATTCACTAGAATCTAAACTCAGTCGACTTTCATACATTCACCTTCTTTCCTAAAATCATCTTTTCACATATTATCTAAAAAGCCGAACCTTTGTAGTCAATACACCTGTCCCTGTGGATCGATATCCGTACCGCGAGTACACTATATTACTTGGGGCGGCAGCGTGCGCTGCGCACATGAGGCGTACATTTACGCGTTTCGGCACGTCAGTGTTGCATTCATAGTTGCATTTTCATATCATTTTCCATATGATATTACAGTGATATATATATATATATATATATATATATATATATATATATAAACCCCCTATTTTTGTCTCTAATAAAAGGTTGCTCGTTAGTGTCAAATGGACAGCATTGATATGGTTTTTGACAATATTTGTTAAACATATTATAAATACACTAATGTTTCATTTGTCAGAGATTTTGTTGTATAACAAATGTTTTGTTAGTGACAGAACAAAAATGTTTGTTTCATTTCAAGCTACATTTTGTTTATTATGCTCTAAATTGGATTTACTTTTGCTCTAAATATAACTTAATATTATTAGGTAATATGACTTAATTCCAGGCGACTTTAGTTTTTTTTATTATTATTTTATTTCTGGTAAGTGTTTAGTGTCAAGTATAATAGGGGAAGGGTGTTTGGATTGTGTTTACAAGTTATTTTAGCATGAATTAAAAAAGTTAAGTAGTTTGGTTTTTTTGATTTAGTAAAAATTTTCTGAAAATGCTTAGTAAGTAAAAATATATCAAGCTAAGCAAACTATTGGTGCGGAAGTCTTTTTACTGTATTAATTTTATTTTTGACATAATGCTACATCTATACCATGCTCAAAGTCTCATTTTAGATTTTTATTTTGTAAGATTTTTAAATAAATTTTACACATTTAAATCATAAATGAATGAAAGGGATAGTAATAATACATTATCCAATCAAAAGGTACTATTTTTTATCTGAATGGAAACTTGATTTTATTTCTTATATGACACCAATTTGAATGCGTGATTGTTTGGATCCCATTGTTTTAATTTAAGACTGGCATAATTCAAGATGCTTATTTTTCCACCAAATAATATCAGCTGTTTTTTATCCAACCAAAAAATGGAATGCTTTTTTCTTTTCCGTTAATTTATTGACTACTTCAATTGCTGTATTAGTTTTCATATGTTTATTAAATATTAAGCTATTAATTTTGAGGAAAAAATAATATAACGAGAAAATAAGATGCCAGTTATTTTAAATTCTATTATTTAAAAATAATTTCAGTACTGGATGCCTTTTTAATTTTATAATTTTTTTTAAATGTTAAGCCACTAATCTATACTGAATTTACCTTTTTGACAAGATGAAAACTTTATTTTCTTTTCTTTTTTCAATTTTGAAGTTTGTCCGTGAAAAAAAAAATAGTCCATTAATTGGCATTAAATTCTTTTTTTTTAATAATTTTCTATTTTGAACTTATTTTTTTATGAAAAAACTTACTACTTTCTGTGATTTTTTTTTTTTTTTTTTTTTTTTTTAAATTGATGAGATATTTTTTTCAACAAAATTCTAATTAATTCTTTCATTAAATTCATCATTCCAATTATTGCTAATGTCACTGTTTTTTAAATCTATTAACCATAATTTTGCAAATCTTTTTCACCTTCTATATTGTTGTCCCGATATACTTGGTTTTGCCTTTACCTAAAGTACTTGCTACACAAATCTAATTAACCATTTAATGGATTGGATTCCTTTCTATTCATGTTTTTCCCTACCCCTCCTTTATAATATCAATACTCTTTTTACGTGTCCTTTCTTTCTATCATGGTAGCGTTTAATTCTCTACTTAACTTTTTCTCAAAAATACGTAAAGAGAGATCACCATGATATCATTCCTTCTCTTCTATATATGTTCCATCAATAATTTAAAACCCAAAAAAATTAGAAATTTTTTAAAAAATAGTAAAACAATAATAATAATAATAATAAATTATCATAATGATTAAGAGAATCTTAAAAAATTCTTTAGATCTCGGATGACGAAACGGACTGCGCCTTTAAATTCGTCTCGCGAAATTTAGTGATCCAGAAAAGTTTCGTTGAATTCTGAGACAGTCGAAATATTTTTACGATTTTCTGGGTGATAAGTCGCCAGTGACTATAGGGACAAGATTTTTATAAAAATCTCGAAAGTCAGAAAATGAAGATAAGTTCATTTAAACTAAATTGAATCGAAAAAAAATAAATTATTTCGAGAGCGAGAAATGGATAGGAAACGAGATATGAATGCTGCTTGTGTGTAAAAATAAATAAATAAATAAGATAAAAGAAAAAAAAAAAGCCAGGAAAAAGTCGAAAGGGGAGGAGACGGACAGTGTGAGGAGAGAAGAGAGAGAGAGAAAGGGAAAAAAAATTTCTTCTTTATAAGATCTACGAAAATCGAATCATAGGTTTCGTCGAGATTAAGAGTAAAGTTAAATGCCGCGTCGAAATTTACGGCGTGGATGCAAAAATGCGAAGTTTCGTCGAGTGTGAGGTATGGAATTTTCCTATTCTAGTTATTTAGCGCAAAGGTCGTTTAATGGCTTTGAGGTTTTTAACCCAGGGCGTGAGAGTAGTAAATTTAGGTCCGGTACTGGATTGTTTTTCGAACAATCGGGGTCCCAGGAATTGTTTTGGACATTCTGGCTAAATTTTTGGGATGTTTTCGGACGGTGCGGGTGTAACGCCCCCAAGGCCGAGAGTCAGTTGACTCTGCCGTCGACCGCGGAATCTGAGTGGAGGTCGGGTTACCGCGCCACTTTAAAATCGAGACGGGAGATGCTCCTTTGTACGGGGAGCTCTGCAATACAACACAAATACATCTGAGCAATCGATATTTACGAAGCTGATCCACGGATGGGGGAAAAATCCCCAAGAAGTCTAACGATTCGGTCCCATGTTTTGGGGCCGATCAAGTAACCTCAGCGGTATCAAATGCAAAAACATCGAAAAACCATAAAAATGGGAATAAAGCGCAGTAGGAAAATCCTACACTGCTTGGAGTTAGTAAAAAACTTATAAACCAGGGGTCAAAACAGCGTGGCCTGTTTCCGTGATAGAGCGTTTTCACTCTTCTTTCTAGGTAATCAAGCGGTCCGTCAGCGTGTATTTAGAGAGAAGTCGAGACCTACCAGAGATCGCCATTTTGCTCCTCCACACCTACTGCATCTCCCCCAAATGACCCCCACGTTTTTGCCTTTGTTTAAGTGGAGAAGATGATGTCTTATTTACCGAAATTACAAGTTGCCCCTACATTTAATCCATTAATTCGCCCTTTTCTGGATTTGATATTATTCGCCATTTGTCAGTTTTAAATCAGTTTCTCTACTCATACCACTTGTAGTGCGTGAGTACTTCTTTATCTGTGCCTTTAATTGTAATATTCGAAGAAAATCGGTTTACGACAGAAGCCAAGTCTTATCGAAAAGCGTCTTGGAAACTCCGTATCTCGAAAGTACGAAATTTTACATCTTAGTAGATTCGAGGCGATTCAGCGGTCTGTCGGATTTAGATCGTCAGAGATACAGAGAATAGAATACAATTTTAGCAGTATTACACTTTTGTAATTAAAATTACGATTTTGCCCTTATTCCAGAAATTGGAATTTCTCGGGTCTTACACTGGGCTTAATTTTTGGAACTGTTTTCGGGTAGTCTCGGGCTAAGTTCGGGTTTGGTTTTAATCCCAAGACTAATGTCTTCGGGTTTTGTGCTATGTTTTGGTATCACAGAAATTCGGTGACGAACCATGAAGGGACCAAGAGGTGCCCTGTTTTATGTGGGTCCGAGATTTGGGTCATTTTGTGTGTTATTATTGGAAAATATTAAATAGCATGTTGTTGTGTGTAAAAATCATGCTAATATGTGTTTGCGTGATGTATTAGCATGAAAATGGTGATGAATGGAAATTCTATGTAGGAAATATAATTATCCGAAATTTATAAATGTTGCATGTAACTCTTATTATCAGTGTAACGTAACATGCGCAATGAAACTGACACTATCTGCATTTCATATCTTGCGAGACTTGTCGTCATGTGGGTGTGTGTATGCATGGGTATGGTCATCTATCATCAGTGTTGATGAATGAGTAGTGAACTTGTACTTTAGACGACGTCCAATAAATGTTTTATGGTTTAAAACATAAAAAGTGAAATATAGTTAAGTGTGTTGGGGCGGACGAGGGGCCGTGTCATAGTGCTTTAGAACATGGGTGTAAAAGACCGGCGGTGTGATCAGAAAAGTTCTATGAGTGTAAGAGACACGGTGTAAGCGAAAAGTTATGTGCGAGAAATAGCGATCATGTAGTTGTCACTTTGCATAGACTTGGTGTGTGATAGGAATCGGGATTGATTCGGGATTAGTTGCTACGTGTCCACTTGCATTGGAGTGCGGTTGGCCGTGGGGAGCTCGGTATATGTGTGTCATTGAATGCTTACCCGATGGATTGTCACATAGCATAAATATTGTGAGGGAGTCGGTGAGTGACTCGAGATATGGGCATGAAGACATTCCATGCATGACATACGACATTCATATAGACATTTTCACTTTGATGTGTATGTAAGACCCGAGAAATTCCAATTTCTAGAATAGGTGCAAAATCGTAATTTTGATTACAAAATTGTAATTTCGGTTAAAAATCCGTAATTAATTCTCTAGATCTCGAATGTGAAAGCGGATTTATGCGGGTTGGAATCGTCTCGCGAAATCTAGTTAGCCGCGTAAAATTTCGTAAATTTTTACGAGACGTTCGGTGTTTCATTTTTCGAGGAGCGCGCATTTGGTCTTGAAGTAAACAGTGCCGATCTGTGAAAGGCACATATAGCATGTACTCATATCTTAAGTGGTATGAGTAGAGAAATGAAGTGAAAATGGATGGTAGAGATAGTCTGCCGAGCATCGATTACAGTAAGGAGGGACGTAAAATTCGGTATGAGAGGTACGATTTTTAAGTCGCCAAGATGACAAAAGTGTAATAGATGTCAATCTTAACTGCAAAGGCCAAAAGCAAAAACGTGAAGGGCATTTGAGATGCAGTGAAATTTCTGGGTTGTTGGAGAGGGTTTTTAGAGAGAGGGTCTTATAAGATCGAAACGTCGGGCGGAGTTGGATTTGACGGAGCGAAGGAAAGCGTTACGCGGGCATTCTGCGTGTCACGCCGGTTTTGGAGTTTTCCTCAAACTCCAAGAGGTATAATTTTCTCCCTACTTAAGGTTTATTAAGATTTTAAATGTTTCTTAATGTTTCGGGTTGAAATAGAGGCAGATTGAGAGGCCAGTTGGTCGGTCCCAAAACATAGGACGGAATTATTGGAATTATTTTCTTTGCCATGGTGCGTGATAGCAAGTGAGTGAGGGGCTGTTTGGATAAATTAGTGTTGGTTGTGGATTAAATGGTGTTTTGGTATGTATAGGGCCGGAAATGGCCGTGAAATCTGGGTTCAGTAAGTGAACCGATGTTTTGTGATTCTTCGGGAATAGTAAACAAGGGTTTCACTATTCCCGAAATAGTGTTCCCATAAAAATATTTTTGTGAAAATATGTGTTTGGTTAAGTAATTCGAATCGAATTGCTTGTGTTTGAACATTAGCCAGGAGTGAGCTAATTTTGGTGTTTGAAATGATAATTTCATAACATGTTGTATGATTTAATTTTATGTAAATATATTCATGTTTTTATATATTTGCATGTGGTTTAAACGTATTGGAGCGGCGTACGTACGTTAGTATGCTTTGAACATCTAGGAATATAGGAGTTAGTGCATGAGATGAGTCTAGAGAAACAAGGTTCGGAGGGTAGTCTAAAATGTTAATTATCGGAGGGTAGTCCAAACTAAATAATATATCAACCGTCGAACGGCCCAGTTGATATATATTCGTAGGAGGGTGGTCGCGAACAAATAATATATATGTCGTCGAGGCGACAGTGATATATATTCATGGAGGATTGTCCATAATAAAACAAATATTCTCATATACGGGAAGCAGAGCGAGTGTGAGAAGTCGATGAGGCTGGGATCACGAGTTAGTCGTATGAGCGATTGAGTAGGATGCGTGCATTTTGCTTGAATGTGTGTTTATTGAACGTTACTTGTTTGCGCAGGTGGTGAAGTAGCCGCTTAGGGCGATTCTCCTGCGAACTTTAATTTCGCCGTCGTGGACCCTTTTTTCTGGTCTGGGGCGTGCGAGGAACGGCTAAATCTAGAGATTTATTGTGAAGAAAGCTAGGGGATGTGGCTTTGGTGGTTAATACGTGTATTAGAATGCTTTTCATTTTAATATATGTATTGTTTAAAATAAAAATATTAGCTCTTATGCTTGTGGGTATATAGTTAGTTTCATAGTTGGCATGTACATTGAACCGCTTGTTTATGGGCCCCAGTGGTAGTATTGGATATATATTGTATATATTGAATTTATTTTGGACGGTGTATGTAGGTCTTGTGTTGGGGTAGAGCTCCCAGTACAAGGAGACTGCAGATTTAAAGTGATGTGGGATGACTTGACATCCGCTTATATTCCATGAGTTGGCGGTAGTCAGCGGACCCCAGTTTTTAGTCACGACAGTATAAAGGCTTAGGTAACCACAAATACGAGAACTTAGGGTTTTGGGTATCCATCAACACTTGGGTGGTTTGATGTGGAGTGTAAGTGTGTGGAAACCTAGAGAATAAGGGCTTGGGCTTAGGCCATAGTCGAGTAAGAGCATCACCACTAGGTGTGGTTCGATGTTGAGTTTATGTATGAGATTACCTAGGAAAATCACGGGACAAAACTAGGACACTCGTGCCGCGATGGCGTGTTGATGTGTTTGTGTGATTTGAGTGAATATTGTGTGTTGGTATTGTATACCATGTATATGTGTTATGGTTGTATGTGTGGTTAGTGATTAGCACATAGGAAAACAAGTGATGTGTTGGAAGGTACTTACGAGTTTTACGTTAAGCTGGGAACAAGGAAAAGAAATGACTTTTAATAAATTTACATTGGGTTGTTGGATGTGGACCAATTTTTTATTAAATTTTTAAAGATTGAGACACTAGGGTTTAGTGGCGAGGAAACGAGGTTGAAAATTTTTAAGCTAATTCGTTCGAGAAAATTACGGACGGTAGCTCTGGGTTTTAAGCAAAGAGGTTGGTTTGCTGAAATTCTACCGGAATTTATTCAGGTTCTTGCACAAAGAAAAGAATAAGTTGAACTCATAAAATTTTGGGTTGTATGGATGCGTGTTCAAACTCTTTGCATGTGGGAGTAGCGAGGAAGGCTCTTTGGAAGAAAGCAAAAAAAAAAAAAGTGAAGAAAATGGGAAAGAAGCCAAGGTTTTATAAATTTATTGGAGTGGAGAAAATTTTTCGGTGAAAAGCGGAAAAAGTAAGGCATTCAGAGAGAAACACCATGGAAGGGATATCTGATCTTCCCGCTTGCCTGCTGCCTAAAAAAGCAGTATATATGTAGTCTGGGTGAAATGGGCTTGAAATTAAGTCAAAATATCAATTTTTGGCTTGTTTTTAGGTTTCTCAGCGTTTCTGGTCGCGACAAAGCTTTCTTGTCGCGACAAAGCTTTCTGGTCGCGACAGCGGTCGCGATCTTGCTGTCGCGACAGCGGTGTGACATGCTGCTGATCGCGCGACATGCGCTCGCGGCGACATACTTCTGTCGCGACATACTTTCCTAGTCGCGACATACTTCCTGACAGCAGCCTGTTTTTCTTCTCCAACTTGTCGAGGTCATAACTTCTTCATTTTAACTCGGATTTGGGCGTGTGAGTACTCGTTGGAAAGCCCTTTGAATTTAGAATTCAGCCATGGGGGAATTTGAACCATTTGATGTTCCAGATGGTACAGAAAAATCCATCTTTCCAGTGGCGCACTGTGATACTCTCGATTTGACTCGGTAATGTTCCTAAGTCAATATTTTTTTGGACATTGTTCGTGAACCCGGTTCATGAACACTGTTCGTCACAAATTTTTTTTGAAAAAAAAATAATAATAATAATAAAATCAAATCAAATCAAATAAAATTTGATAAATTTTCGAAAATAAAATTTTTGTCGACAACAATATTTTAAATGAAAAATGGATTGCCTTGCATTACCGTAAATGTAAGGACAATGTGTATACACTGGTTTATGTGTATAATTAGTGTCTCGGGACTGTATTTACACCCTTTTGAGATACGTTATTAGTGTTGCATGTTTTGATTGCGTGATTTTATGTTTCAAATTGCATTAAGGACATATACATGGAATGATGTATATGAGAATTGTGATTGTACGGTAATTGCGTAGGAAGTTATATGCATGGTATAATGCGTATAGGAAAAAGGTGAATGCTAAGGTTATGAACTATAGCCTTAGGAACTTGAATAAGGAAACGAACATGAAGGTCTTGAATTTATTTATGAGTGGGTGGCAATTAGCACCACTTAGGAAATGAGCAGATCGATTCATGGTTGCCCAGGAATCTATTAATGGTGGCATATGCATTGCTAAGTTAGGCCCAAAATGAAAATTAAATGACTCTTGTTGCCATTGAACGGTATAGATGGCTAGTAAGAGGACGAGGACGTAGAGGGCGTCCACGAGTGCAGGTCGAGCCTGTCGGTGTTTGATCGGCGGACTTTTGCGAGGTTGTAGGTATTACGGCCGAATCTTTATAGCCGCGGTAGTATAAGCGGTGAAACGGGAAGATCTAGTAACCTTGAGGGTTTAGGGCGCATTATCCTCACGACATTCCCACGGGAGGGGGCCGGGATGGTGACAGACCATTGGTTTATGCAGATCGAGAAGGTGTTAGAGGCCATGGAGATTACCTCTGACACGACCAGGATTAGACTAGTTGCGTTCTAGCTAGAGAATGAGGCCGATATATGGTGGAAATGGGCAAGGACCTCTAGAGACCTTAGAGGAGCCGTTGTACGTGAGTTCTCCCCTAGGGATTAGGGCGAGAATAGGGACAATATATCGAGGTTGCGAGTTAGAGATCTCGGGGACTCTACTCACGGTGGACTTGAGGATTATGGACAAGTCAGAGTTCGAGGTCATCCTGAGGATGGATTGGCTGATAGCTTATAGGGTCATTAATGATTGTGAGCGCGGGAGAGTTACCGCCTACACGCAGGACGGTACTCATGTAATATTTCAGTGGGACAAACATTATATTTTTTCCCCGAGCGATATCACGAGTCCAAGCGTCGGGCGGAGTTAAGCGGGTTAGCTAAGCGAGCCTTACCACAGAAGGACGGGGTGAGACCGGACTTTGATCTACCTCAGTGGTTTGCGAGTAGCGAGATGTTTTCAAAAATGAGCTACTGGACTACCTCCA
Organism: Tetrastigma voinierianum; assembly: GCA_016808115.1. Taxonomy (NCBI): domain Eukaryota; kingdom Viridiplantae; phylum Streptophyta; class Magnoliopsida; order Vitales; family Vitaceae; genus Tetrastigma; species Tetrastigma voinierianum. The sequence goes on from JAEQBH010005968.1 coordinate 95,374, forward strand.
CATGGGGATGTAGACTTCGGTATCGAGTTACACCACTACAGTACTTGCCATCTCTATGACTCGCATGGGATGGCCTTGGATTAGTCATAGGAACTGGGAGTCCGATTCTGAGAGCTATTGGACAAGGGTTTATTAGGCCAGGAAACACTTCATCATGGGGCGCTCGGTTCTGTTGCGAAGAAGGACAAGACGCCGACTATGCGTGACTTCTCCGGCAGTTGAACAAAGTTCGATCGAGAATCGGTAACCATGCAGGGGATTCACGCGATTTGTTGTTGGTTGAGAGGGCGAGTCACACTCGAAGATAGACCGCCGCCTTGAAAGTTTACCATCGGGCGAGGGTTAGGAGACAAATATCTAAAGACGGCATTTAGGGCGCGTTATGGGCACTTTTGAGTTTCTGGTGATGCCCTTTGGATTGGCCGAGTCGCGTTAAGGCATTCATGGATCTCATGCATAGGGTGTTCCAACCCTATTTAAATCAGTTTGTCGTAGTCCTCGTGGATGACACTTTGATCTACTCTCAGTCAAAGTGGGAGCATGAGTATCATTTAAGGATTGTGTTACGATTCTTGAGAGACCATCAATTTGTACACTAAGTTAGGTAAGTGCGAGTTTTAGCTTCTTTGAGGGGAGATTACAGGACACTTGGTGTCGGCTGAGAGTGTTGGTCACAGAGAGATTGGAGGCGGTGATGAGTTAGGAGAAGCCAGAGATGTCGATCTTCCAAGATAAGTAGTTTCTTGGGATTGGCTAGGCCTTACAAGGTCGAGAATGTTTGAAGTTGTCCATTCGGGACGGAATCGTGGGACTTCGCTGCGGGACATGGACTTCATGGTTGGGCGATTGACCATGGGAGAGGAGTCGGATACTTGGAACACTCGGGATACGGTGTTGGTATTGGCTCAAGAGGAGGATCGGCTTTCTCCCCAGTTCGGGAAGGCGGGGAAGACCTACGCTTCACACTAGTTTCGGGACTAGGGTCGAGGATTGAGCATGGTGACGGGTTTCCCCAGACGAGGGGATCGAGACTTGGGACCGGCCTGGTCTAGTTGGCCGTGGAGCCGGGGAGAGTATGAATTTCCTCCACACCCAGTGCGGGTCGGAGGAGCTAGTTTCAAATTTGGGGTGCTATACAAGCAGCACTTTCAACGACCTGGATTGGCGAGGGTCAAGTGTGGGTCAAAGTCAGGGATAGATCAGGGTTACGCAGCAGAAGCGTAGAGGACCTTAGGATGGTACACATATTGGTTGCGATGAGTTGTCGATGTGGTGGGAGACCTAGGCGGGGTTGTCATACCGACCTTGACATTGGTTCAGGCTTATAGGTTGGAGCCCCAGAGAGCCCAGTATAGATGTTCTTCTATAGGATGTAGGGTGAGAGTTGACTTTGATGATTGGAATTATGAGTGAGTGATCTAAGGTCGCTCATGGTGGACGGAATGGGTGTCATTGCGTTTGTGTGCCGCGGTGGCTGTCGCGTCGAGTCGGGTGTGGGTGCACGGTATGGTCATTCACCACTCTTGGTGAGTGTGGGTTGAGTTTGTCTTTAGGACTAAGTCCAATAAAAACTCATAGTTGAATCAGGAAATGTAGGAGGCTCTCAGTGTAAGTAGAAGAGTTGTGTTGCCAGAGATGAAAACACAGTGCAGTTATCACGCGGGCCCGAGTTAGTGATGAGTGGGGTGACTCGAGTTTGGATAGCACTTTTGGAAGTGCGTTGGGTGTTGTTGGTGGCGAGGCTCGGTATGGATGTCATTCGCGGCATGGACTGGGTCGACGGTCCATTGGATTGTCGGTGATTGTGACCTTGGAGAGAGGTTGGCGTTTACCCAGCGAGGTTGTAATAGGGTTACGTGTTGTATGGATTATATACGGTGTTAAAGGACACTACGAGCATACGTCACAAGGTCATAGGTAGAGGATTAATTGCCCTTAGTGGTCGCTACAAGCAACGATTATCGGTAGTATCTGGGCGTATTATATGAGGCATTGTATGGGGAGGCCATGTGAACTCACCGGGTTATAATTGGGCCAAGGGGTGGGGAGGCTGTATCCACTTGTCTGTCGTTGGGGCCACCTCTAAGAAGGAATTGAGCTTGATAGGATAGCGTCTTCTCCATGACTCAGGAAGCCGGCTTGGAAAACTATCTTGTGTGCGACGTCGACCCCTAGAGTTCGAGGTTGGTGATCACGTTTTCTTGAAGGTGATGCCTAAGAGAGGAGTGGTCAGGTTTGGCAAGCGCGGAAAGTTATCACCAAGGTTTATTGGGCCTCCGAGATGCTCGAGAGAGTAGGCATCACGTAGTACCGGTTATGAGCACGCCAGCGATGATAAAGTTCACGAGGTATTTCACGCCTCCATGCTCCGAATATATTCTAGATCCACCATGGTGATCGGGAAAGATTAGTCGATAATATGACTGGCGAGGGACCGTTGTGCATTATTGATACCGCGGATCGCCTTTGATACGCAAAACGTGGAGGCTAGTGTTGGTACCAGGAGTACTGGCGAGGAGGAGTACACGTGGAGTGATACACCGATATGGCCACTTATCCTCGTTTGGGGATGAAGGTACGTAATTTGTCATTTAAAATTTAAATGATCGTTACATGCATGGTAGAGTGCTGGGCTGAGACATGCATGTGCGTGATTGTATTGTCCAATTTCGACGAAATTCTTTTAAGGAGGGGAGAATGTAAGACCCGAGAAATTCCACTGAATAAGGGCAAAATCGTAATTTTGATTACAAACAGAATTTCGGTTAAAAATCCGTAATTAATTCTCTAGATCTCGATGACAAACGGATTGTACCGCTGGGAATCGCTCACGTAAATCTAGTTAGCACGTAAAATTTTGTAATTTTTCCTCAGACAATGAGTCGACACGCCGAGGCACGTATTTCGGTGCCAAAAAAATTTTCGAAGGTAAACGAAAGATATATAGCATCATTTATGCCATGGGTGGTATGAGTAGAGAAATGATGAAAATAGACGTCGGCATAGTGTCAACATCAATTCTCGTAGCTGTGAGGGACGAAGGTCATTATGAAATTTGATTTTTAAGTCACAAGATGACAAAAGTGTAATAGTGTCAATCTTCTTTAAAAGGCCAAAAGCAAAAACGTGAAGGGCATTTGGAGATGCAGTGAGCTCCATTGTTGGAGAGGCGGTGGTAGATGCCGCTTTCTAAGATCCCATGGCACCGACCGCCGGATTTCTCGACTTAAATGTGCTACTAAACGCTCTACGAGCGCATTGTGCCACACGCGACCCCGATTTTGAGTTTCCTCAACTCCAAGATAGATTTTCCTACTGAGTTTTATTCCCATTTTAAATGTTTTTACTAACGTTTCTGTATTGAGATCGAAAGCCATAGTGAACAGTTGGATCGGTCCCAAAACACGCGACCGTAATCATTTAATTATTTTCTTTGCGTTACTAAGGTGTTTGAATCAGGTAATGTTGGATAAAATTGAGTGTTGATTTGTGGATTAAAATGGTGTTTGGTATGAGAATTTAAACGGCCGCGTGAAATCCGGTTCACTATGAAATCGATGTTTTGTGATTTTTGAGAATAGTAAACGAGGGTTTCACTATTCCCGAAATAGTGTTCCATAAAATATTTCTTTAAAATATGTGTTTGGTTAAGTAATTCAATCGAATTGCTTATGCTTTCAACATTAGCCCAAGCTGGTTTAATTGGGCGTTAAATGAGTAATTTCATAACATTGTGATGATTGACTTTTATGTAAATATATTCATGTTTATATTTGCATGTGGTTTAGACTCCGCACGGGATCCCAAGAGATACATGCATTCCATACGCACCGGAAACATCCTAGAATATGGTGGAGCAAGGCATGAGACGAGCCTGGTAGAAACAATGTACTTGAGAGGCCTAAAATGTTAATTACTCCAGGGTAGTCCAAACTACAAATAATATAACAACCGGCCTGAGCTTTACCCATTGATATATATTCATCGAGGTAGTCCATTAACAAATGATGATATATCATCCAGTATTTGAAATACTAATTGATATATATTCATCGAGGGTTGTCCACTAATAAAACGAATATTCCTCACACAGGCTTAGGCGAGTGTGAGAGAGTCTTTGCCTGGCATCGGATCCTGAAATACTACGTAGACATTCACAAGAGATCACGATTTGTCAATGTGTGTTTATTTCTGAACACAGACCGCACTTAGCACAAGTAGCCCACTTGGGTGGCGATTCTCCCATCGAGCTTTAGCTCACCCTGTCAGTGGGACCCCTTTTTTTTTTTTTTTTTTTTATACAGAGCGTGAAGTGAGGAGACGACTGGCCCTAGAGATTTATTGTGAAGAAAGCGGATTTGCTGTACATTGGTATACGTATTAATTGCTTTTCATTTTAATATATGTATCATTTATAGAGCAAAAATATTAACCTCTTGTAATCTATCGCATATAGTTGGTTTCATAGCTGGTACGTACATCGAGTGATCGTTTACGGGCCCAAGTATCAGATTGACAGAGGTATTATATATTTGAATCGTCGGGGATGTGTATGGTAATCGGTGATTGCAGAGCCCCCGCACAAAGGAGACTCGCCCCGATTTTCTAGCGGTGCCTGCACCCGACATCCGCTCAGGTCTCGCGGTCGACGAGTAGTCAACGGGACCCTCGGTTTTGGGCCACATGGGCTGGTTTGGTCATTATATGAGCACTCAGTGTGAGAACTCTCATAGGAGATTATCACTACTGGCAGATTACACTCCCATCATGGACCCCTTTTTTCAGTACATGGAGTTTGAGGTGAGATGCGCCTCCGACGGCTGAAGTATTTGAAGAAGGCCGACATATGAATGACAATATTTTCTTTAGTAAAAAGAGTCTGTAATTAAATTCGACTATTGTATAAGTAGCTCCGCATAATTATGGTAAAAGAGGTCATGATCGGACTCTACTGATCAATGTTTGCTTTATTTTCATATTTAGATTAAATGCGCATGAATATCCAGAATGATGTATACTGGGATACGGATGTATCGACTGGGATCAATATTACTCGCTGGAGATCCCGGGTGGTTATAATTGTACCGTTATTCAAAGTCAGGAGTGTCAGAGCTCCCTCGTGTAAAAGGAGTGCCACGATTTTCAAAAATATATCCCGGAGCAATGGGACAAAAACAACAAGAGATTTGGTCACCCGAAATCCACAGAATCCACTGCTAACGGGTTGTCAACTGGGACTCCTGATTAGCATCACAAATAATAGTTGAGAGAGTAGAGTTTTCAAGGTGATGATGTGTTCACTCATCAAAGTTGATTCTAATATCCAAAGATTGTAGAATTTCTTTTCAAGAAAATTTGTTATGCAACAACTTAACATCATATACAGTTCATAAATATCCAAATTTTCTTTGTTGAATCCAGAATTTTGAGAGTTGACAATATATTATTCTTACATTAACTCATTGCAAGCTTCAACGACATTATCCTTTAATAAAGCACTTATTTTCTCATCTTTGGCCTTTCACCAATTGCTTCTAAGAAATTTCTCATCCTCAAGATGGCTGCCCTTTCATTTTCCATAGCATAAAAAACGCTCTTGTTGAATTTTTCTGATTTAAATCAATTACATCATATTTTCGCTTAATTTACAAATGGAATGAATAAACTTATAGAATAATTTTATTCAGTGTTAATAAACTAAGAAAGTCACTTAATCGGCCTTTAGGAGTAGTATTGCTTGGTCTTGCAATCGTTAATAAGCAAATGAGGACGCCCATCTCCCATAATTTTATTGTTACACCTTAGTATCTATGGATTTAGCTTTTAAATAAGTAATCCGGCATTGTGTTATGTTGTATGATGTTGCTTCGATATAGGTTGGTGGAACTGTGGCCCATTAGCATTTATATTCCGCCCATGAACACAATTCTCATAATACATGATTAGAAGACAAACTATGATTTTAATTAAAATTGTGTTGTGAGAGCAAATCATCTAGATTGAAATATTGAAAATAATTTGCCTCTGTGTTTATTAAATACCAATTTAAAAAATATGCATTAAATGTGTCTTGGATCAAATATTCAAACCTATATTCTTGATGTTGTTTTGGTTGGTGAATCGTTGGCTCATCTAATAAATTATTTCCTTAGTGATTTAATATATCTTAGTTTTGACTGTCTGGTTTAAATCAATTAAAGGTACTAATGATGATAGAAATTGTTTTTTATCATGAGCATTATCCTGCCATGTAATTTCATGAAAAATGTTGAGTGTTTTGAATAATACAAGATTCATTCAATGTCAAATACAGATATTCAACTGGGTGTTTCTTAAAGTGAACAAAGCAACGATGAACATGTTGCACAGGGTTGAACTAAGGTGACTGTGTATATATCACTTTGCACCCATGAAAGTTCGTGGGCTACTTGAAAACTAAGAAAAATTACATCAATGAGCTCATTAGAAAATGAATCAGGCGTTGGTGGTACTTTTGCTTTATCCTTATTATACTGGATGCCTTTTGCTTCTTCTAGCAAATGATAAAGCTTGTAAATTTTTTTTTGAATAGCAATATGAATTAAAGATTAGATAAATTAATTTGATTTTGTTTTTTAAGACTTTGATAGTAGATAATTTTTGGCTTACTCTCTATAATTTATTAGCTTATATGTGAAATACAAATATGATTTTCTATTACAGTTGTTGCATTCATAGTTGAATTTTATTGCATTTTCCATATGATTTTCTATTACAGTTAGGTACCACTAAGCAAGATTTCACTTTAATTTTTTTAGCTTGCATCAAATGGATATCTATAACTACTAATATTATGTAATCTTTTCCAAATATTAGATTAATTCCTCATTATGTTACATACTACTCTAAGAAAAAATTTAAGGAAGAATAATATATAAAAGAATTATGTTTTGATTTTATAGAAAAACCTAATGTATTGTAGCCTTTGTTATTTTAATTTCTTTTTTAAATTAAGAAACATTTTATTGTGTTAATATTCAAATTCCTTCATATTTAATTTTAGTTTAATTAATATATATATATATATATATATATATATATATATTAAAAGTTTTCTAAATTTTTCAATTACTAATTTTTGTATGACATATGTGAAAAGTATAAGTTCAACAAGGTTTGTGAAGTTGGAAAAATGGGCCATGTAAGAAAAAGAGGCTTTAAATAATAATAATAAGTATAAACCTTTCTACTTCTAGAGAATAATAAAGCATAAATACTATATCTCGAAACATGATCCTGGCAATCGTAGTCAATCCCATTATGATGATAACAAATGGGGTGGGGCCTAATTCCAATCTACTTTATTTGAACTATTGTTATCCAACTCATCCTTACATAATGCTGCTAAAGTTAAACACAGATTTAAAGTTTAGCTTAAATCTTGGTGACAAATTAAAAAATAATAATAAATAGAATACAATTTATATTATAAAATTAAAATTCTTATATGGAAATACTATATGAATTTGTTGTTTTTTAAAAGATTATTTAAAATAAATTATTTTAGTTAAATTTTTTATTTAATTAAAAATAATTATTTAATAACTATTATTTTTTCAGAAAGGAATTATTTTACATTATAATAGGAAAATTAATATTTTTAATAAATTTGAAAATACATTATAGAGTCATTAAACTTCAACTTACTCTTAGTAGCCTCAACACTCTGTAAGAAAAAATGTGATACAATAGTTATTATGTACCTTAGAAGGTAAAATTCTCTCATGACTAATCACCACTGTGGAGTGTGGATTAGCATCTCTCGCTCTTCTCCCTCTGGTTTTCAACAGACTAGATCATACTTGAGGTTCCAATAATGATGAGTTTAATGTGAATTTATTTATGATTACTGAAGAGCAAGGCATCTCCACTCAGCTTCGATCCACCGCCTGAGGTGAACTTCTCGATGCGGCAAAGTCATTCACGATTCACCCTTTCAAAAGAGAAAGAACGCTCTCACTTTCTTTCTTTCCCTTGATAGATTCTAAACACCCCATAGAGAGGAGAACCCAACCTTTCCTCCAGACGCCTGCACCCCGGTCCGTTAATCATCCACAACCTGCTTAAGATGAAGTGAGGCCTAAGCATCAACGCTTATACGAATTCTGTGCAGAGTCTCCTGTACGGAGCTCTACCTGTGGTTATTCAGATATAATCATCCCTAAGCAATTCCAATATATGCAATATATATCCAATATGGCCACTTGGGCCTCGTATAAACGATTCAATGTACATGCCAACTATGAAACCAACTATATACCCAATAGTTACAAGAGTTAATATTTTTACTTAATAATACATATATTAAACTTAAAGAGTTCTAATACATGCAGAACTAACCTGTGCCATGACCTCACTTTTCTTCACAATAAATCTCTAGGACGAGCCGCCCCTCGCACGCCTCCCCAGACTGCAAAAGGGGATCCCACGACCCGGCCGAAAGCAAAGCCTCGCAGGAGAATCGCCTCATGGGCTACCCACCACCGGCGCAGCGGTGGAACGTTCCAACTGAACAACATCTGCCAAAACGCACGATCCTACTAACGCCTACGTGACCAACCTTGCATCCCGAGCTCCCCACTTACTTCACCGCTTGCCTGAGAGAATTCATTCATTTTATTAGTGGGCAACCCTCCGATGAATATATAGCTCAACGTCTTAATATTGATATATATTATTTGTTTGTGGACTACCCTCCGATGAATAAATATCAATCAGCCGTCCTGTTCGCTGATATATTATTTTAGTCAGGACTTTACCCTCCATGAATGAACATTTAACTGGGCACCCCACCATGGATATATTATTATTCTGACTCTACCTTCCATCAATAATATTTTAGACTGACCTCAACCACTTTCCTCTAGACTCATCTCATACTAACTCCTATAATCCCAGAGACAGTCTCCAAACAAGGAAGTGGACTTACGCACGCCACCCATCCGCTTCTCTTCTCTATCATGCAAATGAGATATATGTATAACATATTTAACATAAAACTTTAAATCTACACATCACCTAGTTCACTGGGCCATTGATCATAATGGTAATTTTAATTAATCAACGCCAACATGCATTGCCAAAAAAGATATATTTAGAATGATTATTCGAAATATGAACTCTGAAGCATTATCTCTAAAATTAGGAAATGTTCGGTCACTGATGAACTTAATCACAAATATTTTTGCCTAAAGATGATGGTTAAAGCATTGAATGCAACAACACACCCATCACAACCAAACAGCTCATTATTGGCACAACAAACATATAAGAGAAAATCAAATAATTTTTATTAATTTGTACCTTATGTTTTGGGACTGACTAAACCCGCTTCTTCTCACTACTAAAACTAACTTAAATGACTTAAAACCTTTTTAAATAAATAATGAAACATGGTGAGAGAAAATCTACCTTTGAGTTGGTTAAAAACTCGCGAACTACCACAGAGGTCGCCTCTATTGTGAGAATGCTTTCTCTCCTCTTATACACTGTGTCATTGTTTTGATCTTTGAAGAATTTTGATAGATAGTTAAGTTTCTCTTCAAAATTGAATTCGCTGCCACGGAATTCCCGCTTCCTCAAATCACGTTTTTCTTTGTCAATTTCGATAAATACGTCATCGCACTTGTCTTTAACATTTGAATCCCATTAATTGATTAATTTTCTTTACCAATAATAAGACTTGTAATACTTCGTACAATCCGATTACATTTTCTTCCATCTAACACTTTAGATTTACAGATGATAATATATGTGCTTCACTGACTGAATTAATTAATGCACTCAAAACATGATGCCCCAAAATCATTTTGTTCCTAATCTGTTCTTAATATTTACTAAATTTTATTTATTAACTGATATTTAATTATCTGAACTAATAAATCCATTTTGCATCATCCATTGAGGTTCAGAGAATTTAACATATGACTTTTAACCAATTATAATCTTATAACTGCAAACACATTCTTGTCCCTTATTCCGTGAATTAGTTCTTATCTCACATCTTCCTGTACTCTATCTCAACTAGACTTGATTTAGAATCACATAATATGCAAACTGACTTCAATGATGGTAAAACAATATTTAAACTCAATGACTGAACTAATGAATTTCTCATCCTAAATGCATTTATGAGGCAGGCCTCATGATTTGTCCCTCCAGCCAAGCTCCCACTTTCGCTAATTCTCTCCCCACCATATCATCACCACAGACTTAATGAATGACTTTTGCCTTACGCCCAAACTGATTACATCACAAATGACTTGACTCTGGTCCTTCCTGTACATCCCATCTGTCAACTGATCTCATTCAATCCAACAAGTATGATTTGATCCTGAGGTATATATATCAGAGCATGGACACGTGGAAACGACTCAGACACCTTTATTATTGTTAAGCAACTGAACTGTGACAATTATTTTGACTCCTTCCAGCATCTCCTCTAAAGGCTGATAAACCCTCAAGAAGAGGTCTCATGCATTAATCCACTCACTCTCTCTTAGATCCACCTTCATGAAACAGGATCACCAACTTCAACTCCCATGGCCCACTAAACATGAGACTGCTGGCGTAGCTCTTCACCACTGAGCCAGAGGAAGACGCCGCATCAAGCCCACCTCTATGGGTCTGACGACTGGCGATCCGGATGGAGCCTCCCAGACTTTGGCCCGGAACAACTCATGATCATGGCTCCTGGCATGCCTCATGACAAGGATTCTGAGACGCCTCAGAACGTTGTTGTAGCTAATTCACCAGGGCAATTAATCTTAATTTTGATGATCCAGATGTATACCATGAATATTTCTTAACAATCAAGATGTAATCATAATGAATCTCCACGAACTTTCTTGTCAAAGGAATCAGCGAATCTCTCCCAAGGTCATAATCGACTGATGAATCACTGGATTATTAACTGAATCCATGCCATGTGAGATTATCCATTTACCAGCTTTGAAGCAAATGAACAAAGAACTGGGGCTGCAATTGAACGTAGATTCAAACTTCAGCCACTAATCTTCAACAGAACTCACCGCGGATAACTCATCGGGGAGCGGCATCTCTGATTGATATGGTCCTTCGCCACTGTTTCGGCTTCCCATTCTGAACGCAGAGTTTTCAATGATTAGTCCAAAACAATTCCAAACTGGTACCACCGGCAGAGGTGAATGATCGTATCGCGCAATCAGTAATTTAATTTTACGCCATGTTATCGCAAAATACAAATCGTGAATAGTATTATCATAGTGTGAGATTCCACTCCCTAGCATCCACAGCTGAGCGTGATCCTAGAGATCTCACTACTATCCTGACCCATCAGTCAACTCAATTTTCAAGATCCAGTAAACATCATTCCCGCTTCGATACTTCAACTTAAGCTCCAAACTAATATCTTTTCGCGAAGACAACCCGCTGTGGTTCTGATTCATCATAACCCGGAGATATCAACTCATCCATGTACTAACCCTTGATGATCAACAAATTTCAAGAAAGTCTTAACAATCTCAAAGTCCATCGCCTCACCGCTGAACTGATCTCATCTCACTTCGACCAGCCACTTTACTCCGCCTGACCTGTTGGTCGAAGCGTCAGAGTAACTCAACTGAATCAGAATTTTCCAACCCCAATAGTGGGTGGTAGGAATGAACCATTTCGTCACGCTTAACCCACCGGGATTATCAGCCTGATCCTGGCCTTTGGGAACCTCATTAATATGTTTAATCCTGCCTGTCTGAATTGAAGGTACAGACCTTCATTTCATCCCTGAACTGAGAACTGATCCTCCTGATATATCAACAATCCTGGATTGTACAGTGGCTCTGGGTGATCTCACTTTCCTTCACATTGGCTGGTCTTAAACCATTGAATCATGGTCCTTGAGCAACCCTTATTATCCCTACTGACTGATAACCATACAATTCATTCTCATGATCTCCCTGAATAATTTGCACCTTAACCCAAGAAACTCACTATCTCTGAAGATTTGACATTCTGGTCAAACCCCATCTTGTCTCCAACTTTCTCTAGTCACCACTTCGGAAGCCACACCACAGAACCAAAATCTTCCCATAGTTAAACCCCACTACCACTTAATTTGACGATAATCTAGTAATATTCTTCCTTGAATAAATTAGAACAACTGGTGATTTCTCATGTTCCCACTCTTGAATTAGGAATGACTAAATGTCACTGCAAGACATACAACTCACTGCAATAAGGGGTCAATAACTGATGATTAGATCCATGAATGCTTGGCCAAGATCGCTAATCCAGTGGTACTCCACCTGAAACTGGTGTGCCCATGGACCATGTCTCTGAAACGCGCCACCCAGATATTCATTTCCTAAGCCTCAATGATATAAACTACATATATCCATTTTATAGATCATGCTCTCTCTCAACCTGATCAAACAAATTCATTAATCTTTGTAATGGAAAATCATTCTTGACTAATCCTGTCCTGAATCATTAATAATATAACATAATTTTTGCCTTCCTTCTCTTCGTGAACTACAGAACTGGGGTTTGCTCATGGAGGAAGTGCTCTGGTCATTGAACCTCAACAATAGTTTCTTGAACTGACTCTGAAGCTCTTAACTCAACCAAATGTCTGTGAGCCAGAGGATGGTGAAACACCGTGTAACCTCAGACTAAGTCTACATCCCAAGTGTGAGGTAGTCTGCAGTCATCCCGAAAAAACATCCATTTTTCGTGATGACTACTCTGTGGATCCGGTCTCACTTCCTTTAACCTAGGTAGGTAAGGTCACAGCTGAACCCCACCAACTGGCCTGATGACTGAACCCAGAGGATTGTCTGTAAACACCATTTACCTCCAAATATGAACACTGAAAATGTCCCCATGAAGAACTCCTCCTGTGTCTACAAATCTACACTTGACCCTGGTTATCAAAGATCCATCCCTGTGATGACTCAACTCTGTATGTCCAGATCCTTTTAAATACCTGAATCGTGAGTAGAGTCTCAGATCTCATGTCTCAAACCCCAGACATCCTTATTCTCGCCCAGATCCTGGTGAGAACTCAAGATGAGAACTGGTTCTCTTAAGGTCTCAGAGGTCCTCGCCCATTTAAACATGAGATAGGCTCTATCTTCTCGCTTAATGCGAATGGTCTTATCCGGGTCACAAGCCGAGGGTGACTTCAGCAGCCTCAATGCATTTTTCTGTTTGTGATGAACAATGGTTCAACACTTATTTTTCCTTGAGTTCAAGTTTTGTTATTTGACATGCTCCTTAAACCTCCAAGACAGATCCTCCCTTGTCATTCACACTCAAACATGGTTAGAGAAGACTATCAATAATTTTATAATCCTCAAGTAAAGTAAATTTACTAAACACTGCAGGTTTTGTCTAGACTTGGGTGACGTCCATAGTCTCATCCTTCATCAACATTACAATAATTAATACTTTACAACGCATCTGTTAATTTCTCATTTTAATGAATTATGAATAGATGTCAATAGTGATATTTGACAACCTTTGAACTGATCTGTTTATTTCCAAGGGAAGTAATCTGAAAATCCATTAATTCATTAATTTTATAAAAATTCTTAAAGCCTTGCTCTATTTCAAAGACCCAAACCCTTCAATAGAATTCAACTTAGATTCACTGATTTCATAATGATCATAATTTATGTATTAATTTTTGGACAACTTATCATGCAATCAATTATCAAATGGTAGTGAATCTAATATAAGATCTGGGCAAGAGAATCATACTCTGAGACATCTAATCACTGTTATATAATCTGGCAGATATCAACACTTCATGCTTAAATATTATTTCATTGGGAATTTTATTTCTGTACTTACTTTTGAAAACTTCATTTTCTAAAATCTAGATCGCAAATCTATTCTTCTGACTTATCTGATTTTATTTGAACTTAATAAACTTTTTTTTCAAAAAATTTCATTTCACACTGAACTGGTTCATTTGTATAATCAGAAACAGTCACAAACCTGATCAAAACAATGAAAATAACAAGGTCACTTGTTTTTTCAAAGACGCCTAGCTTATGTACTCAAGGCTGATCGCCAATACTTACGCCATCTTCTGTCATTGTTTGATGCCTTCAGCACACACGCTCACTCACTGTGTACGCTCCACAGATACTCTATTTCATGGCTCCACGTCACATACGTCACACGCACTTACGCTTCATTACTTCAATACTTGTCACGCCAAATACTAACACGCCATAACCGCTACAAGACGCTCCGTATGCCTAGCACGCACGTCATGACTCGCCACGCCTGTTTCTAGCAATTTAATGGCAAAGAGTCTGGCCTGCATCCAATTTTAAAATTTTTTTTTTTCCTATTATTATTATTATTATTATTTTTCCAATATTTCGCAATGGAAAATCACTAAAATTATTTATTATTTTTTTTTTTCATTGATTAATTTCAAATAAATTTTAAAAATTTTATTTGTAAATTTCATTTTCTTCAATCAGACTAATTTGTAAAATCTTAGAAAAATTATTTTCATCGTTTTTTTTTTCACGTAGCCTTCCTTGCTACTTCAAGAAAATTTTAATCAGGAATTTTAGTTATTTATCTCAGGCAAAACCGAATAATTTTCTAGTTTTCCACAAACCACAATCATCTGTCCAAATCGAGCCGCCCGCACTGCTCGACCATTTTACCAAAAAAAATTTCAACTAACTTGTTCCTCACACTAATCCTAAGTGTTCAACATTTTAGCTTATTTGTCCTAAGTGCTAATTCAATCTCAAGCACATTAACCAAAACACAACATATAATCAATCAACATGTTATAACATCAATCATACCACTGATGCACGGATCATAATCAAAACATGTTATTCTAATTTTCTCTCGTGCCTTCCAGTAATCCCACACTTAACTAGATTTACCACACCTGTTTTATGGGCTCTTCCTCAAATCCAAGGGGCCTAAGCTCCAAATCTCAATCCATAGTTTCACTCACCGCCCAAGTTCACATTAAACCACCTAAAGGCGATGGATACCCTACCCGAGTCCCTAGGTATTCGGGATACCTAAGCTCGATACTGCTCGGCGACGCCCTCTAAACCCTGGGTCCTGACTACCCACAACCATGAATATTAAGTGGAGGTCACACCCGACGCCACTTTAGAAAACCCGGGCAGAGTCTCCTTTCTCAGACGGAGCTCCCACCCAAAAATGCACTCGTGACATACCGTCCCAAACAACTGGGTAATGAGCACGAAGAGTATATCCAATATGCACTTCGCCTAATAAACGCATTCAATGTACATGCCAACTACGAAACCAACTATATACCCAATAATACAAGAGCTTAATATTTTTACTTGCAATACATATTAAACTTAAAAGAAATCTAATACACGTGACAACCACCAAATCACATCTCGCTTTCTTCGCTGGTAATAATCTTCAGGATTATCTTCTCGCATGCTCCCCCTGTGACCGCAAAAAGGGGATCCCATCGATCAGGGTGAGCTAAAGCTCAAGAGAGACTCGCCTCAAAGGCTACTTCACCACCTAAGCGCAGCAAGAACGCTCCAATTTAAACAAACATTCAAGAATGACGATCTCTACTAACGTTTACGCGACTAACTCAGATCCCGAGCTCCTCATCGATTTCTCACACTCTGCTGGCTTCAGATGAGACTATTCATTTTATTAGCTGCAACCCTCCGATTTAATATATATATCAACGCCGCTCCGACGACGATATATATTATCTTGCTTCGCGACTACCACGACAACATCAACCTGGCCAGCCCGACGGCTGGATATATTATTTAGTTCAGACTTACCCTCCATGAATGAATATCAACGGGTCATTCCACGTCATATATTATTTGGGCCGGATTACTCCTCCGATCATTTAATATTTGTATCACCTCCGAACCACTTTCCTGTAGACTCATCTCATGTACTAACTCCTATAACTTGGGATGTTCCAAGGTATATGGAATGCATGACGCCAGCCTAATTCGTTTAATCACACAAATATATATACGAATATATTTACATAAAACTTAAATTAATAATCAAATTAATACTGTATTTATCGATCATATTACCTAGTAATTTAATTTAAATCACTGCCAACACGCATTTTCAAAAATATAGTATTTTTAATATTATTTCATGTAAGATAAACTCAATATCTTAAAATTCATGAAAACACCTGGGCTCACTTGAGAACCCAATCATACCTATCTTCCCACTAAAGCATATCAAGCAAGCATTTAATGCACAAATTAACACCTTATCACAACTAAACAGCCCCACCTATTTCTCAGTCACGGTCACAAGAGAAAATCCCAACAAATTCCCACAATTCTACCATGTTGGACTGACTAAACTACTTCTCACGCTCAAACTTAATCGAATTGATCTAAAACCCTTTAAAATCGAATAAACACAAGAGTGAGAAATCCACCCTTTGAGTTATCAAAACTGTAAACTCAGGCCCACGCGCAGCCGCCCGCGTAACGCTCCCTCTCGCACCGGAAAAGCTCATTATCACTGATCTCAAGAATCTGCAGAGGTTCTGCTTTCTAAAATTAATCTGGCTAAGCATTGACCTCCTGCTTCCCCAAATCACGTTTTTCTCTTGCTTCAATTGAGGAAGAAGGCCACTGTAGTCTTTTGTCCTCTAGTTCACTATAATCCCATTTAATCGATTAATTTTTCTTTCTTACGCTTTGATGATTCACTACTTCCTAACATCTCATTTTCATAATTTCTCTACCATACCAATTTATGATATTAATAGATTAACTATACGCGCCTTCGTTTCCATCGAAAATCACTTTACTACATCAAATGCGACGCCTAAAACGTGCCGACCCGACCGGTCCCGCACATTACGAAATACGCATAACTAGATATTTCTCGGCATTTCCATTCCAACCCGCATAACTGCTTCTCGTCATCCGAAAAGCCAGAGACTAATTACGACTTTTAACCGTAATTATAATTTTATAATCAAAATTACGATTTTACTTATTCCAAAATTGTAATTTCTGGTCTTACACTCGACCTCTCCTTTGTCTCTTGCGTTAGGGTTTCAACCTCCGCTTCTTTGACTTAGGGCCTTCAATTTCTATTTTTCTATGTTTAACTTTTTTTTCTGATATTTTCCTGATTGATTGGGTTGATTGAGCCTTATTTTGCTCAGGGCTTCTTTCAACGCGATCTTTTAGGGGTTGTAGAGAAATTGATAAGTGCGATTCACTGTCAAGAGCCTTCTCAAAGAATGCTCTCAAGAACTACTACACCAGGTCTGTAATTCTTTATTGCTTCGTGTTAAGAATCCATTGGTACACAGCTCTTCATCAGACCTTTTGAAAACACAATCTGTTAATATTGCTGGGAAATTCTATAATGCCTTCCTAGTGCCGGAGAAAAGGACATTGATGGTGTTGAGAAACGTGTGAGGAAAATAATCAAGAGAGAGAAGGTTTAGAGAACCTCAACCATTTTATTAAAGAAGAAAACCAGATCAATTTATACAACCAACAGAAGATTCCAGAAAGGGAAAAACAGTCTCCTAACTAGAAGCATCGAGACGTGGTGTAAATGATGGCTTGTTGAGCAAGCTTTGATTAGGCTCACGAGATGCTTCACGTGTTGCTGTAGTTACTTCAACAGGCCCCCACAAGCGCAACAGAGGTTCAGCCATGGTTAGCTTGTGACACAGAAACTGACATCGATCTGATTTACAAAAGCTTTGTAAGTAAGTCAAATGTTCAGCTGTAGGAATATACCGAACTTCAAGCTTATGGTCAGAAATAAGATTGCGAATGAAATGAACGTCCAGTTCTATATGCTTGGTCCGAGCATGATAGACTGGATTTTTGGCTAAAGCTTGTGCACCAAGATTATTACTCCAAAGAATTTAAGGCTGAGGGTGAAGACTAATTCAATTGTAAGCAAGTTCTGAACTCCAACAAGATCTGCTGCAGCAGTACAAAATCTGTACAGCCTCACAGACTGAGCAATCACTTGCTGTTTTGAGCTCCAAGTTATCAGATTACCACCAAGGAACACACATATACCGCCTCACTTGATTTTCGGTCATCCGTTGCTGCCCAATCTGCATCTGCATATCCTTCTAAGGTTAGAAACTGAGTAGGGGTAAAGGTTAAGCCACGAGTAAGAGTACCCTTGATATATCGTAAAATTCTTTTGCAAGCTCCCCAATGAGCTACAGTAGGAGCATGGAGAAATTGGCTCAACTTATTGACAGAAAAGGCCAAATCAGGGCGGGTCAGTGTTAGATATTGCAAAGCTCCTATAGTACTTCTATATAAGGATGGATGAGAAAAAGCTTCACTGTCATGAAGATATAGTTTGTTACTGAGGCACATAGAGTGGTGTGGACAAGACTTGGGCATTGAAATATATTGGTCTTATGAAGTAAATTCTAGCGGTATATTTGGTCTTGGACAGATGGAGACCAGAAGAACTCTGATGCACTTCAAAACCAAGAAAGTAATTTACAGCTCCAAGAGACTTGAGAGCAAACTGAGCATGAAGGTCTTGGATTACTTGTTGAATATCATCTTTATTTTCACCGTAATAAGAATATCATCGACATATACCAAAAGCAACAATAGTCTTCCATGTATGCGGGTGTGAAAGAGAGATGGCAGACATAAATTTGAAAAACCCTAAGCAGGAAGAGCTCCTTGTAGTTTCTCAAACCAAGCTCTAGGAGCTTGCTGTAAACCATATAAAACCTTTCTAAGTTTGCACACATGTTTGGGCTTTTCAGCATCAACAAACCCTTCAGGTTGTGCCATAAAAGCATTTTCTTGTAAATCACCATTAAGAAAAGCATTGTTGATGTCACCCCTGTTGGATGTCCCAACCTTGTGAAACAGCTAAGGTGAATATAATTCGAATAGTACAGGCCTTCACAACTGGACTAAACGTCTTAGAAAAATCCAAACCAGCTGTTTGTTGAAAGCTCTTAGCAACCAAATGAGCCTTGTATTTATCAAGAGATCCATCAGCCTTAAGTTTTGTTCTGAAAACCCACTTACAACTGACCACATGAAGATTATCTGAACTAGGTACCAAATCCCATGTGTGATTGCGAATCGCGCTTGATATTCATCATCCATGGCCTTCTTCCAATGTGGAAAATTAAGATCAATAGATGCAGTAGCAGGTTCAGAATGGAGAGAGGTCAAATATTTTTGGCTTAAAAATACCAGACTTAGACCGTGTTTGCATAAGATGAATTGAAGAAACTGGAATAGGAACAGGGGGAATCTGAACTTGAAATGGGACATGGAGAGGCAGAATCAACAGGAGAGCAAAGCTCATGAGACTGAATAAGAGGAAATCAGAAGAGTTGGATGAAGGAAGATATGGGACTCAGAAGAAGAAGTAGTTGTAGGTGCAGAGCTATAGGTGCGGCAGAAGATGGTGAAGCAGCAGTAGATGAAGGGGTTACAGAAGAATTTAATATACCAGAGCCAGAGGTTGAAATTGATGTAGGAAGAAAAAATGCAGGAGCACCAAACTGTTTGACAAACTGAGAAGGAGGAGAAGAAGCTTTTGGTGCAAAAAAGAGACTTATATGGAAAACAGTTTTCAACAAAATTCACGCTGCGAGCAACATAAATTCTGCCTGAGGAGTGAAGGCATCTGTATCGTTTATGAAAGGGGCTGTACCCCAAGAAAAGACATTTGGAAGTTCTGAAAGCAAGTTTGTGTTTATTATAAGGTTGCAGGTATGGAAAACAGGCACACCCAAAATTTTGGAGAAATTTATAGTCAGAGGGTACCCCAAAGAGTGATTCAAAAAGGTGGAAAATGATGAAGAACAGAAGTTGGTAGTCGATTCAACAACATAGCAGACACAAAAGCTTCCCACCAAAACAGTAGATCCATTGAAGCCTGAGCAAGCAGAGTGAGACCGATTTCCACAATACTTCGGTGTTTACGTTCAGCTCGTCCTTGTTGTTGGTGTGTATGGGGACAAGGATGACGAAAAACAATACCCAACTCATTCAGAATAGATTGAAGGTTTCTGTATTCGCCTCTCCAATCTGATTAAGACATTGGATACGCAGCATCAAACTGTTTTTTAACCATAGTATTAAAATATAGAAACACTGAGGGGAAGCATGACTTCAATCGAAGAGCAAAAATCCAGGTATATCTTGTGAAATCATCAACGAACAAGACATTGTACTTGTAACCATCTAAAGAAAGATGAGGAGCAGGCCCCCAGACGTCGGAATGCACGATCTGAAATGGTTTTGTAGTATGTTGATCAGATAGAGGAAATGAATGTTGGTGTAATTTCCCATATTGGCAAGCATCACAAAATAAAGGAGTAGTGTGAGGCAAACTATGAAGATTTAACTGAGTTAGAACTTTATTTAAAACCATCCAATTGGGATGACCAAGCCGATTGTGCCAGAGGGCTACTACATGTGCATTACAGGAACTAGAAGTGGCAGAATTACAAGAATCGGACATATCAGTAGTTTGAGAAACATTGTGAGCAGTAGAGACACTCTGAGCAGTAGAGATATTTGGAGCAGTAACAGTGGTGGTGATGGGTGAAACAGGACGAGGAGCTGAAGTTACTAGTGCAGGTGCTGGTGGAATATAAAGCTGATACAACCCATTCTTAAGCATGTTGTGCAGGAGGACAGCCTTCAAACTTTTGTCCTTTACATAACGGCAAGAAGAATCAAATTCAATAACAACATCATTCTCTAGTGTTAGCTTGGATATGCTGACTAGATTTTTGGTAATTGAGGGAACCAACAAGATATTGTGGAGCTTGAGAGGTTTAGAAGCAGGGATGTTAAAATGTCCAATATGAGATATAGACAATTGAGAGCCATCAACAAGAGCAAGTTTACCTGAGCCAGAGTAATGAGATTTGACTGTCATGGAGGCATCATCTGCAGCAGCAAGATGTGTGGCTCCACTGTCCAAGAACCATGCTGTATTAGGTAGAGTAGAGTGAGAGGCTACACAAGCTTGAGGAAGCGAAGCTGAGAAATCATCAGAAAAAACTGCAGAAGAGCAAGAGTTTTGATAGCTAAGATCAAAATGGTGATAGCATTTTAGGGAAATATGGCCAGTTCGACCACATATCTGACATAGAGGCTTATTAGAATTGCCAAAATGTTGAAAATGGCGGCCACTAGAAGAGAAACGACCACGTCTTCCTTGACTATGACGACCATGAAGCTTGGCTGAAAAACCACGAGTGCCTGAATACGAGTGCTTTTGAGCAAAATGAGCAGCAGATTGTGACACATCTACAGTAGAGGAGGCAGTAAGATTTTCAAGTCTCATCTCATGGGTCTGAAGCATGTATTAAACCCCTGGTAGAGTAACAGAATCTCTAGATGTGAGATTAAAAACAAAAGAATCAAATTCAGGTCCCACACCTCCCAGAATATAAAGAATCAGTTCATCATCGGTAACAAGCTGTCCAGCAGCCATGAGATCTTACGCAAGGGACTTCATCTTCAGAATGTAATTTTCCAGAGGCATTGCCTTTGTGGTTTGAAGTGAGAATCGCAATTGCAAAACTCGTGCTTTGGACTTTGTGGAAAAGAGTAGATTAAGAATGGACCATACCTCGGCAGGAGATTGACAATTAACAACATGATCGAGCATCTGTTCTGAGATGGATGAGAGCAGGCAACTTAGTAGAAATTGATCAATTCGTAGCCATGAGAGATATTCTGGATTGCTAGAAACAACTTTTGGAGTGAGAGGATCATTGGCAAACTCCGCTGGTTTCGTTCTGGTGCCAAGAAGAAAACCTTCAAGGTCATGAGCACGAACTGCTGGAAGTATTTGAGATTTCCAGAAGGTAAAATTAGATTGGACAAGCTTGATAGTTATGGGAGTAAGAGTTGTAGGGATCACCATTGGCAAACTTGGAGGAAAAGAAGAAGAAATCGTACAAGGAGAGGAAGCCATGGTTGAACCTTTTCAAAGCTTTGATACCATGTTGAGAAACATGGTGAGGAAGATAACCAAGAGAGAGAAGGTTTAGAGAACCTCAACCATTTTATTAAAGAAGAAAACCAGATCAATTTATACAGCCAACAGAAGATTCAGAAAGGGAAAAACAAAGTCTCCTAACTAGAAGCATTGAGACGGTGTAAAACATTTGGATTGTTGAGCAAGCTTTGATTAGGCTCACTTGATGCTTCACGTGTTTCTGTAGTTACTTCAACAGATGGAAATAAGTGGAATCTTCAATGTGAGCATCATGAGGGAGTTTCTAGGCATCGGTATAGGTATGTCCCTCCAATGACTCCTAAAGGATTTTGGAATATTGGATTTGATTCTGAAATGTGAATATTTAAGCTACAACATATCTATTTGAACCATTGCAGAATTTGATATTTAATTATATTATTTGCTGCTTTCTAGTCTAACTCCTAAGTGAAAGTAGAAATGAGACATCATTTTAGCACCAAGAATATCAAATATCACAAATATGCTATTCAAAAGGTGTGTGTGTGCACAAACCTAAAGGTGAAAGGGTAAAAACCTTTACTATGCCTTCCCTTCCACTTGATCGATGTAGCGTATATTTGTGTAATGCCTTCATCACTGAAGGTAAAAAGTCTTTTCAGTCAACATCCTCAAAAATGGATTGGGATTAGAGTTCTTAATAGTAAAAGAAAAAAAAAAACGTTAGTAACCGTTACCAAATCTATTAACTACTAGTCTACAATATAGAGGCATTAGGCTTTCTTCTACTCAAACATAAATAATTAAAACAGAATATGAGGAGGGGATAAGAAATGAACTCACAATGTAATAGAATAACTAGTAGGCATGAACAAAGCAATGAGGAAAGAGATTGACCAGTGGTTATCTTCAGTGACTAAATTGAACGTTTCTGGGCACAAGCGCCGCCATGCATGAGCCAAACAGCTATAAAGGAGAAATTTCCACAAACAAAGCAAGGAATGAAGATGCCTTGAAAATAAAAAACAAGAAATGGATTCTCGTAGGTTCGATCTATTTTGATCCCCTAGTTTTGATTCTTTTGAATGACTTAACTTCCGCTTGTTCAAGAAGCTTAATCACCAAGCACTGGGTACAGATATATAGGCATGTTTGGTTCCTGATTTTGAAATCTATTTACTGTTCTCAAGAACAAGAAAAACAACATCATGTTTGGTTCCTAATTTATTTTGTTCTCAAAAACACAAAGAACATCATTTGGTGTTTGATATCACAAAACTATTCTTGTTCTCGAATTTTGTGTTGTTTTGTTTTCAGGTTTTCCAAGACAAAAAAAAAAAAAAAAAAAAATCTCGGGAAATGTATGTTCTTTATGTTTTTCTTGTTCTCCTTTGCTATTTTTCGATCAATATATTGCTTTTTACTGATCAAAAAAAAAAAAAAAAAGTTTTCCTTGTTCTCCTTGTTTTTGAGAACACAAAACTTTTTTCAAAACTCGTAATCCAAACATGCCATGTAACCGATTAAATAGTATGCTATCCCGCAGGTGCCCTGCTCACAAACAATCCCATTTTGAACTTTGATTATAAGATCCTCCGAGAATTTCTGAAACTCAAGCATTATGGAGTTTCTAAAGTCAGAGGGATAAAATCCCAAGTTCTAATGATTTAACCACATGATTATGCGGGCATGATTTAGAAGTGAATGGAGGGAAGGGTCTTATGGTAAATCCATAACAAAATATGTATATCATCTACTATAATAAAGAGCAAAATAGAAGGTTGTGCTTTCTTCATTTTTTCTTGTGTATTGTATGTAGGTGGATTTGGGATTGGTATTTAGTTCCCATTTGTGTAAAAATAAAAATAATCATAAGAATAATAATAGATTTCGTTTCATTTTAATTATTGATTTTTATTTCGTAATTATTATGTATCATTTTTTTCGAGTTTTGTCCTAGAATACTACTTAAAAATATCATCTAAGATAAAGCTTTGGAAAAAAGGCTCAAGCTTAAAACCGTAGTTGGTGACTATGGTTTTAACTTTAAACTTAAAACCGTAGTCACCAATTACGGTTTTGACGGGGCGCATTAGTTTGGGCATTTTTTTCAAACCTATACTAAATTGGTGTTTTTTTATTTCAAAAAATAATTGAGGGGTTAAATTGACACATGTATCCCACCGGCACTTTGGAAAGAAATTTGCAATATGTGGGTGAATCAAAACAATGGCTACCCTGCTTGCCCTTGAGGACTTTTCTCCTGGTGAAGATGCCATGGCTTTGAACAAGGCTTTTGAAAAATACTTCTTTCTTAGTAACAATCCCATTTTCTTTCATATATTTCCATGTTTAATGTCTACAAATCCATGAGGATTATGTATGGAACCCAAAGCAATTATACGCTACCGTTGCCTGCTTTTGGAAAAATATGTATAACACTATTTTTTGTGGTTATCTCAAAATTGTTTTTGTTCTCTAAATTTAGTATTTTCTATGTTTCGTGAAAGAACTTTGTTTATCTCAACAAAAACAGTTTTCAAAACCGTGAACCATAAACAAACAGGCCCTATCATGCATGCTTCATGTAATATAATTCTTTTTATAATCAAAGTAGATTAATTCATTTGGGCAACATTTTTTCAGGATGGGGTACAGATGAGAAGACCATAATATGGATACTAGGTACTGATAAAAAAATAATAATATGGATACTAGGTCATAGAAATGCAGATCAAAGGAAGCAAATCAGGCTGACTTATCAAGAGATTTATCTAAAGGATCGCAACAAAAAACTCAAATCTGAGCTTTCTGGAGATTTTGAGGTCTGTATCAATTCAACATATTACTTTAACCTTTACATGCATACAAGACTTCCATATCTATCTGTTAATGCTAATAATAAATACCACTGCGTTAATATTGCATGTGTCCACTTCTTTTTATTGTGATTAGCTTTGCCTCATTATATAGATCATCTTTGTCAATGGTTTGCCTTGGTTATTTCTTTGTATGTTGCTTGTATATGTAGGATGTACTTTTCTTCGTTTAGGGTTCTTCCATTTTTTCCATGTTATTCATTTTGCTTCTGCAAGAATAAACCTTATTTTATAATTTCAGATGTCTTGATAATAATATTAATTTTTTTTCCTGGTTTGGGGCCTCTATGGTAGTAGTGAGAGCTTTTCAATAATATTGTAGGTACTATTAACTACTAAAGAATGCCATTTATCCACAGTATCACCTTATCTTAGTTGCCTTCTCTAAGATTTAAACCTACTATAGTTTCTTTCCAATCTTCTAGCTATTAGCAATTGTGATGATGTTGTCATTCATGCTAGCGTCATATGCTTGCACTTTATCTCCTAAAGTTTCTGCACAATGCGCAGTTGGAACATATTTATCCAAGCACAATCTAACTCAATCATATTTTCCCATTGAAGCTCAAAATCTAAGAACTGGGCTTCCAAATAGACCAATTTAAACCTGTTATGCATGTCTGTATTCAGTTGTCCCATTGGAATTAGTTGCCAATGCTAATCCTACTGGTTTTTGGGCCAGCAGGCAATATTAGTTATATTCCCCAATGTATTTTGCATAAATATTAGTGAAACAAAGTGAACTACATGTATTTAGCTGCAGTAGTTGAAGCGGATTCAGGCAGTTCCAGCAAACTTTCAAAGTTTGTTCTTTTGGTTCCTTTGAAGTTCCTTTTTTTTTTTTAACATGAAAAATATTTTTCAAAGTTGAATAGTTTTAAATTTTAATTTGATGATATATATAGCGCTTGTTTGTTTACAGTTTTTTTAAAAATGTTTTTTTTTCCTCAATAAGAGTTTTCAAAAACAGAAATCAAATAGCCTTTTTTTTTTAATGTAATCTTGGGTTTTAAATTGTTTTACCTCGTGCATCATGTTTAGTTTTTGTGGTTGACCGTTAGTTCAATGTTTCAAAAGACAAGGCATAGAAAGGGGAAGGTTTTCGGGTTTGAGTGTCGATGGGATAGTTTAGTTCATGTAATAGAGCACACAATGTTTCAAAAGGTATGACATAGGGAGGAGAAGGGTCTCGGTTTGAGTTCTTGTAATTAAATTAAAGTTTTTAGCTGTAAAATAAAAAAAGTTTTCCCTTGTTAAAAATCCAATTATTATGTAGGGAGGAATGTTTCAAATTAAATTAAATTATTTATGGTTGTACAAATCTCTTTGCCCTCATTACTCCATACGATGCGCGCACACGCTCTCTCTCTTTCACTCATGTATTTATTATGGCAATGAGAGAATCAAAACGACAAACAATTATATTTGACCACGGCCATAGACTTTGCTTCTTGTAGTGTAAGTAAATTGAAGTATCTAAACATAGACTCTAATTCTTTTCGTTTGGACGTTAGTTCCAATTAGACTCCCCTTTTCCTGTTGAGATATCTTTCTATGGGTTCATACCATATGTGCCCTGCATTTCCAGCTTGGCTTCCGTCTCAAAGAAATCTCTTTTATCTTGATCTCTCAAATGCTAGCATTTCAAGTAGTATTCCAAATTGGTTTTGGAACATTTCTTCTAATCTACAGTTAGATTTTTTGCATTATCAATTACAAGGCCAATTACCAAATTCAAACATGGGTGAATCCCTACCCAACTTGCTTTACCTTTCTTTTTCGGGTAATCGAATAACGGGAACCATTCCAGATTCTATAGGACACCTCTCCTCTCTTTTGGGTAATCAAATAACAAGAACCATTTCAAAATCATTTCTATTCTATGTGGTGGACTAACTTGTACTCTTATTTCTTATTTCTACAAGTTTCCCATTGTAGTTAGAATTAATAATTGCCCACAAAAAATTGTTACTAAAAAGTATTAGAAGAAAATTGCAAGTAAAAAGTATTAGAAGAAAATTGCAATTTAAGAGTTTCAAAATCTCTTTTAAAAAATGTGATTATTAGTCTTCTTTTTACTCTCATAATTTTTTAGTAGGCATCATGGTTGTATTACTAAATGTCATAAATGTTTCAGTTCATGCTTAAAATTTATATTTGTAAAAGCATTTGATCAGTGCAACATAAGATATTTTTTTTGTTTGTCCCAACTATATATTAATCCATTCTCTATATTATAGTACCAACTTTCTTTGAGATTTCTATATATATACATATTTGTATTAATTGAGGACCTTATTTTGGTAGCATAAGCTTGAGTTGTTGGCACAAAGTGTGTACAAGATATCTTTGTATTGATTGATGAATGGATTTGAGTACAAGCATCTCTAATGTGTTTGAATGCCCCAGAAAACTTACCAAGAAAAAAAAATCGATCATTGTTTTCTTCCAAACACACCCCAAAACTCCTTATGAAGTAGAGCCCGTATTTTGTTATGTTACTTCTCCTGTTTTTATTATATTGCATAATTAGTCAAGAGATGTAAAAGATTTGTTCTATAACTAGTTGTGTAAGCATCAACGGCTCCAAAAGGGTTAACTAATAAAACCTTTGTTAAAACATTTGTTGCATTATATATCTTCAGTCAAATTTTCTCAACCATGATAGTATATTGTTATGTTACCTCCATAATGAAGTGATGTTTGACTTCATTATGCTTTGACCAATCCTCTAACCATCTTCAAACATAATCATTATCCATATACACCAATCCTCATGAGATAAGTTCATATTGGTGAAACCATTATCTATGAAAATTTTAGTAAATCTTTTTCTACCTTAGTTGTTGTTCCCAACTTGTCTTGAGCTCTTATCATCTTTTTGATAAAACTTTCTTACAACCACACAAGTTACCATCTACTGTCTTACAACTAGGCGCTAATACCCCGATGTAATATGATATCCACAACAATGATTTGGAATAGAATAATAAAAGAAAAATAAAGCAATAGATACAATTATAATTTGAAATGAGTGATTGGTGATGCTTAATGGCTGATCTCAAATATCAAAAAGCTTTTTTGAAATATCAGTTTGGTAGCTGTTCAATATACAGGGTGGGGACACGACATTGAAAGACTATATAAGTTTAATTAATAAATCAGAACCAGACTTATCTTACCCCCCAAATTACACACCCAAAAATAAATAAATAAATAAATAAAAGGAACAGTCAAGTCCCTATCAATGCTGTTAAGCCATAACCCATAAGCCGCTCCGCTCAAGCCACTATTTGAAATCTAGTGTCTAGACTCTAGACTCATGGTTTAGATAAAGAGAAAAAAAAAGTATTCTCTTGGAATTAAAAAATTGAGATCGTGATTCGTGGGTTTCTATAGTTAATATAAAATTACCATTTTCAGCATCTTTAATTGAGAAATCATGAAAACCAACCTTTGTTTTCTTCAAGTCAGTCCCTACATACTGGCATTTCCCCCCTCTTCCCCAAAACCCATCATTTGACATTGAAAGTGATGAGTAATTATTTTTTCTGATTTAAAAAGTACATCAATCTCTGATCTCATCATACCAATACCTTTCCGTGTGATATGGGTTATAGTAGTCAATGGGGAAGATAACATAGCATTTGATTATAATTATATAATTTATATTATGGCTGGATATTAACACCAATGGGAAAGATAACATAGCATTTGATGGTACTATATAATTTATTCCTTTCGAGGGGATGTTGAAAAATTATCTCATAAATTAATGAGACCAAGGAAGCAATTTCACGAAAAAGGAAATACATTAAAACTATTTTACAATGAAGAAAAATACTTTATCATTATGATTTTTTTTACTTACAAAAACAATCATTATGAAATTTGTCTTTTTATTACTTAAACCTTTTTTTTTTGTGATTTTATGAGTTGTTTTTGAATTTTTAGGATAATTTTAGTTATTTATTTGTTAAAGCCGAGGCTTACACCTCATTTGCCACAAGGCTCAAGTGTCATCTCGTTTAAACAAAATGGCTAAAGATCATCTTTAGTCATTTAAAACATTGGTCCTACTTTTTATTTGATATATTCATGTTTGAGCTATGCTTATTCATGGAGTTGAAACACATTAGTGTAGTAAATTACACACTTTAAGCTAAGATCCAATGAGACTACTCAAAGATACTTCTTAATTTCTTTTCTTAGGAGACTCAGTTATGACTTGTTTTTGGAAAATACTTTAGTTGTACGTGTTTGGTTCCTGGAACATATTAAGTATTAAAAAAAGCAAGGAAAATGATTTTCTATTTTTGATCGTGTAATAAAATATCTCAAAGAAAATAAGATATAAATAAAATTACATTAGAATTTCGTTCACGAGGTGAATTTGTTTGAGGAGATTCATTTAGAACTTTGACATCGAATTTTGTTACATTGAAGACATGGTTGTGCAAAAAGTAGTCCCAAAGCTCATTTCTATGACATAAATAGTTATATATAGATCTCCAACGTTTTTGTCATGACATACTTATGCCCCTTTCATTAATGGAACACCCGCATGGACAAACGAGACGTTAACGATGATGATGAGGCACCCCTCACATGTATTTTTTGCTTATGTGGAACTTTTGCAAGTGGTTTTTTAACCTAAACATTTTTTTAACCCAACTCCCCCTTTTTGAATTCTCCCCATTAAACCTAATTTTCTCCCTTGTTTATCTTTTGTCTCTTCCGTGAAATATCCACTAATCCCTCTTAGTTTCATCCCTAAGCTCTTTTTCCCTTTTTGACATTCTCCCTCGTTTATTGTTATGTCAATTAATATTTAATCTAGATTAACCTGTTTAATAGGTCAACGGTACCCATAATTGTTTTGATACCCAATTGTTTCGTCTCTCCCCAATTCCCCTCTAATTTGTTTCGAAACCCCAAATTCTACCATATCCTCCATGGAACATAGTTCTACATTCTCATGCTTCACAAGGAGATGCTACCATGGTGGGAATTAGGAAGAACATAAATTGTTATGCTATTATGGGTTAAGAGCTAATATGTGGATGTGTCGGCAACGGTCTTGACGTCGTTTCCTTCTTCTTTGTTTGGTTCTTGAGAAAAATTGCAGAACAATAAAAAAAAAGTTTATGGTTTTTTAATCTTTAGTTTTTGTGTTCGATGGTTGCACTGTATGGGTTGTTTTTGTAAGAACTTTATCATTTTTCAATTTCATTAACACATTGGGTATTTTTTTGTAAAAGCTTGAGTATTTTTCATTAATGAGATTTGAGCATCTTCATACATTGCCCTTTATTTTATGGGTTTTTCTTTAACTTTCTCAGCAACCAAACGGAGATTACATTCATATTTTTTATCTCTCGTCGCCCCATTTCCTCATAAACTAAACACTCATACAAAAAGGATAAATCCAAAAATTTAAAAAAAGTAGTTCAAGGGTTAATGAAAATATCAACAAAAACCCAAAAATCCAAAATTCCTCGTTATTTTCTCAACAATCAAACAAATTGCACCGCGAAGTCATGAGGTGTGGATTTATCCAAGGGGGTCAAGAGGTTAGAGATAAGGATTTTTTTGGGTTTAATGAATCACATTCAAAGCAATCACATCAACTAAAAACGCATGTGATGCGTGCCAACAATGTTAACGTCTCGTTTGCCTATTTGTGGATTCCATTAACAACAGGGTATAAGTGTGTCACGACATAAACGATAAGGACATGGTTGGACAAAAAACCTAGATTGAACATACGACCAAACGTCATAGGTATTAGTGCACCTTTTCCCAACAAATCCTCAAAGCATTTTAAATCAAAATTTAACAATAGTTCAGAAAAGAGAAAATGCAAGTCGTAAGGCATCGAGACAAGTGAAAATGCACTGTATGAGGACTCTTAGAGGTGTTGAGAGGACCCAAAGTCTAGGTCTTCCAAAGTTTAAAACTTTATGCCTTATAAGTCTAGGTTTTCCAAAGTTTAAGAGTACGATATGCCAATTGCCACTACCTTTCCCTTTAAGTCTTAGTTTTCCACTATTTACCTCAAAGTCTAGGTCTTCCAAAATTTAAAACTTGATGCCACATGTCGTTTCTTTTCGTCCAAGTCTAAGTCTCCTAAAGTCAGAAAGTTGAATGGGACCCTTTTGCAACTTCTTTTTTTCTGTAAAACCTGGGAAAAAAAAATTCAATTTTTATGAAAAATGGTAAAACAGTAATTTCAGTTGAAAACCGAAAATTCTCTAGATCTCGGATGTCGAAACGGATTGCGCCGTTAAATTGCTTCGCGAAACAGTGACTCGTAAATTTTTGGCCGACCCGAGGTAGTCTAATTATACGCCGACAAAGAGGGCGGGTTCGATGCCATATGGCACCCCAAGAGAGTGACACATGGCAAGAGCTATGTGGTGCACTTGAATGATGCAATAAAAGGTAATAAAAGAATTAAGAAAAAGAAAAAGAAAAAGAAAATAATAATAATAATAAGAAGAAGAACAACAACAACAACAATAACAACAATTGATATACATCAGTTATTCATATAATATCATCGTTTAGTCTGCCAATCGATATACATCTATAGTCATTCATATAATATCAACGCTGAACACCGTCCAATCGATATACATCTATGGCTGTCTCACAAAATATTATCTGAGTCTGGCCCATTATTTATATCGTATATTGGTCTTACCTATTAAAAACAAAATAATTTTTTGTTTAAATGATTTTCATTCATGGCAAAATGCATGTTTGAAAGAGTCGCGAGACTCGAGGCGCATTTGCTGTAAATGAAAATGAAAAGATACTAAGAGTAATTCGGGTTTCATCGTGAATGATGAGTTCACACTGACAAATTGCGCGGCGCGGGCGTGAGTCGCTGGCGACGGATATGATGTGGTGAGTCACATTCTCATCAATGACACGTGTATTACTTGGGCAGGATATAATGCATTCACTAATGTTTATTTGTCTGTTTTGATGTCATCAGACGCGCACTTATAAGGGGGAGTAGCCCTTGTTCACCATCGGGCTTTGCCTACCCGCCGTGGGATCCCCTTCGTGCAATGTGTCATACCGACCCGCATTCGATCGCATACACAAGAAATGATTATAGTTTCTCGATATATTTTGTAAATATATACGAAATAGATGGTGCATGAAGGATGTAATTAAACCCCACACTATGGTTTTGATGGGCCATGCGCTTATACGTTCGAAGACGGGATATATGGGGCCAATGGGCCATACGTGGCCGCCATTTTTATCAGATGCTGACCCCAGCGCATTGCCAGATAATATCGGGTCATGTCGCTACGTAATCAGATAGGTTAGATTTTAGAGCCCCCATACAGCGAGACTTTACCCAATTTTCGTTAAATCACGTTCCTAGTGGGACACGATATTATGGCGGTTCGTTACTTCGACATCCACGAAGATTCCGAAGGCTGACGGTTGTCAACGACCGGATAAGGGTGTCACATTTTCTCTAAGTCTAGGTCTTCCAATTAATTATATTTCCACCTAAATGCTTATTGCTTATCCACACTTTTTTTTCCTCCTAGTCAAAGTCTTCTAAAGTATAAATAAAATAAATGTATTTTTTTTAATTTCTAAATCAATCTACATTACTTTTCTTCTTTAACATATTAGCCCAAAATCAAGATCTTTGAGAACTTAATTATATTCCACCCATCTAAATGCCTAACCACCACTTTTTTTTATCTTTAATCCAAGTCTAGGTCTTCCATTTTTTTTAAATATAGCTTTTAACATGTGTGTAAGGAAATTTTCATGAATTTTCCTATTAAAGTAATTAGATATTCATTTTATAGTATAAAAATTGTATTTAGTTGTGCATTTCTTTTAGGAGGTTCATTAATTAGAAGTTGATAGACACATATACTTCTAAGCTTTGCTCTTTTAGATAATACCATAATTATAAAAAATATTTTTTAAACGATAGAACATAAATAACTATTTCCAAATCTATGATACTTATTGTCAATAAAGCGCCACATAGATGTCATGTCTTCAAAACATGATTTCAATGTGAAAATATGAAATCGTGTTTTGAAAACATGATTACAATATAAACGCTAAATCGCTATTAAACACAATTTAATGTGAATCAGAAATCGCAAAATCGTTTGCAGTACGACTAATGGGAAATATAAATCGTGTTTTCAAAACACGATTTCAAATACAGAAAATTTTAAATTGTGAAGTCGTGTTTTTGTACACATCTTCTATGTAAAATTGCAGAATTGCTTTACATTACGATTTCACAGAAAATTGTGTAGTCTTGTTTTCAAGCACACAATTTCAAATAAGAAAATTGTGTAACTCCGTGTTTTAAAGACACGATTTCGATGTAAAATTGTGTTTTGAAGACACAATTTCATAGTTAGAGAATTTCTACCTCATTGCTTATGTGTCAAAAACTACCATATAATTGAAATTATTTTTCAATCTAAAATATTTTGATAATTATTTATTTAATTATCTGTAAATTAAGAATCATAGTATGACAACTTTTGCCTATTATTAGGACTTATGTATTTTTAATCTCCTAGCTAACTTCATGTTTACAAATTTATATTGAATTCATGTTAAAATTATTGGACTACATAGACTCTGTTTTCATATTATAAAATAATTTTGACTTGACCTCATAAAAAAACCACCCTAAAAGATGAATTCGGGAAGCATTATAAAATTGAAAATTTAACAATATATTCTCATAAAAATAAATAAATAAAGAGAAAATTGGTCTAAAGTTTAAAACCCTACCTCTACTCAAAGTCTAGGTCTTCCAACGTCTAAAGTTTAAAACGATATTCACATTATCCCTTCTTTATCACCAAGTCTAGGGTCTCGCTAAAGTTGTATGGGACTTTTTTTGCAACTCCTTTTTCCTCTGCTTCGTGCCTTCCAATTAATTACATTTCCGCCTAAAGTCTTCTAAAGTATAAAATAAATGTATTTTTTAATTTTTAAATTAATCTATATTACTTTTCTTCTTTAACATATTAGCCTATAGTCAAAGTCTTTGAAAATTTAATTATATTCCACCCATCTAAATGTCTAAACTGCGGACACCTCAAACTGGTGGTCTCGCCGACAACTCACAACTCGTGGAATTCCCTGCATTCAAGCATCTGACACCATTACTTGGCCAAGGCCCCATTTATCTAATCCATATTTCACAAAAATCTGGACAAATTTCCCTTGTTTCTAGTTCTACCCAACATACAACTCAGATAACAAGAATTCATAAGAGTTTACTTCAACACTCTTATACATAACATATATTAAAACTAACTTTTCTAATATAGTTTACCCAAGACTACCTTAACACGTGCCCCTCATCGGATCTATTCATTCATTTAAATAAAAATATGAAAATTAATGGGGCTAATGACAAATTCATAAGAGTCCGATCATGACCCTTTTAATATAATTACATACCCGACTATTTATACAATAGTCCAAAAGAAATTCTTTAATACAATTCTTTACATACATCAAGGTCACATGTCTACTTTCTTCATAATCACTACTCGTCTGGAAATGGCTGCCTCCCCGTACACTTGCATTCGAAAGGAAAGCCACAACTAAAGGAAAGAAATTACCAAGAAAAAATTCTCCTACAAGGGCTATTCGCCTAAAATGCACATGCAATGGCGCATATTAAACATCAACCATATTCCATATAAATAACGTAATCCTATATAATGTTCGTTGTCATGCATGAGATGAGACAACTCATGCCCACAACCTGAGTCCCTACCGACTCCCTCACACCTCGCAACGCCTGCGTGAAAACCGCCATTGGTGTTTCACCCAACACTTAAACCATTGAATGTTCTCCACATTTTAATATATCAAATCCCGTGTGTTTATTTGGGTTGCGAATTTCTGGGTCTCACCGCAGTTTGGCCAACGCCTTCCGGCTTAATTTCTTAACCATCGTTGGATCCATATGTCTGACCAAGAATAAAATTTGAGTCTTTCAACCTGGGGGGATTTGCCCTATCTTGCTTCACCCAAACACACGTGATTTATCCTTATTATTATTTTATACAACCGTGAGTCTCGATTTTGGACGTTGTCCCATTTCCGAGCTCACCACTCATTCACCAAGAATGGTGAATAACAATACCATGCACCCACACCCGACTCGACGCTGATGCTGACTAGCAGATACGAAATGCATTTACGTCAATGCATTCTCCTTCACAAGTATATATGTATACGAATATATATTTAAACATTAATACCCGCGATAATTATAATTTTTTTACATATAATTTACATCAATGCAATCCACATTAATACATCAATTAGCATGCATCAACATAATTGTCACACACTGCATGTTATTCATAAAAATCATAACACACAAAATGACCCAAATCTCGGACCCCCATAATACAAGGCACCTCTTGGTCACTTCATGGTTCGTCACCGAATTATTGAAATATCAAAATACACCACAAAACCCGAAGACATTAGTCTCGGGATCAAAACCAAACCCGACCTTAGTCCGAACGCTCAAATGGGGCCCCAAATTTTTAAATGGATCAGTTCGAACATACCCTAAATTCCATTTAGGATCAGCTCCAAAAATGTACCCAATTCAACCCGAATCAGTCCGAAACAAATTTCCAAAATCTTAAAATTCCTACACTACCTAAAATTTGGGATTGAAATTTACGGCATTTTACGACCTCTAAGAAAATCCCAAGCCATTAAATGGTCTTTAGGATAGAAATAACATAAATAGGAAAATTCACTACCTAATTGTTCGACGAAATTCCAAGATTTTCGCACTCCACAGAGCTTTCATTACGATCAACTTTACCTTCAGCCTTAACGAAAATCTATGGTCCGATTTCCATAAATCTGAGAAAAAAGCGAATAAAAAAATAAAATAAATAAAATTCTCTCTCTAACTCTCTCCACGCTCCCACCGTCCGTTCCGACCTTCCTTTTATCTTTTTATTTATTTATTTATTTATTTTTTATTATTATTATTTTGGATACTTGGTTCATACTGTTTTATTCAGATCTGTTTCTGCCCCGAAACAATTTATTTATTTTCAGTTCACTTTATTTTAAATGAACTTAGCTCAAACCATTTCCTGACTTCCGAGATTTTCGTAAAAATCTCATCCCTGAAGTTACTAAAGGCTTATCATCCAAAAAATCGTAAAATATTTCGCTTGTCTCAGAATTCGACGAAACTTCTTTCTCGGCCACTGTGATTTCGCGGCATCGAATTTAATCCACATAGCCGTTTCTTCATCCGAGATCTAGAGAATTTCCGATTTTAAACCGAAATTACCGTTTTACCATTTTTCAGAAAAATTAAATTTTTCTCGGGTTTTACACTTCGCCTCAAAAAACATGAAAAATCTTACTATCTCGGAATCCGATGAAATTCGTTTGAGTAACTAGATTTCGCAAGACTAATCCAATCTGCAAGATCCGCTTTCGCCATCCACCCAGAAAATTTCGTGTTTTCAACCCGCACCGTGAGCGACAATTTATCTGCTTTTGTCATTTTTCGAAAAATTTCAAATTCTACTCCAAATTTTACAACATTCCATAATAGAAATTAATTTGATTTTATTATAGCTATACAAAAAGATTTATAAAGTCTATTTTTAATGCTTGAGAGATGAGAAAAGGTAGCAAATGGGATTTAACCATCTAACCTCAATTATGAATGGTGAATTATGATATAACTCATTTTAATATTTTGCCCCCACTCTATGATTATTAAGTTCTTCAATTTTTGTAAGACGTAATAAGCAATAAAATTAGTGGTTTTAAAAAAAATTTGACAAACCCTTTCAAGACAACTATATACTTATTGAAATTTATTTTAACTTTATAATTTATATGATCCCAATGTAATAATCTCATCCTATCAAGGGATTTTTTTATTTTGAAATACTATTATTTAAAAAAAATCAAAAGTCGATGCTTTATATTCTAGTTTATAATTTTGTTTTTAAATGTTAAGACACTAATTTATACTGAATTTACCCTTTTCACATGATGAAATCTTTCTTTTCTTTTCTTTTCTTTTTTTTAAATTTTGTAAGTTTGTTTGTAAAAAATAGTCGCTGATTGGCATTAAATTCAATTCTCTTTTGATAATTTTCTATTTTGAACTTATTTTTAAGAAAAAATTACTACTTTGCATTGGTTTTCTTTTCTATTGATGAGATATTTTTTAAACAAAAATATAATTAATCCTTTCATTAAATGGATCATTCCAGTTATTTTTAAATCAATGTTTTTTAAAAATTAATCTAAAAAAGTAAACCAACTTTAATATGAAGCCCTGCTGTCAAAGAATTATCAAAATTTTACCATATCCTTATTTTTAAATTTCTACTAAAATTTCGTACATTTAATGGATGATGGATGAACTACTTTAGATAATCAACAAGTGCACCAAAATAAATTATTTTAAAATAAATCTTCAAAATAATATGATTGATACACCATTCTATATTAACTTAGAATTTAGTGATAGGAACAACCTACTTTCTACAAACATGTTATTTTATTTAATTCCAAACATAATTAATTTTGCTCTAAATAATAAATATAACTTAGTATTATTAATTTATAATGTGACATTGATTTTTTATTATTTTATTTTTGTTAAATGTTAAGTATAATAGATAAGCGCGATTGATTGCTTCACTACCACTTTAATATATATATATATATATATATATATATATGTAAGGGCCCCACTCCCCGCCCACTCCGACAGGAAACCACTCACAGTTATCACAGGAAGCGCCTGCGGTTAACTCGGGACCACGAAAGTAGATAGCTTCCATTCGTATTTCCACTACCAACCGGAGCCGATAGCCTGGGCTGACAAGCGAATCACCGACCCGGCATCTGCCTCATATCCCGCGCTCGAGCCCACTGAGACGAAAGAAACCCCGTGAGCTGTGTGGGGATAGCCCGTGAGTGGGACTACCCTCGTCTGAAAGTGGGCCAGGTGGGGCCCTTTACAAAAAAAGTGCTAGCGCCTTTTGTAAGGGCCTCACCCCGCCCAATCTCGACCGAGGGTCGGGTGTTCACAGTTAGCCTCTCTGCTCACAAGCAGCTCACGCCACCGACCACGTAGCACCACATTCGGCAGCTCCCACTCACCAACCCGGGCTAGTCCGGGCCGAGAATGAACTACCTCGAACGCGCATCTAAGCTCATGGTCCCGTGTTCGAGCCCACTCTGAGGCGAAAGAAACCCCGTGAAACCTAGTGGATAAACAGGAAATGACTCACCCCCCGTCTGAGTGTGCCGTGGTGGGGCCCTTACAAAAAAGGCGCCTTGCAAGGTCCTCACCCCTCGCCCACTCCGACGAGGGTCGCGCTCCACCACAGCTATCCCTCTAGCTCACAAGGGCTCTTTCGCCTCCCGTGGGGCTCGAACCCCAGACCATGGGCTCGACTCACCACCAACTCCAAGCAAGAGCTCCGCCAGAGGAGTGAATCCACCTCGAATCATCTAAACTAGCCCACGAGAACATGTAACTACCTCGAATTCAGATCTGCCTCACTGGCCCTGCGCTCGAGCCCACTCGAGCAAAGTTAAAACCCCTAGCTGGGGTGATAAATATGGAGTGGGACCACCTCGTCGAGGGCCAAGGGGTAGGTTCTTACAATATATATATATATATATATATATATATATATATATATATATATATATATATATATATATTAAAATTTAAGTATTTAGATATTTCTATTTAATAAAAATTAAAAAATATGTATAAGTAAAAAAAAAAGTCCTATTAAGTTAAAATCCAATGTTAAGAGTTTATTTTATTTTTAGTGAGAATTTTCTTTTGTTAGCATTCTAAAGCTATTTTTTTAAATATTAGGAAAAGAAGATAAGATTAAAATTTGATAAGTAAGGGTACGGGTAAGACAGTGGAGGAATATTTTGGATTTTTCAAGGTTAAATATGGAATGATGAGAGAGAATTGATGAATAAATTATATTGAATGTTAAAACGAACTAGGTTTGTTATAGGTTTTATGGGTGTAGATTAATATATTCTTAAACCTTCATGATGTTTATCTAGAACACTCTTTTATCTAGGTTCATGAAAACAAGTCAGGACTTTTCTAAATAGTAAAACTACTGATATTGTTCTCTCTTTTTACAATACTCCTTTTATCTTACAAGAAAGCTAATGCCTTAATGTAGAAGCATTTTTTTTTCCTTTAGTTAAGCATATACTTACTAATATTTCTTGAAATTGTGAAGCCGAATAAGGTTTATCAAAGTTTCTTTAAATTTTATTTAAAACATGTGCCTCTTATTAATTTACTCAAAAAAAAAGGTTCATTTAACACGAAAAAGAACTTAAATTCAAAAATCACTTTCTCAAAAAGGCTTTTTTAAATGTATAATATTTCAATTCTTACAAAAAAAAAGCTCAATTTTTTTTTTTTAAAGTCTCAGACAAAATAGGTTGTGTAAAAAAATCATAATCCAAAAAGAGACCGACTCATCCTAAAAATATTTTAGTTTTTGTGCAAATAAGAACTTTATTTTTAAAGTTTGTAGTTGAAGTTCATTAAGGCTATCAAAAGTTTATTAAAGTAATAATGAACATTGAATGCTACCTTAGTAAACTATAGAAACTATCTTAATGAAATATATTTTCCGAATAAAATTTTCATTTATACGCATTATATAATAACTGAAATATATTTTAGATGAATAGTGTTAAACTGATTTCCCATATTTGAATTATGGTTTTTAATTATTAATTTTCACAAGAAATCACATTTTCCCTTTTATATTTATAAACATAGGGGTTGATGTAATTTTGATTTATTTTATTTGTTATTTAATTTTTGCATCTACTCACAAATCCCATTTAGAAAATATGCATTTTGGAGTGTATTAAGCATTTCGAAACTGTAGTTTTTAAGCTTCTTAAATTTAAGAACTTGTGGAGTCTATGTGGTTCCTGTTTATTAAAATTACTTTTTGAGTACGGTTCGAAAAACACAATACAATTTTAGCGTTTCTTGACTTATTATTATCCGAATTAAACATATGTTTCCTTCTTATTTAAAAAAAAAAAGAATCAAACTTGTTTCTGGGTGATTTTCCTTATTCTCATTATTTTTTAGAACAAATTGGTCCGACCGGCCGCCTGTTGATCACATTTAGGAGAAAATTTTGGAAGTAATTTCAGAAGTCACTTCGAAATTGTAAAGGTCAAACTTCATTTAAGAACTTGTTGGAGTCTGTTTGGTTTCTGTTTTCTAAAATTATTTTTAGTATAGTTTTTAAAAACACAAATAACACAAATTTTGTGTTCTTTGACTTATTCCCCGAATTAGTGTTTTATGTGTCCTTATTTTTTAAAACAAGAAAAATAACCAAACTTGTTCGTATTTTTCTTGTTCTCATTATTTTTCATAACAATTTTTTTCTTTTTAAAACTATAACCAAACAGTGCCTAGTTTCTTTGCTTTTCATTTGAAGGTAGTGATCAGTTTGAAAAGCCAGAGAGGACAAAAAAAACCTATTTATTAGCCGGGTGACTTTAAAGGGTGTGAAAGTGGAAATTTTGTTATGGTCATCATAAGTTTCTCAACTACTTTTCGTGTTAGTTTGTTGACACTTGAGATAAAGATGATTCATGGTGTAAGTACTTAGACTCTAGAACAACTCACGTCTGAGTTGCAATGGGGTGTGGCTTATTTATTTTGCAATCTTGAGCGATGTTGGCACCTGAACATTTTTGCTCAATGGTAGGTGCGAATGGGGTGCCGTTTAATAATTAAATGTTTTTATTAAAAAATATGAGTAAAGCTTACTTGATTTATATTTTAACGGGTATATTTTTAAATAACGATCGTAATTTAACGGATATGTTTGGCATAGTAACAATTTCAAATTTCAAATTTTAAATTTCAAAGCTCAAATTTCATTCCAAATTTCAAA
Organism: Tetrastigma voinierianum; assembly: GCA_016808115.1. Taxonomy (NCBI): domain Eukaryota; kingdom Viridiplantae; phylum Streptophyta; class Magnoliopsida; order Vitales; family Vitaceae; genus Tetrastigma; species Tetrastigma voinierianum. The sequence continues at coordinate 136,286 of JAEQBH010005968.1, forward strand.
ATTTTCAAATTTCAAATTTCAAATTTCAAATTTCAAATTTTGTCATTAGAAATTTGAATTTTAAATTTCAGATTGAAAATTCAAATTTGAAATTTTAACCGCCAAATAAAAATTAAAAAATTATAATTAAATACATAAATATGATAATTTTCTCGTGTTTTCGATAAAATACATCTTCACATTCTCTTTCAGTTTAAATATCTCTTCCTGTTTTATTTATTTATCCTTTATTATTTTAAGTTCGTAAGTGATATGAATCGTTTTCCTAATATTTAGGAGAGCTCCTCAATATTGAAGAAGAAGAATAATGATGATTTGGATGTATTGTATCTTTGCTGACTAGAGGTCAGAAGGGTTTAGTGAAGGAGACGGCTAAGAAGGCATCGTGGTTGGATTAGAATACCGAGCAGTTAATCGTGGTAGGTTGAAAGTCCTGAAAGACTCTATCGTGACTGTTGCTACCTCTTGTGTATGGCAGTTTTTTTTTTTTTTTTTTTTTTTTTTGAAGGAGGTTCCGAATGAGTCGTCATCTTTTTCTTGAATTGTAAATGAGGTTGAACAATAGATCCATGCTTCATTCAAATAACGAATCTTGGGTGGAGTTCTCGGTTTTGTCATCCCTTAGAAAGATATGGCCTTATAGGAGAATTCTTGCTTGCCTCTGGACTTAGGCGGATCGTGGATGAATCATCATAATTGGAGCTCTGACCATAGAGAGTACGAGAGGTTTGTGAAGAAAATTGTTATTGCAATGTTTGGCGACCCTTGCACGAAGTCGCAATATGACCTCGATGTGCACCGATTCTCTTCGCAAGCGGGGAACAAGTGGCTTTACGGCATGTTAGGGAGTATTGATTGCGTCGTTGGAAGTGGAAAAATTGTCCACCGCATGTCAAGGTATGTATACTAGTCATTGTCATGAACCCGACAATCATTTGGAAGTTTGTGGCATCTGAAGATCTTTGGATATGGCATGCATTCTTTGGTTACTGGTTCGTTGAATGACATAAATGTCGAATGGGTCCCCTGTTTTTACATTGATAGCAAATGGTCATGCTCCTCCAGGTTAACTATATAATTAACGATCGTGAGTATAAAATGGGATATTATCTAGGCGATGGTATTTATCGGCCCAGTCGACATTGTAAAAACAATTCCCACATCCCTTGAGTTTGAAGAAAAAACTTGTTTTGCTAAAGCACAAGAGTCGACGAGAAAAGATGTAGGCGGGCATTTGGGGTACTTGACGTTTTGCAATTGTCTTTGTGGACAACACGTTTTGGGATGAAGAAACGCTGAGATATTATGAAAGCGTGCATAATAATGCATAATATGGTCATTGAGGATGAAGGAGATATTGGTAACAATGACTTTGATGGAAGTGATGCAAATCCGCCTGTAGAAGTGTCTCATGCGTATACACCAGAATTATAAGACTTCATGCAAACCCATTATCGAGATCGGGGCAGTGTTACTCATTATCAACCCCCGGTAAGATCTTCAGACATTTGTGAGAACGACATGACAACTAACAACCTCTATCAATTTCAAGTTGAAGTTGTTTTTTCAATTCCAATTTCAATTTCATGTTGTATTTTAATTCCAAATTTCAATTTCATGTTGTATTTTAATTCCCAATTTCAATTTCATGTTGTATTTTAATTTCAATTCCAATTTCATGTTGTTTTTTCAATTCCAATTTCAATTTCAAGTTATATTTTCAATTCCAATTGCAACATAATAAATAGTGACTACAAATTAAAAAATAATAGCAACATAATAAATAACAACTAAAAATTAAAACCCTGCTTTTTCATAACCTCTATCTTGAGTGACCAATATGTTACGAGAGAAAGTGGAGTCGATAGCGTGAAGTATCGGTTTCCATGATTTTCATCTCATTTTGCATTTGAATTTTCTTACTTTTTGTCTTTCTTCAATTTCTAAATGTTTACGATGTTGCTCCAATGCTATCTCCTGTTGAGCATAAATTTTGTTGTGTCGCTCAACGTTTTGTCGATTCCACTTCCATTCTATTCGATTGGTGATGATCTAATGATCTTTCAACATAGGTTCTTCTCTTTGTTTTTAAGTTGTTTCTTGAAGCCTTTACATGATGGCCTGTCGAGGTTAGGAGAGACGGCGTTCGGTGTCATCCCTAAATATGGGTTAGATAAGCGAGGATTCAACATGAGTTGATCGAGCGGGACTCTGGAGTTAGGCGATTTTGCTCTCTTATTCTTTGAGTCGATTGGTAGTCCATTTCCGCTCCATTTTCAATATATTCCAACAATGCTCGTATTGAAATGATTTTCCAATTATCTTAGCAAAACTTGTTTCTTTTGCTTCATCAACCCTAAAAAACATATGAAATTATTCGGGTTAATAGTTCAAATATCAAGTCATCTTAGTGTCTAAATTAAAAGGGGTTATATCTTCGTTATTTTTGCTCGGTGTGTCCACTTTGTCGGAGGCTTTCAATTTGACTATGGCAAACAAATTTCTTTACATTGCATTTATATCACTTCAACAACTTTTAATAGAAGATTGAAACGCTCTCCATGATTGCCTCCCATGAGGATTCGAAGTATTACCAATATTCTTTGCGGAATGCACCACCTTGTTGTTCATTCGATAATTACATATGCTGGCTTTGTATTAAAATGCGCGAACCACAATTAATTTATCTTAACCTGTAGAAGTTCTTTGTTATTGCGATTTTTCAATCTTGGAACGACCATTTTATCTTGGCGCCAATACGTAGGATTACTTTGGATAGTATCATCCTTATAAATCGATGTCGTTCGCCAACCGTCGGTTAAAGAGGCTTAGTCATATTGTAAGTCCATCTACAAAAAAAAATTATAATCAATTAATAGAATAAGCAATTTATAAAGTATACAAATAAATCTATCAATTACAAAATATATAATTAATTTGATTATTAGGCAATTTATCAATTCATCAATTTAAATTTTAAAATCAATTTGTCAATTTAAAGTGAGCAATTTTAATTAAAAGTATAATCAATTTAAATAATAGGCAATTTATAAAGTTACAGAATTAATACATCAAAAATAAAATTTATAATTAATGTAAAATATTTGCAATTAATATAACCCATTTAAAAATCAAAATTTGAAATTAAAAAAGGGAAAAATTGCAATTTATCAAGCACGGCCATAAAAATCAAAATTTGAGTTTAGAAAGGAAATCACCTTTTAACGAGCCTCTTCCTCTTCCTCCTTTTGCCTTCTTGGCTTTGTTCTCTCGAAACGCTACTTGACTCTTCTCCTTTCTATGAATAAACTTATTATTCTTCTTTGCTTTCTTATCTTACATCCTCCTGCTTTCTTTCTTCTGCCTCCACTTTCTACGACTTGACACTCAGGGAATTTACGCCCAGGAGCTAGGTTCGAGCTAGGGCTCGGGAGAAAGGCAGTTATTTAGAAATTTGGGGTTAGGGTTCAGCCCAAACCAAATTCTGAATTGAGTTCCTTTTCCCTTTAATTTTAATACATTTATAAATTTGAATAGAATATAGCCCAGTTGAGGTCGGATTGAAGATGCGCGAGATCCGTCAACAACTATTTGCATCCTCTCTTTCCTCTCTCACGGTTGCCAAATATGACACGCCTTGCGGATGGCATTTGCCTTCGATGCCATCTCAGTTGGAGGCGTAGTTTTTAGTTCAGGAGTGCCCAGTTTGGCGATTCTGGTATGGCACTGCACGATAGCAACTCATTGGAGTTGCTCACAAGGTGTGGGGTGAAATTTTGTTAAATCATTTTGCATACTCTTTTGTCTTTTATTTTAAATTTTAGAGTTATAATTACTATATTTTTACAATGGGAATTTGTTACCTTTTGATACGGGCATTACATTTACAATATTAACTTTTTTTGACAACTAACAATATTAACATATTAACATTATGTTTTTTACCGTATATTGGATATTAACATTTTTATGTTCAATGTTATACAGCAACATTCAAATATATGTTTTTGTTTTTTATAAAAAGTGAGGTTATTAAATATATCTTTTAAAAGTGAATTTAAATATTCAGAAATTTTGGCCTTATGATGCAGGGTGTAGAACGACGTCGTTTTGATGTCCCGGTTCGGGTGGAAAATTGAGAAAAGGAAACCGGCGTCGTCTTGAGAGAAGAAAGAGAGATCGTATGAGGGAAAGGAATCTGGAGACTCCCGCCAAAAAAAAAGAGAGTATGGAAATGGGAGAATCAGCAAGGCGAAGACCACAATCATCTCTGCGTCCTCTTTCCTCAGATCTGTATGCTTCTTCTCTATTATCTTCCTTCTTCTTCTTTTTCTTCTTCTTCCTCTTCCTAATAATTATTATTAGATTCATCTCTGGTTTCTGTGTTTCCCTACAGGTGACTTCTTCCTCTTCTTAAGACACACACGAACCGCTTGGCCGTTGGAGGTTTCGCTTCTCGAGGGTAACTATAATATTCCCATTCGCTCCTCTATTTCATTTTTCTTCTTCTCTTTTCCAATTTCTTGAATAAATAGGAGCATTTGGACTCATTCTGAACTAGGGACATTTGTTATGCCCACTAAATTTTCTACCTCAAAGGGTCTTAAATTTCTTGTTCACATGTTGGACCGGTCTGACAAATGATATAAAGATGCCCCATAGTGGTATTTGAAAGAGAGAGAACCAGCACACGATAAGATGAAAGTGAAGTTATCAGCAGAAATAAAAGTTGAAAGTGCATACCCTGAAGGTGTTTGATAAAATGTTTGAGAGAGAGAGACAGAGAGTGAGACCTTTAGAAATGGGATGAAACAGAAATGGATTGACAGTCATTCACACAGCCACAAGAGAGATACAAACGAGTATTTAAGAAGAGTTTTAACACTGAAAATTGTTGCAGAGTAGTTAGGTTATTTATTTGCAGTTTGAGGTCTGTGAAGCTGTTGTAACTGAACCAGTTTCATCAGTTAGGCTTGGTGGAGAGGTTAAGTGTCTAAATAATGAATAGAAGTTTAGCTGCATAAAAAATATGTCCTCTATCAGTTAAAAGAAAAACAGAAAAATAAATACATGAGATGAAGCTATGAGTGTCCCCTGCTCCTCTACTATATATCAGTTTCTGATCCTCAGAATTCTTCTTCTTTTTCGCATCAACCTCTTGCTTCTTTGCTAATGCCCGTTCCTCATTCCTCTTTTGTTTCTTCAACATACTCCTGAATTCCTTTTCACAAGCCTGAATACATCAGAAACATTTAATAATTAATGGCTAAAGATGATCTTGAGGCATTTTGTTGAGACTTGAGCCTTGTGGCATTTTGTCTAAAATTGGCTGCTGCAAATATGCATAGATTTTTTGAAATTTATGCATAAAGGTTTTGGAAATTAGTAATAAACTAAATTCATTTGAGAATCAGAGAATATTAAAAACCAAACTGTTCTAATCCAATATTACATCTCTTTTTCAGTTCTTTTTCCTTTCTCAATAATATTGAAAGATAATATTTGGGCTTCTTTTTCCTTTCTGTAATTGAGATGTAATGATCATCATTCGGTACTTATTTCTGATACTTGGTCTATCATCTTACAGGTCTTCATCAATATCCTCAGCAATGACATAAAAAAACTCAAACTCTTCTCTCCTCCCTAGGTACTTATTTCTGATACTAACTTGTTCTTTTTCTTCTGAATGCTACCTTTTTCTTCTCAGTGAAGAAAAGTTTGTATGAGTTTCTTGGCAAAAAATACTGTGTTTTCTTCACTAACGAGGTATGACTAATGACTATAATAAAAGAGTACAGTGGCATTGTGACAAATCAACATCAGCAACAAGATCAGATCCCTCAACTAATCTTTGGATATCTTCTTGTTCTACTCTATCCTGACACTCAAAACACAAAAGTATGAAGATCAAACTTGATATTCTCTTCCCAATATTTAAGTTTTACTTCTTTATTCTATAAGCCAAAACAAAATTGAACATAAGTAAATCCAAATACCAAATCAATAGACTTTAGTGTCTGAAGCATACTTTCCGGTTTTGAATCCATTTAGGTGGAGTTGATTTGTTTAAATATTCATGTCTTGGTGAACAGAGCAAAACAAAAACATATAATGCAGATTTAGATAGAGAATAAATTAGTAGTATACCTTACGAAACTAGTAGGAAGTTATAACATAGAATAATTATGCTTGAATGATAAGTGTTTCCTTCTAATACGAAATAATGAATTTCACTTTCAAAACATGATGAATCATAAAGCATACAAAGATCTCTGAAACCCAATATTTGTACTTTGGGGATGATTTCTGTATAGGTGACTCTTAACTAAGAGTAGCCATATGAATTTGTCGAAAAAATCAATATATGCATCACACAAGATCTCCTCGATTACTGACACAAAATATTGAACATAAATGCCCATAGCGATCTGACCAGTACCGAATAGAACCATTGATCAACATAGCCACCATCAATTTTGTCCCTGACATCACTTATTTTATGCGAATCTTCATCTTGGCATTTTATGACTAGCGAAGTTCCATAAATTTGGATTTCGACCAAAAGCGACTGCGAGAAAGTTGTCATTTTGCGATAAAGGAACCTTATCGGAGAAATTGTTATTGATGATTAAATAACCAGAGAATAATAATAAGGACATGCTTGAAGGAATGGAGCCAAAAAAGGTTATTACTTGACAAATCGAGGAGGACGTCGATGTAGCTTTGAAATGCTTTAAGGAATTTGGCTAGTGATGTGATTCATGGACAAGTTTAGAAACACCAAACCAAACAATTTTGTTATTCCCTCGGGAAATTCTCCACTTAAATTATTATCGGATAGATCTATGCTCACAACAAGGGAAAGAGTCTTGGTGTATTCTAGAAGTAGACCTTTTGTAATCACAATCAACCTTTCTTCATATCGATAGTTGCTCCCATTGTGTCTGAGAGATATATACCCTTATCATCCTCTTTCCTCAGATTTGTATGCTTCTTCTTCTTCTTCTTCTTCTTCCTCTTCCTCTTCCTAATAATTATTATTAGATTCATCTTTGTTTTTTGTGTTTCCCTACAAGTGACTTCTTCCTCTTCTTAAGACACACAGATAAGCCTTGGCCATTAGGGGTTTCGACACAAAGAGTAACTATAATATTCCGATTCCTTTATTTCCTCCTATTTCCAGTTTTTCTTCTTCTCTTTTCATTTTTCTTGAATAAATGCAGGAGCATTTGGACTCATTTACGAACCTAGGAGTTGCATTTGTTATGCATCAAATTTTCTACCTGAAAGGGGTCTTAAATTTCGTGTTCATATTTGGGCCGGTCTGACAAGATCATATAAAGATGCCCGTAGTGGTATTTGATTTCAAAGGTGTGAATTGGAAAATTTTGTTATGTTTATACCTTAATCTCCTCAGAATTTCTAGTTCTAGTTCTCACCCGAATACTTATAGTTTATTCTCATGTTCTTGAAGATTATATAAAATAAATTCTTTAGTTAAATATTTTATTTTATTTTAAATTATTTTTCATACTAGTATTATTTTATTTTATTAAAAATATTATTTAATAACTATTAGTTTTTCTATAAACAACTATTTTATATTTTTCGTAATAGAAAAATTAATATTTTTAATAATTCAAAATATTATGTAGTTATTAAAAAAGTTAAAAAAAAAAGGATCAAAATGGGCCAAGTGGGCCGGTTCGTCCCAAGCACTATGGGCTTATTTGGGTCGGGCCAATAAGCCCTAATTATGTTCGGGCCACTATTTTCTTAGCTCGACCTTTAAAAAATATAGGTCAAAGTGGGCTAGCCCCATTATCTCACCTCTAATAAGTGTACTTGTTTTGTAATTGTAGGCTTATAGCTCAAGTGGACTTATTGACTTGTTGCTGCATTGGGCCCAACTTAATATCTCACTCTAAGAGTTTAAAAGGGATTTTGGTTAAAATGTTTGGGTAAAGGTGCACTTACGAGTTTTCTTAAATATTCTATTTACATTTTAAACTTTTTTTGTCCAAATAATTTTATCAAGAGATTGAAAAATTTCATGACTAAAAAGCCACATATAGTCATGTTTGCTTAATCCCCTCTTGACAAAATGAGATTATGCAAGCTTCTATAGTTTACCAAAAAAATTAAACCCTTCTATATAGCGACCCTGATAGACACATTTATTTTATTCCCGCTACTATATTTAAGGCTTAGCCAATAGACGTGGGCTTTGACCACCACTATGACTCATGCCCATGAGAATCAACTCTTCTCTCTCTACCTCTCTCCTTTTGTCTCTTGGGTTAGGGTTTCCATCCCTCCGTTTCTTTGACTTAGGGCTTAAATTTCTATTTTTTGCATGTGCTTTTGACTTTCTTTCTTGATGGTTTCAGTTGATTGGTTGGTTGAGTTTTGGTTTGTTTCGGGGGCTTCTTCAATGCGATTTTAGGGTTGTAGAAACTGATGATAGATTCACTGTCAAAGGCTCTTTTGCAGATTTCGTGAATGCAGTTTCAAGAATTACTCGATAGTGTCAGGTCTGTATTCTTTGTGCCCGTAGCTAAGATATTCAGCGATTCAACTGAGTCCAGAATCCAGTGACACAGCTCTCCATCAGACCTTTTTGAAAACACAATCTATTAATATTTATAAGAGAATTCACTAATGCTGTTCTTCGATTGCGAGAGAAAAGGACATTGATGGCAATAAGGCGGGTCTTCGTTGTGAGCATCATGAGGGAGTTTCTAGGCATTGGTATAAATTATGTACCACCAATGACTCCTGAAGGACTTTTGGAATATTGGATTTGATTCTAGAGAGTGTGAATCAGATCTCTTTGAACCATTGCAGAATTTGATATTTAATTCTATTATTGCTGCTTTCTGGTCTGCTCCCTAAGTGAAATTGATAGAGACACGAAATCTTGATATCACAATATCTTCCAAAAGAGTGTGTGTGTGCACAAAACCTAAAGGTCAGTAAAGAACCTTACTATGCGCTGGCAAAGCCCAGTTGATGTAACGAGATATTTTTGTAATGCCTTCATCTTGAAGAGTAAAAGTCTTTGTCAGCTTGGTATCCTCGATAAACGTGGATTAAGTTCTTAAGTAAAAGAAAAAATCATTAACCATTTGGTGATGTCTGTAACACAAGTCTATATAACAGAGGCATTAGGCATGCTTCTATTCAAACTTAAATAATTAGAACAAAAATATGAGGAGGGAAAGAAATGAACTCACAAATGTGTGAATAACCGGTAGGCATGTTTCAGCAGATGGGAAGAATGGTATTGATAGCAGCCGATGACTAAATTGAATGTTTAAGGCACAGCCATCCGAAGGAATTTGTCGGGCGCGATGAGAAATTTGCCGCAGGCTATGAATGAGAGATGTCTTGAAATAAAAGCAGAAACGTCGATTACTGCGAGAAAGGTTTGGATCTATTTGATCCCAGTTTTGATCTTTTGAATGACTTAAAGTACTTTAGTTTGTTCTAGTGTAGCCAAATTGACTACATCGATTGGGTAGCGAGATATATAGGCATGTTTGGTTCTGATTTTGAAATATGTTTACTATTCGGCGAAAACAAGAAGAACATTTGACTCTAATTTATTTTGTTCTTCAAAGCACCGAAGGACATGATTTTGGTGTTTCGAGAAACAGTTTAAACGAAGACAACATTTTAGTATTTTCATGTTATTGTTCTTTGAATTTTGTGTTGTTTGTGTTTTCCAAGACAAAAAAAAACTGGGAACCAAAAGTGTTCTCTATGTTTTGTTATTCTCTTGTTTTGAACCTTGTTTTACCAGCGTAACCAAACATGCTATAAATCGTTAAATAGTAAGTGCTCTTTATTTAGTGCTCTGTTCCTGAACAATCTATTTGAACTTTTGATTATAAGATCCAGGAGAATTTCACAAAAATTGCTATTATAGACTTAAAGTTGTAGGATAAAATCCGGGATTCCTCTCTGGATTTAACCATATAAGTTATGCGGGAATGATTTAAAGTGATGGAGGGGAAGAGATTCTTATGGTAGATCCCCGGAACAAAATATGTATATCATCGGCCATAATAGGCGACAACAAAATGGGAAGATTGTGCTTTCTTAATTTTTCTTGTGTGTGTATGTGGTAGTAGGTGGATTTGGGATTGGTATTTGGTTCCCATTTGTGTAAATAAAATAAATCATAAGAATGATAATAGATTTTGTTTCATTTTATTTATTTATTTTTATTTTCGTAATTATTATGTATCATTTTTTTTGGAGTTTTGTTTCTAGTACTTTAAAAATAAAAATATACCAATCTAATAAGTTTAAAAAAGCCAAATTATTACTTAAAGCCAGGTAGTTGATGACTTCGTTTTTAACTAGCTTAAAGCAGTAGTCACCAATTCTGATTTTGATGGGCGCACTAGTTTTGACATTTTTAGAACACAGCACTAAATTGGTGTTTTTTTATTTCATAAAATAATTGAGGTGTAAAATTGACACATGTATCCCTTCGGGACTTTGGAAAGAAATTTGCAATATGTGGGTGAATCAAAACATTGGCTATCCTGCTTGCCCTTGAGGACTTTTCTCATAGATATGAAGATGCCATATTTGAACAAAGCTTTTGAAGGTACTTCTTTCTTAGTAACAATCCCATTTTCTTTCATATATTTCCATGTTTAATGTCTGTAAATCCATAGGGATTATGTATGGAACAAACAAATTATATGTACTGTTTAGTTATTGTTTTTTGAAAACCTGAGAGAAACACTATTTTGTGTTATCTCAAAACTGTTTATGTTCTCTAAATTTAGTATTTTCTATGTTCTCTATGTTATCCTTGTTTATCTGAACAAAAAAACAGTTTTAAAAACAGGCCCTTTCATGCGTGCTTCTATATAATATAATTCTTTTTATAATCAAAGCAGATTAATTCATTTGGGCAACAGTTTTTTAGGATGGGGTACAGATGAGAAGGCCATAATATGGATACTAGGTCATAGAAATGCAGATCAAAGGGAGCAAATCAAGCTGGCTTATCAAGAGATTTATCTAGAGGATCTCAACAAAAAACTCAAATCTGAGCTTTCCGGAGACTAAGGTCTGTATTAATTGAACATATAACTTTAACCTTTACATGCATACAAGACTTCCATATCTATCTGTTAATGCTAATAATAAATACCACTGCGTTAATATTGCATGTGCCTAGTTAATATTGCTCCAAGACTTATTTCAGAAGGTATGATATCTCTTAGATGCTTTTTATTGTGATTAAAACCTGCCTCATTATAGTCATCTTGTATATTGGAAATGCTGCAGCAACACGTGAAATCGCGTGGGCTAATCAAAGCTTGCTCAAGCAGCCATCATTTACACAGCGTCTAGATGCTTCGTGGAACTCTGTTTTTCCCTTTCAGGAATCTTCTGTTGGTTGTATAAATTGATCTGTTTCTTTAATAAAATGGTTGAGTTCTTTATTTTCTCTCTCTTGATTATCTTCCTCACCCACGTTTCTCAGCTTGTAAGTATCAGAGCCTTGAAAAGGTTCAGCCATGGCTCCTCTCCTTCTCTCATGTATGCGATTTCTTCTTCTTTTCCTCCAAGTTTGCCAATGGTGATTCCTACAACTCTTACTCCCATAGTCAAGCACGACGCGATCTAATTTTACCTTTGGAATCTCAAATACTTCAGCAGTTCGTGCTCAATAGTAGATGTGTCACAATCTGGCCGCTCCGTTTCCGCTCAAAGCACTTTCGTATTCAGGCACTCGTGGTTTTCAGCCAGGCGCCATTGTTAATCATGGTCGAGAAGGCGTGGTCGTTTCTCTTAAGTGGCCGCCATTTTCAACATTTTGACAGTTTTCTGAAGCCCTCTATGTCCAGATATGTGGTCGAACTGGCCATATTGCCCTAAAATGCTATCACGTTTGATCTTAGTTATCGACTCTTGCCTCTTCTGCAGTTTCTTCTGTTGGTTCCTCAACCGCTTCCTCAGCTTGTGCGGCCTCTCAGTCTACTGTACCTGATACGGCATGGTTCTTGGACAGTGGAGCCACATCATGTTACTCACAGATGATGCCTCCACCAGCAGTCAAATCTCCCGCTACTCTAGCTCAGATAAACTTGCTCTTGGTGATGGCTCTCAATTGTCTATATTTCATATTGGACATTTTAACATCCTGCAATATATTTATTAGTTTCCCTCAATTACCAAAAATCTAGTCCACATATCCAAGCTAACACTAGAGAATGATGTTATTGAATTTGATTCTTCTTGCACTTATGTAAAGGACAAAAGTTCAAAGGCTGTCCTCCTGCACGGCATGCTTATCAGCTTCATATTCCACCAGCACCTGCACTTGTAACTGGCTCCTGCGTCTCTTTGTCATCACCTCCTGTTACTGCTCCAAATATCTCTACTGCTCAGTGTTTCTACTGCTCACAATGTTTCTCAAACTACAGATATGTCTGATTCTTGTAATTCTACTACTTCAAGTTCCTGTAATACAACATGCTTGTGCCTCTGCTAATCGACTTGGTCATCCCAATCGGATGGTTTTAAATAAGTATAACTCAGTTAAAGGCTTCATGGTTGTCTCACTTCTCCTTTATTTTGTGATGCTTGCCAATATGGAAGGTACACCCAACATTCCATTTCCTCTGTCTGATCAGCATGCTACAAAACCATTTCAGATCGTGCATTCCAACGTTTGGGGCCTGCTCTCATCTTTCTTTAGGTAGTTACAAGTGCACTATGTCTCTTTGTTAGTGATTTCACAAGATATACCTGGATTTTCTCTTCGATTGAAGTCTGAAGTTCTAGTGTTTCTGTTCATCCATGGGTTAAAAAACAGTTTGATGCTCATATCAATGTCTCCAATCAGATTGGGGCGAATACAGAAAGCTTCAATCTGTTCTGAATGGGATTGGGTATTGTTTTTCGCCATCCTTGTCCCCAACAGCAGGGGCGAGCTGAGGCAATAAACACCGAGTATTGTGGAAGTAAGTGCCACTCTGCTTGCTCAAGGCTTCAATGGATCTTCTGTTTTGGTGGGAAGCTTTTGTGTCTGCTACATATTTATTTGAATCTACTTCAACTTCTGTTCTTCATCATTTTCTCCCCTTTTGAATCACTCTTTGGGTACCCCTCCTGAATATAAATTTCTCAATTTTTGGGTGTGCCTGTTTTCATACCTGCAACCTTATAATAAACACAAACTTGCTTTCAGAACTTCCAAACGTCTTGTCTTGGGGTACAGCCCCTTTCACAAAGGATACAGATGCCTTCACTCCATAGGCTAAATTTATGTTATTATAGCGTGAATTTTATTAACAATTTTCCACCATAGTCTCTTTTAAAAGCTGCCTCTTCCTTCTCAGTTTGATAACCGGTTTTGGTGCTCCTGCATTTTTCTTCATCAATTCAATTTCAACCTCTGAGCTCTGGTATATTAAATGCTTCTATGGCACCTTCATCTACCTTCTTCACCATCTTCTGCTGCACCTATAAACCACACCTGTTTACTTCAGCCTGCAGTCCATATCTTCTTTGTCCAATTCTTCTGATTTTCCCTCTTATTCAGTGTCCCTTGAGCTTTCTCTGTTGATTCTGCCTCTCCATGTCCCAGTTCAGGTTCAGATGCCACTGTTCCTATTCCAGTTTCCTCAATTCATCCTATGCAAACACCGTCTAAGTCTGGTATTTTTAAGCCAAAAATATTTCCTGACCTCATTCTGAACCTGCTACTGCATCTGTACTTTTAATCTTCCACATTCGAAAGACCATGGATGATGGATATCAAGCCTTGATTCGCAATCCATGAGATTTGGGTACCTAATTCAGATGAATATTCGTAACGATTGAGTTGTAAGTGGGTTTTTAGAACAAAACTTAAGGCTGATGATCTCTTGATAATCACAGGCTCGTTTAGTTTTGCTAGGGCTTTCTTAAACAGCTGGTGTGGATTTTTCTGAAGGCGTTTAGTCCAGTTGTGAGCCTCTACTATTGAATTGTATTCACCTTAGCTGTTTCACAAAGTTTGGGACATCCAACAAATTGACATCAATAATGCTTTTCTTAATGGTGATTTACAAGAAAATAACATCAGCACTGTGCAAAGGAGTTTGTAGATCCTGAAAGCCCAAACATGTGTACAAACTTAGAAAGGCTTTATATGGTTTAAACAGGCTCACAGGCCTGGTTTGAAAACTTCAAGAAGGAGCTCTTCTTGCTTGGGGTTTCAGAATTCCATGTCTGATACATCTCTCTTTCACACTGCAAACATGAAGACTATTGTTGCTTTGCTACTCGTTGATGATATTCTTACGAGGTAAAGCAAGAAAGATATTCAGCAAGTAATTCAAAGACCATGCTCAGTTTGCTCTCAAGTCTGTGGGCTATCTGCAAAACTACTTTCTTGGTTTGAGGCATCAAATTCTTCTGGTCTCCATCTGTCCCAGACCAAATATGCCACTAGAATAACTTCATAAAATAATATATGTACATTCAAGTCTTTATCCTACTCCTATGGTTCTTAACAACAAAACTATCTCTTCATGACAGTGGCTTTCCTTAGTAACAAACTAGACTTTTTGCAATATCTAACACTGACCTGCTACAGATTTGGCCTTTTCTGTCAATAAGTTGGACCAATTTCTCCATGCTCTTACTGTAGCTCAATGGGCTTGCAAAGAAATTTTACGATATATCAGGGTACTCCTTGCCAACGAAACGGCCTTTACCCTACTCAGTTCTTGCTTACAGGATATGTTGCCAGATGCAGATTGGGCCAACCGCTTGGATGACCGAGAAAATCAGTGAAGCGGTATATGTGTGTTCCTTGGTGGTAATCTGATAACTTGGAGCTCAAAAAACCTTCGTAGTTGCTTGGTCTAGTACAGAGGCTGAATACAGGGCACAGCTACTGCTGCAACAGATCTTGTCTGGGTTCAGAACTTGCTTACTGAAATTGGAATTAGTCTTCACCACCAGCCTTCAATTCTTTGGGGTGATGTCTTGGTGCACAAGCTTTAACCTTCTCACTTGGTTGTACCTCCTGTTTCTCAACATGGTATCAGAGCCCACGTTTCTCATTATATATATCATCTTTGTCAATGGTTTGCCTTGGTTATTTCTTTGTATGCTGCTTGTATAGGATGTGCTCTTTCTGTTTAGGGTTCTCTCCATTTTTTCCATCTTATTCATTTTGCTTCTGCAGTAATAGACCTTGTTTATAATTTCCAGTATCTCGATTATAACATTAATTTTCCCATGGTTTGGGGCTGTGGTAGTGGTGAGGCAACTTTCAATAATATAGTAGGTACTATTAACTACTAAAGAATGCCATTTATCACGATATCACCTTATCTTGATTGTATCTAAAGATTTAAACCTACTGTAGTTTCTTTCCATTCTTTATCATTAGCAATTGTGACAGTTGTCATTCATGCTAGTCTATTACTTACTTTATCTCTAAAGTTTCTGCACAATGTACGGATGTCAAGTTATATTATCAAGCACAATCGCTCAGATACTATTTTCCCATTGAAGCTCAAAATCGAAGAACTGGGCTGCCAAATAGACGCATTTAAACCTGTTATGCATGTCTGTATTCAGTTGTCCCATTGGAGATTGGGTTGCCAATGCTAATCCTGGTTTTGGCCAGCGGGTATAAGTATTAGTTATATTCCTCAATGTATTTAGCATAAAATATTAATTGAAACAAAGCAGACTAAATGTATTTAGCTGCAGTATTTGAAGCAGTTCGGGCAGTTGCAGCAAACGCTAGACGCATGAGCAAGTCAGTTATGATTGTTGATGGTTGCAGAGCAGCTGTATATGGGGTAACCCTGTAGGTTATTTATTTATTTATTTGATACTGTGAACTGCATTGTTCAACAATGGCTAATTAACAAGAAGCATTTATGAAAGGATTGGATTTTCCTTCAATCCATTTGATCTAAATGTATCATTTAATAACTCATCTGTTCTGATTGACTGCAGTGCCTACTTTCTTTTAAGTGCTTATTTTGATATGTTCCTTGACAAAGAAGGCACTAAAAAGGTTTTGGTGCAGCTGCAGCTATAAAAACAAGTTTCCCATTGTAGTTAGAATTAATAATTGCCCACAAAAAATTGTTACTGAAAAGTATTAGAAGAAAATTGCAATTGAAGAGTTTCAAAAACTCTTTTAAAAAATGTGATTATTAGTCTTCTTTTAACTCTAATAAAATTTTAGTAGGCAACATAAGATATTTCGGTTGTATTAAAAATGGTTCTTTTAAAAAAATGGTTGTATTACAATGTCATGTAAAATGTTTCGGTTGATGCTTAAAATTTATATTTGTAAAAGCATTTGAACAGTGCAACATAAGATATTTTATTTGTTTGTCCCAACTATATACTAATCCATTCTCTATATTATTGTACCAACTTTCTTGTTCCTTAATACTTATTCACTATGTTTGCTAATTTTAAACTTTTTTTTCTAATTGTTTGGGCCTTTCTTTGAGATTTCTATATATATATATATATATATATATATATATATATATATATTTGTGTTAATTGAGGACCTTATTTTGGTAGCATAAGCTTGAGTTGTTGGCACAAATTGAGTATAAGATATCTTTGTATTGATTGATGAATAGATTTGAGTACAGGCATCTCTAATGTGTTTGAATGTCTCAGAAAACTTACCAAGAAAAAAAAAATCAATCATTGTTTTCTTTCAAACACACCCCTAAACTCCTTATGAAGTAGAGCCCCTGCTTTGTTATGTTAATTCTCCTGTTTTTATTATATTGCATAAGTAGTAAAGAGATGTAAAAGATTTGTTCTCGAACTAGTTGTGTAAGCATCAACAGCTCCAAAAGGCTTAACTAATAAAACCTTTGTTAAAACATTTGTTGCATTATATATCTTCAGTCAAATTTTCTCAACCTTGATAGTATATTGTTATGTTACCTCCCTAATGGTGATGTTGACTTCATTATGCTGATAATATCTAACAATCTTCAAACATAATCATTATCCATATACACCAATCCCCACGAGATAAGTTCATATTGGTGAAACCATTCTCTATGAAAATTTTAGCAAATCTTTTTCTACCTTAGTTGTTGTTCCCAACTTGTCTTGAGCTCTTATCATCTTTTTGATAAAACTTTCTTACAACCACACAAGTTACCATCTATTGTCTTACAACTAGGCTCTAATACCCCGATGTAATATAATATCCACAACAATGGTTTGAAATGGAATAATGAAAGAAAAATAAAGTAATAGATACAATTATAATTTGAAATGAGTGATTGGTGATTCTTGTGGCGCGGATCTCAAGATCAAAAGCGTGACATAGTGGTAGGCGAGGAAGAAGAAGGATGGGTGGATAACACCAATGGGGAAGATAACATAGCATTTGATTATAGTGTATAATTTATATTCCTTTTGAGGATGTTGAAAATTATCTCATAAATTCATGAGATTGAGAAGCTAAATTTCATGAGAAAAAGGAAATAAATTAAAACTATTTATAATGAAGAAAAATTAATTTTATCATTATGATTTTTTTTTTATTTACAAAACAATCATTATGAAATTTGTCTTTTTATTACGTTAACTTTTTTTTTTTTGTGATTTTATGAGTTGTTTTTAAATTTTTAGGATAATTCTAGTTATTTATTTGTTTAAACTGAGTTAAAGAGTATATGCCAATTGCCACTAACTTTCCCTTTAAGTCTTGGTCTTCCACTATTTACCTCCAAGTCTAGGTCTTCCAAAGTTTAAAACTTTATGCCCCATTGCCACTTCTTCTACGTCCAAGTCTACATCTTCCAAAGTTTAAAACATTATGCCACATGTCATTTATTTCCCTCAAAGTCTAGGTCTCCTAAAGTTGTATGGGATCCTTTTGCAACTTCTTTTTCCTTCAAGTCTAGGTCTTCCAATTGATTACATTTCCACCTAAATGCTTACCGACACTTTTTTTTTTCCTCCCAGTCAAAGTGTTCTAAAGTATAAGTAAAATAAATGTATTTTTTAATTTGTAAATCAATCTATATTACTTTTCTTCTTAAACATATTAGCCTAAAGTCAAGGTCTTTGAAATTTAATTATATTTCACCATCTAATGCCTAATCACACTTTTATATGTAATCCAGTATAGGCCTTCCATTTTTTTTAAATATAGCTTTTAACATGTATTTAGTTGTGCATTTCTTTTAGGAGGTCCATTAATTAGAGAGTTTGACAAACACATACTTATAAGCTTGGCTTTAGATAATACAAAATTATAAAAATGGTTTTTAAACGCTATAGAACAAAAATAAATATTTCCAAATCTATGATACTTATTGCCAACTAAGCGCCACATAGATGTCATGTCTTCAAAACATGATTTCAATGTGAAAATGTGAAATCGTGTTTTGAAAACACAATTTTAATGTAAATTGTAAAATTGTGAAATCGTGTTTTGCAGATACGATTTTCGTGTAAAATGTAAATCGTGTTTTAAAGCAGCATTCGGTGTAAGCTAAAATTGTGATCGTGTTTTGAAAGCCATGATGTGAGTGTAAAATTGTGAAGTCTTTTTTTGAAGACACGATTTTAATATTAGAATTATCATGGTGTTTTGAGTAAAATTGTAAAGTCGTGTTTTGGAGACCACGTTCATAGTTAGAGAATTACCACCTCATTACTTATGTGTCAAAGACTACCATAGAATTGGAATTATTTTTCAATCTAAAATATTTTGATAATTATTTATTTAATTATCTGTAAATTAAGAATCCTATTATGACAACTTTTGCCTATTATTAGGACTTATGTAGTTTTAATCTCCTAACTAAGCTGATGTCTACAAATTTATATTAACTCAATGTAAAATTATTGGATTACATAGATTGTGATTTCATATTATAAAATAATTTTGATGTGATCTCATAAAAAACCACCCTAAAAGATGAACCTCTGGAAGCATTATAAAATTGAAAATTTAACAACAAATTCTCATAAAAAAGAAGAAAAAAAAAGAAAGAAAATAGGTCTAAAGTTTAAAACCTTGCCTCCACTCCAAAGTCTAGATCTTCCGAAGCATCTAAAGTTTAAGCGATATTCACGTATCCTTCTTTATAGCCAAGTCTAGGTTTCCTAAAGTTGTATGAGACCCTTTTGCAACTTCTTTTCCTAAAGTTTATAATATATCCAAGTCTGAGTTTTAACCTAAAAGTCTAGGTTTAAATATAGCTTTTAACATGTAAGGGAATTTTCTGTGAGATTTTCCTGTGGAAGTAATTAGATATTCTTTATGCTATAAAATTGTATTTAGTTTGCATTTCTTTAGGAGTTTAATTAGAATTTTGACATAGACACATATATACAGGCTTTAATCTATTATGATAGTATGACAAGCTTTTCTTTATTTAGGACTTATGTAAGTTTTAATCTCCTAGCTGGCCAGATATTTACAAATTTATATTGAACTCATGTTAAGATTATTGGATTACATATAATAGATAAATAAAGTAAAATGGGTTAATGAACAAACATAATTAATTTATTATGTTTAAAAACTTATTTTATTTTCCTCAAACTTTCTTTCATTTTACTTGCCATCTCTATAAACATATAAAATTAATATTTAATACTTTTGGGTTCAAATTGAGCCTAAGACTATGCCATTACCACTTCCCTTTCCCACTAATAATACAGGCCTTCAAGAACATTAAAACTAAAGTACCATTGCCACTTCTTTTACAGGTTTTCCTATATGTATGGCATACAAAAAAATAATGCTTAAAATACATGAATTTAAAAAATATTTCCAAAATTATTGTAGTTTTTGCTAAATAGGAAAGAGAGTTTTAAAATGGGGTTTCCAAAATCGTCTTTTTACTATGTCTTTTCAAAAGATGACTTCTATTGATTGTAAAAAATCTCAATTTTGTTTTCTAAAGTTCTCTTGTTAAAAGACTATTTTAGTTTTCTTACTACTCTTTTTAAAAGACAATTTCTCCCTTGTTTCTTTTTATTTTATTTTGTTTTCCCTTAGTTAAATCGTATTTGTAAAAGATGTTTTTTACCTTTTAGAAAAGGAAAATCGTTTCATGAAGAGACGATTCTGAAAAATATAAAAGGAATATGAACGCTGATTGTGAAAAATATTAAAGGAAAATTGTCTTTTGAAGAGACTATTTTTCCTTTATCCCACTTTCCCTAAAAGTTCCTAAAAGCGATTTGGTTTTTCTTTTTATCTATGTGCAATCGTCTTCACAAAGAGCTTATCTATTTTTTATTTGTTCTCCAGACAAATAGTTGTGCAAAACAATTTTATAATTTTATAAAAATTCTTTTGTTTTTAATAGTTTTAACAATTTTTTTATATAAAAAACCATCACTAATATTATAATTTGATAATAAAATTACTATAAATATATTGGCCTTAGTATGAATTTTATATTTGGTTATTATTTATATATTTATTTACTATTATAATAATTTCAAACTGTTTTATTCAAAAATAATAATTTCAAAACTGCACATTTCAGAAAAAATAATTTAAAAACTGCAAATTATATTTATTATTTCATATGGATTATAAGTATTGTTTTTTTTAAATATAATTAAAAGTATTGTTATCTCTATGTCAATTTTTTTAATGCCATATCTTTTTAATCATAATTTATACGATGATATAATAATTATATATATGTATTATAAAACTATTTTATTTTATTTGATAAATTAAATATATAAAATAATTATAGTTTTTGTAAACTATAAAATAATTATAGTTATTATGAAATTTAACAAATAAGAAATTTATAAAAATATATATTTAGTAATTGATATAAAAAATAAAATTTTTTTATCAGATTAGGTATAAATTTTTTATCCTTATCTGTGATTCTAATTATAAATAGTGTAATTAATAAGAGATAATGAATATAATTTAAAGTTTTATATTCATGTGCACCCATGCATGTGCAGCCAACCCAATAAATGCAAAGAATGTGATTCACAAAAGTGGAAAAAGCAACTTTTCACATGGGGATGGGGGTCGCCCTGTTTGACCAAACCCAACACTACCTGTTCACACTTCTTCACACCCCCTACCGCCAACCCTACTCCAAAGTACAAAGTCCAAACCATGTGGTGGTGGTGAACTGGTTTGACTGACCCACTCTGACTCGTCACACCTGGGTCCCACTATCCATCTTCATATTACGTGAAGATGATGCCCAACTAGATGTTGTGAAAGTGGAAAATGATCAGTGGGATTGGGAGGGGGTGTAGTTGTGGCTGCGTATCATATCCGCCGTCTGATTTGAAGAATCTGAATACACCACCAACTCCTTCGTCGTGTTTCATCCATGTGATTCACGTGCTCTCCCACGCATATCAAAGATTCAAGACACCCAGGCACACGGTAATTTCCCATAGCCCATGCCAAATTATGTTTTGTCTTTTTATCCATCTTTTTCCAAATTATAAAGTAAAAATAATTAGTTTTCATACGTTAATTAACACAGGAGTGTAATTGTCAGCTGATCCTTAGCACGACAAGGACACTGAGGAGTGAAGGATCCCTCCCCTTCGGGATGTCCTT
The DNA here is from genome assembly GCA_016808115.1 of Tetrastigma voinierianum. Taxonomy (NCBI): domain Eukaryota; kingdom Viridiplantae; phylum Streptophyta; class Magnoliopsida; order Vitales; family Vitaceae; genus Tetrastigma; species Tetrastigma voinierianum. The sequence continues at coordinate 157,887 of JAEQBH010005968.1, forward strand.
CATTTTAAACCAAATGTTTTATCGATTGAGCTAAGTTAGACATAAGGACAGTGTATAAATGATTAAAAAATGAAAAAGATTTTTTTGTAAAAATAATGACATTGTTTTAGCAAAATGATTTACCTAGGAAAAAAACTTAAAAATTAGAAAAAGGCCTTTTACAAAGACCATTACAAGGAGAAAAAATAAAAATGTTTTTTAGGAAATTTTTATGAAAGTGGGTTAAAGGAAAAATTGCCTCTACAATTTTTCATAATGTTTTACAATGAGAAACCGTATCTTCAAGAAACATTTTCCTCTTATAAAATGTAGACAATGTTTCTTAGGGAAATTTGTCTTTTACCTCAAAGTCTATATTTTCCAAAGTTTAAAACTTTATGCCACATGCTATTTCTTTTCCTCCAAGTCTCCTAAAGTTGAACCTATTGCAACTTCTTTTTCCTCTAAGTCTAGGTCTTTCAATTGTTACTGTTTTTCATAAATATACAGATTTGCTTTTTTGCACTCAAAGTCTTTTTCTTTTTTCTTTTCAATTGACCCCGTCAAAGTCTTCTAAAGTCTAAAATAAATGTATTTTTATTTTGTAAATCAATCAATATTACTTTTCTTCTTAAACATATTAGCCCAAAGTCAAGACTCTTTGAAAATTTAATTACCTTCCACCTATCCAAATGCCTAATAAGCTTTTTTTTAAATGATGTTTTTTACAGCTAAATACGTTATTCTGATGTAGTAAGCAGGTTTATTGGGCTGACACTTGAAATCTCTCTCTCGCTTGGATGTCAGCCGTTTTAAACTAAGATAGGCATGTGAGCTTGTTAAAAATGAGCTTAACGTGTGTAAAGGAAATTTTTATGACTTTTCCTATTGAAGTAATTAGATATTCATTTATGGTATAAATTGTATTTCTTCACAACCGTAATAAAAAATTAAAAGTGTTAATAGATTGAATTAATTTACATAAAATTCTTATTAATAATAAGAAATTATGAAATGAGCTAGGCCCCATCTTTGCTTCCAAAACAAGCAAAGCAATTTTAGTATTTATTTAATCTTATTGACCTTGACTTGAGTGCCAACTCATGGTCTTTCTATCCACATTTTTATCTTGAAGTCAAGGTCTTTATCAGGTTTGGTTCATAGTGGGGCATAATTCAAGTCATTTCGAATCAATTACAATTATATAGATACAATTCATATGTTACTACAAACAAAGAAAAGTGAGGTTATCTTTGTCATCACTTTAAACCATCTTCTATATATTTTAGTTGAATTGAACATGCAAGAAAACACAAAGAAGTTTGAGGTAAGGTTGAATTCCACTAATGTTGATAAATTAATTTTTATATATATTTTTTATATAATCTTTTTGAGTCCCATGTAGGTGATTTCAGTTCTTGCCAATCAAAGTAAGGTTAATCCATGATATGGTTACAATCATTTTTTGTGATATATATCTATTATAGCTGACTAGTAGATTTTAAAATCTTATTAGAATGATATTTGTTAAATGTGTTGTTCCTTGATACTTCATTTAAATTTTTTCATTTTTTGTTTTGTGTTGAAAATAAAAATTTTAATTTAGTTCAGGAGACTAATATTATATATTAATTCAATTTTTGTAAGTCTTTCGCTACCCAGAGGATTGGATATTTATGGAAGATGCGATCTTCATTTTAATTAAATTCTACATTTAATGCTCAGCCAGGAAATAATAGCGTAATGGTCGTACACATCAACAACAATGTTCAAAATATGAACAAAAAGGCTCTTATCGACTTCAAAAATGGTATCAGGATCCGATGTCGACTTTCATCATGGAAAGGAAGCAATTATTGCTATTGGCAAGGGATTGGTTGTCAAAATGGAACAGGATTTGTTGTTTCAATTGATCTTCGTAATCCTTATCCTTATCCTCTTGAGAATATGTATAGGAACCAGAACTATATGAACTTGAGTGGAGTGATTAGTCCTTCATTGATGAAACTCAAGTATTTGAAATATTTAGATTTGAGTTTCAACTCATTCAAACCCATTCCAATCACTCCAATTCTTTGGGTCTACATGAAGAATTTGATATATACAAACTTATCGGTGTGGGTTTGTGGAATAATTCCTTCAATTTAGGAAATCTTTCTAACCTACAATATCTTGATCTTTCTTCTGAGTATTAATGATTTATTTGTTAGAAATATTGAATGGATGACTAGTCTTGTTTCTTTAGGCGTCTTGGTGCAAATTATGTCATGTCTCGATGATAGGAAGTCAATGGATTGAGTGCTAAACAACTTCAATGTTAACGAGTTGCATCTTGATGGTTGTAGCCTCTTTGCCAATTCCATCTCCAAACTCTATCAATTTGACTTCACTTCAACATGTCTATCAGCTCCACGAGTGGTCAGCGTTTCTGAATGGCTTTTTAAATGTTAGTAGTCTTGTATCAATTGATATGAGTTGAATATTTTACACTAGGAGAATTCCACTTGGTCTTAGTGAGCTAATTTGCAGCATAGATCTATTTGATAATTATCTTGAAACCAATATATCTCAATTGTTGAGAGGTTGGAAAAGATGGGTTTCTCAATTTGCGTGAAAATGATTTGCAGTAGCTTATATCATCATTAAAATTGATATTTCTTTATGATAAAGAAATATGATGTGTTAATATATTATTAAATATAGTTCATGATTGATAAAACTATTGAATATATACTCGTATGCAATAATAAATAATTATTACATTTAGTTCTTTTGTTGGAAACAAATTTCTTTTTGTTAAAGCAATATTATTTTGAATTTTAAATTTCTTAGAAGGAAATTTAGTTCCTTTATCTATGAAAAATATCTGGATTTAACTGTTTGTGATTGTAAAGTACACATGTTATGTAAACAATTTTGAATAAGATAAATAATTATATAAAGATGTTTGTCTACACTTAACTATAAAAATAATTATATCTCATAGGATAATGATTTGGTTTTTCTAAGAAAGTCCTTTACTCCCCTTTTTTGATTAATGGTTTATTATTTATTATATCAATAATAAGAATAATAATACTATCATTTTTGTACATTTATTATATTGATTATTCTTTTTTTATTGATATTAATTATTCTTTTAAGTGTTTTCAATTCTACAATATTTTGACATATAAATTTTCGTCACTTTGCTTCTCAGTAAATAGTCTAAGCAAACACTAAGTTCAAAATTTATGTGACGGTTAATTAATATATGATACCTTTTGTCACATGCTTTATATTTTTACTCATTAATTATTTCCATTTATTATTCTCATGTTATACTTTTTTCACTATTTTATTTAAATTTTATTCCTAATTATTATGTTAATTTAAGGTTTATCATATTACTATAAAATTTAAATAATTATAATATACTATTATATTTTGAAAACCTTGTAACTAATAGTCAAATAAAATTAGACTAAATTTAGAAATTACTTGCTATATCACCAAAAGAATTGAATTCTATTTTTTATGTGTGTTAAGAATTCTTTTAAGTGATACCTTCAATCATCTTTACATTTCAATTTCATTTTAGTCTCATTAATTTATCTATTATGTGAGATTATTGTAATTTAACATTAGATATGATATTCCATATTTAGTTTCCTATAGTATTTTGTTTCAAAATATCATAATACTAGGTTGAATTCATATATTCCTTTAGCTTTATTCTCTAATGGTGCTCTCTAGTTTAATTTAAATTTTAGGTGACCATAATTTTCTATTCACATTTCTTGTAGTTTATAAATAAATAGAAAAATCGCTTGAAACTAAAAAATTGTTTAGCTAAATAATTGTTTTCATTTGCTAAAATTAAATTTATATTTTGATAATTTGGTGTTTCTTTTCACTTTGTAGTTTTTCATTTTTTATTTTCTATCTTTTCTTATTGAACTATTGCTTTGTTCAAAATATTGGAGTTTGTTATTTAAGAAACAATTAGCATGAATGATTAATTCTAGTACTGGTATTACAATATTGAAATAAAATTACTTTATTTTATTGTTATCAGAAAAGACAAAAAGAAGATCATTCTCAATATTTATGTTTATTAATACATAAAGAATAATAATTTTTCTTTAACCTAATTGTTTTTTAATACATTTATTTCCTTATTTACTATTTTTATCACTTGTTTATTTCATAATTTTCATTAGTAAATATTTTTACTCTTGGTAATTGGGTTAAATTCAGCTGATTGAAACTTTGCAAGCACCTGATATTTGGATTTGAGTTATAATAGCAGAATGATTTGAGATTATCCATGGGCGAAACACGGAATTAAGTCGCTACTAATTTGAGGAGGCTACGCAGGAGCAATCAATTGATGGAAAATTACTTAAGCGGATTTAAGGTGAACTTAAACATTTAGTATTTACTTCTTTATGATAATCAATTACAAGGTTAGTTACTCAATTCATTAAATTTTCTATTGATGGTATACTTAAAGATTTTTGCTTCAACCTCTTTTATTCTCATGGTATACCTTTTAAACCATTTTATTATGAATTTTTATGTTTATTTAGGACTCCATTAAACAAGCTCTTACATTTTGTGATAAACTTTACTATTTCTATGAGAGTATCTTTAGAAATAAAATATATGAATTATCATTTATAAATTAATTAATTAGATTAGATTAGATGTTCACTGATAAAATTAAAATTAAATTATTTAGATTTAAATGAAAATTGATTTCCTATTTTATGTAATAAACTATCTCTAAATTCAAAATACTTTGACTTATTATCAAAAATAGTTAATATCAATTATTAATCCTCTAATTTTATAACATTATCAAAATGAATTATAGCGCCGTCGAGGTGATGAACTTTAGTTAACTGTGACCAATTAGAGCTCTGACGAAATCCGAATGAATCGCGAAGGAAGCGCCATATATACTCTCTCTCTCTCTCTCTCTCTCTCTCTCTCTCTCTCTCTCTCTCTCTCTCTCTCTACGTTTGAAAAATTAGAAATGAGAGACATTTTCTCGAGTAAGGATATTTGCATAACATACTTTGGATGCGTGTCAGCGTCGCGCCTGTGTCCCATGCAAGATTAAGTTAACTTCCTCCATTAATTTATTTCATCTGGGTTCGAGTTTAAATTATCTTATATGAACCTGCTAGAATATTTTACAACTTTCAATATTTTCTTCAAAATCTCGTTTTTAGGGTCTATCAGGACGCCGTCCTGTGAAGCGTGAAAATTAACTGTATATCGAATTTGGTGGAAATTCAAATGGGTAAGCTACGTTTGTGACGAATCGGCGGTGAGGTCAGTTTCGTCGTTCGGATCTATAAATTTTTCGGGTTTCAGCACGTAGTATAGCGACTGATTCTTAGTTTCCTTTTAGAAAAATTGATTTTCTCAAGTTTTACAAGCATGGATGATTAATCCTAATACTACTCTTCCAATATTTTAATAAAATTACTTTATTTTATTGTTACTAGAAAAGACAAAAAAAAATGACTATTCTCAATATTTATGTTTATTAATACATAAAGAATAATATTTTTTCTTTAAACTAATTGTTTTTTCAATGCATTTATTTTCTTATTTACTATTTTTATCATTTTTTTGTTACTTAATTTTTAATTAGTAAATGTTGTACTCTTTCTCATTACAGGTTCAATTCGAGCTCCATTGGAAACTTTACCCAACCTGATATTTGGATTTGAGTTAATAGCAGATAGGATTCTGAGTTATCCCATTGGTAAAACTTGCGATTAAAAGTCCTCTGCCTAATTTGACGAAGTTATACTTGGAGTACAATCAATTGATGGGAAAATTGTCAAACTGGTTGGGTGAACTTAAACATTTGGAAGAGTTATATCTTTATGATAATCAATTACAAGGTTAGTTACTCACTTCATTAAATTTTCTATTGATGGTATACTTAAGATTTTTGCTTCAACCTCTTTTATTCCCATAGTATACCTTTTAAACTATTTTATTAAAATTTTATTATGAATTTTTATGTTTATTTAAGACTCCATCAAACAAGCTCTTACATTTTTTATGGAAAGTTTAGTATCTTTAGAAATAAAATATGAATTGTCATTTTAAAATTAATTAGATTGATATCCACTAATAAAATTGAAGTCTCTTAATTATTTAGATTTAAATGAAAATTGATTTCTATTTTCAGTAATAAACTATCATAAATTCAAATATTTTGGCTTATTATCAAAAATAGTTAATATCAATTGTAATCCTCTAATCTTATAACATTATCAAAATGAATTATTATATTTATGTTTTATATCGAAAAAGAAAAAAAAAATATATCACTCTTACCGTTTTTATTCACCAACGAATGAAAGAATAATCATTTTCCAATTGTGTAAAATTTAGATAACCATAATAATTTCTCATTCATAGTTTCTAGTAGTTTGTGAATAAATAGAAAAATCACTTGAAATTAAAATAATTGTTTGGCTAAATAATTGTCTTCATTGCTAAAATTATAAATTATATTTTGATAATTTGGTAATTTTCTTTTCACTCTTATAGTTTTCATTTTTATTTTATATCATTCTCTTATTGAACTATTGCTTTGTTCAAAATATTGTAGTTTGTTATTTAATAAATAATTAGCATGGATGATTAATCCAAGTACTAGTCTTCCAATATTGAAATAAAATTACTTTAGTTCATTATTACCAGAAAAGACAAAAAAAGGATCGATTACTCCTTTATTTATGTTTATTATTGCATAAAGAATAATATTTTTTTTCTTTGAATTAATTGTTTGTGAATGCATTTATTTTCTTATTTACTATTTTTATCATTTTGTTTTATTGCATAATTTTTAATTAGTAAATATTTTTGCTTTCTTTCTATACAGGTTCAATTCCAAGTTTCATTGGAAACTTTTGCAACTTATGATTTTATATTGATTACATACTTATGATTTTAGCTTCAACCTCTTTTATTCTCTATGGTATACTTTTAAACTATTTATTAAAATTTTATTATGAATTTTTATGTTTGTTTAGGACTCCCATTAAACAAGCTCTTACATTTTTTGTGGTAAATTTACTATTTCTATTAGAATATCTTTAGAAATAAAATATATGGTGTCCTTTGTAAAATTAATTAATTAGATTAGATGTTCCTTTGCAAAATTAAAGTCTCTAAATTATTTTAGATTTAAATGAAAGTGATTTCTATTTTCTTGTAATAAATATAACTAAATTCAAATACTTTGGTTTATTATTAAAATATAATTAATATCGATTCTAAATCCTTCTAGTCTTATAACATTATCGAAAATAAATTATTCCTATTTTATGGTTATATAACAAAAGGAAAAAATGTATATCCTTTCATTTATTTTTATTCCTTGATGCGTGAAAGAATAATCATATTTATTGCTTTTAATTCAAGCAAATTAATTCTTCATGCATTCATTTGTTATGTTATTTACTATTTTTATTCTTAATTTATTACATAATTTTAATTAAGACATATTACTTTACTTTTGATCATTACAGGTTCAATTCCAAATCTCATTGGAAACCTTTCCAACTTATACGTTCTAAATCTTCGAAGCGATGGGTTAGTGGGCTCTGACAATTGACATTTTTTGGAAGTTATATAACGAGTATCCCCATACGTGTTTCCGGTCTTCCAGTTTGGACGTTAGTTCAGTGGACTCCCCCTTTAAGTTGAAATGCGTATGGGTTCATGTCACATAGGTCCTACATTTCGAAACGGCTTCCAGTCTCGAGAGGATCTCCCGATATCTTGATCTCTCAAATCTTAGCATTTGAGTAGTATTAAGTGGTTTGGAATATTTCTTGTCACAGATCACGTAATTCTTTCTCCTGATCGATTCGCGGTCACTTACCAAATTCAAACATGGCAATTCACACTGACTTGCATTTCCTTTCTCTTTCGGGTAATCTGATTACCCGGGACCATCCAATTCCATAGGACCACCTCTCCTCTCTTGAAGTCATTGATTTTCCAAGCAATAATTTGGCCCCAGGCTTATTCCTTCTACCATAAATAATTGCTCTCACTAAAGGTTCCTAGACCTTGGGGAAATAACGGTTGTGCGGAAGGATACCAAAGTCGTTGGGTCAACTCTGATTCTCAAATCCTTTGCCACTGAACATAACAAGGTTTGGGAGAGATCCCCTCATCTTTGCAAATTTAACAAGTTGGATGTCCTTGATCTCGATTCTGATAACTTATCGAATTGATTCCTGGCACGGATTGGAACTACTTTCGCTAATCTTGTAATTCTCAACTTGAGGTCGAATATGTTTTCTGGAAAACTACTTCCCTCCCTGCTTTCAAATTTAAGCTCCCTGCATGTGTTAGACCTTGCACAAAACAATATGTCGGGTGAAATTCCAGTAACTTTGGTTGAACTTAAAGCCATGACTCAGGAGCGTGCTATGGGTATATATTCTTTGTATGGAAGTGGGAGTAGTCATCAATATGAAGAAAGGTTGATTGTGATTACAAAAGGTCAAATTCTGGAATATACCAGGGCTCTTTCCCTTGTTGTTAGCATAGATCTATCTGACAATAATTTAAGTGGAGAACTTCCTAAGGAATGACCCAGGTGTTTGGTTGGTGTTTTTGAACTTGTCCATGAATCACATTACTGGCCAAATTCCTGAAAGCATTTCAAAGTTGCGTCAACTATCCTCCCTTGATTTTTCAAGTAATAACCTTTTTGGCTCCATTCCTTCAAGCATGTCCTCATTATCATTCTTGGGTTATTTGAATCTATCGAATAACAATTTCTCTGGTAAGATCCCTTTTATTGGGCACATGTCAACTTTCACAGATTCGGCCTTTACTAGAAATCCAAATCTTTGTGGAGCTCCACTAGTTATAAAATGTCAGGATGAAGATTTAGATAAAAGGCAAAGTGCTTCTGTTGAGGACAAAATCGATGGTGGCTATGTTGATCAATGGTTTTATTTGAGCATTGGCTTGGGATTTGCTATGGGAATTTTAGGTCCATATTTTGTTTTAGCAATGAAAAGATCTTGGTGTGATGCATATTTTGATTTTGTGGACAAAATAGTCAAATGGCTAGTCTTTAGAAGAAGAGTGACCTATGCCAGGAATCATGCCCAAAGGCAATAAACGTATGCCTTATGATATTATGCTTTGGGAGTGAATTTCACTGCTTATTTAATAGAAGGTATGCTACTAATTTGTTCTCTAATTCTTATTTTTATTAGCCCTTGCTTTGTTCATTTACTTCTCCTGTTTTCATTAATTGCATTTGTAGTTAAAACATATGCAACTAGTTATATGTATCAAGCGCTCCGAAAGGCTTATGCGGTAAAACCTTTGTTAAAACATACATTGCATTATCTTGATCCCGAATTTTCTCAACCTTGACATTATCTTGTTCAATTACCTCCACAAGCATATAGCATTCCTCAATGAAATTGTCAAGCAGGCACATCAACATGATTCACAACAAAAGCAAGAGAGGACTCAAATCTTTTGGTAGATCACTTTGTCAGATTGACCAACAAATGCTCATTTTTATGTTGAAATTTATTGATCGGGTAGTCGGGTTTATAAGTGTTCAATTTTGCATTAGGCATATAGGCTTATAGAATAAAGAAGTAAAAATACCAGATGTGAAGTAAGAGAATATCAAGATTGGTCTTACTGTTTGCTTTGAGTTTTAGGATAGAGCATAGCAGAACAAGAGAATCTTTAAAGATTGGTTGAGGACACTTGTATGGGGAACACACTTTTAGTTCCTTAATATACTTCCTCGGTATTAAGGTTGCTAATTCTGGCACTAGCACTAGCATGCTAACAATGCTCTTTTTTATTGTTTTAGATCTTAGGGCCTTTCACTTGGATGGTTTTTATCTTGAGATTAATAAATAATTGTTAGTCTTCATGTATATTCCTTCAACATTTAGTCTAATAGATACTATAATCACTTCAGTAGATAAAATCATCAAACTATAATTGAGTTGAATGAGCCACAATGCCCTTAATAGATTCTTTTACTATAATCACATTCATTCGATGATATTTTTTTTTAATTATGAACACCTCTAGCCCTCTAATCTCATAATCGAGTCAAATCTTGGCGCCAGAATGTAGACTTCATGCCGCATGGTTAAAGGATTGATTGTGGTTAATCTAGTTTTCCATGTAACACTTTTTCTAAATCCTTGATGACAAATACTAATACTCACTGCATCTAGTTGCCTGTTTATCCTGTTAGCTGTCAGCAGATGAATAATGCACTTAAAAAGAATTTTCTGAAGCATTTGGGCTTATGCAAGCTCCATTATCAAGCCTTTAAGCTTTCACCCCTTTGCATACTCTGTAATTTAATTCCTTTCCTTTTTATTTTCCAAATTTTATTTCCTTGTGTCTCTGAAATTGGGTGTTTGGAGATAGAAGATTTCCCTCGTGTTTGAGAAAAAAGAAAGTGTCTAAATTTGGTAGCCATACACATACAGATTCCCTTTCTTTTATGGCAACTTGATGGGCAATGGTGTGACTCCAATCATGTATATTCCTTCAACTTATAGAACTTATTAGCCCACTGGATACTATCCCCTGCTACAAAATTTGAATTGATCTTCCCCTTCCCTTTCTTTAGGCACTATTCTATTATGGCCCAAATTTATACTGAAAAGTGAAATCAAAGATGTGAACTTCTGGTGGAGCCCAAACAGGGCATGAAAGTAGAGCAGCAGACACAATCTGATTTTCTACAAGTCTCAAAAAAAGGCCTTAAGATCATCTTTAGCCGTTTAATAAACCTTGGTCCTACTCTTTTTTGATGTATTCATGTTTCTTTAGGAACTTAATTTGGTTGTCTTTGTAGTGCTTATTAATTATCAAATGTTTCTGATGGATCCAAATTTGTGATCACATTTGATTGTTTTTATTTAGTACAGAGATAGGTGAAGAGGAAGCTAAGGGAGGACAAGCTGATTCCGGAGTCTAGTGAAGAAGCAGAGGAATGAGTAATAGTGCTGAGAATCAGGAAGCTGATTTACAATTAGAGCTAAGCTCATGGTTTTGTATTGCTTTTCTGATTTACAGGAAGGAGGAATGGTATTTGTACTCTGTTTTCTCATGACACATTTTTTAGGAGTAGTATTGCTGTTCGCTAGTGTCATCTCAATACTTACGAGCTGCAGCTGTGTTGAAACTTTAGGAGTGTTAAAGAATAATAGCTTAAGACTCTGTTTGTTGAACTCATGTAACCAACTTGTAACTGACATATGTATATAAAGGCAAACAGAACTGAACAGAGTATCAATAGATTTTTTCCTTTATGCCATTTTCTGTTCTCTCTCGGGCCTTTTCTCAAACGAATGTCCATCTGCTTTTCTTCTCAAATATCCATGAAATTTCTTCTTTGGGTAGTGAAATTGGTATTATATCTATTTTATGATTTTCCAGTAGATTGTAATATTGGCTGTGCTTCTTACCCAGAAGTACTATGGGTGATGTTGTATGATGTTGCTAAGGTTGAGTCCGAGTTTAATGCAAACTTTCATTATTTAATTTTCTTAGAATTTTGATCATTTCCCTTAACGGTAGTGTCAAATGAACTACATTATTTATAGTTTTGAGCATATTTGTTATACAGATTATATATACACTTGTATTCATTTTCATGATATATACCCAACTTGTTAATGTATTCAAAGATAATTACTCTATGTTGTAACTTGCTTTTATGCTACTAATTTATACTTTATACATATTCTACATTATATGTTTTTGTTTTGCTCTATTCTGAGCACATGAATATATAATATATATAAACAAATCAGCTTACGTCCTAAATACTAGAAACTCGATCATAGAAATTTTTACTAACAAAACAAACATCCTCTTTGAAAAGGATTCAAAACGGAGCTTATGTTTCTGAAGTAGAGAAAATCATATGCTGTAGACCAAGTACTAATTAACTTCTGCGAAGAACCGTGCTAAGAAAAAACCCGTCCAACCCGTTTTAGAGCCAGTTCCATCTGTTTGTATTCTCTGTCTCTTACTCTCATCAATAGGAATTGAATTTGAGACACCAGAAATTGAAGCATATACCATTCCTCCAACACCATTTTAAACTATATATATATTACTAAAGAGTTTAAGCAGCAGGCTGGTTAAGCAACAACATTGGTGATTCTTCTACTGTGTGTTTAAATACTTATCTGTCTTCAATAAAGCTTTGAAGGTTTTCTCTGCTATGCTATGCTCTGTTCTGCAACCATCAACAATCTGAATTTAGGTGTTTGGAGACAGAAGATTTGCCTCTTGTATTTGAGAAAAAAGAAAGTGCCCGAATTTGGCAGCCCATGCATACATATTTATCTAGATTCCCTCTCCCTCTAACCCTCTCTATTATGGCAACTTAACAGGTGCAATTCCCATTTATATAGAGCAAGATATGAGCTCCAATCATTTATATTCCTTCAACATTTTAGAACTTAGTCCAATAGATCAGTACTATCCCCTGCTACAATTGGGATCCAGTATTTTGAATTCCTCACATTAGATAAGCGATTTACGCATTTAATTTGATTAAGTGTTGCTCAGGATGAACTTAAAAAATTATCAAGAAAAAATATAGCCTATGGAGGCTGACTGCGGATCAGACGAAAGCAGCTTCCTTAAACTGATACAAGATTATCCATGGTGCTAAAACGAAGAAGAAAATGAGAGAAAATTCCAGAGATTTTATTCAGCAGAAAATAACATCTGCATACAAGATAATCCTTCAAGAGTTCTCTCCAAAAAAACTATCAGACTAACAGCTAACAGCATATGTATTAGAAACAGGAATCTGTACAGATAACAATTTTATCAACTCTATTTAACAATCTGCTAACATCAATCTTAAATCAAAGACCATAAATAGAGGACCTGCGTGACCACAAACTCCACCTCGGCCCTCATTTTCTTCAAACTTTCAGTCATAACTTTCTCATCACCATAGAAACCATTCCAGCCACTTGTAAGCAGTGCTGAAATTAGGCAACAGGTAACACCCTTTTTTACAGATTGCCAGCCAATGCTTTAGCTGAAACCGAGCTTCTGGGAAACAAACAACACACTAGTTGAACCAACTACAAACATTGGTCCACGCTTGCCATAAGTCCCTTGATGTTGGTAGGCTCCACCTCAATGAGATCATCCCTCATTGCTCCTTGTTTACCAACAAATTCAGCAACATGCTCCACCTTAATCTGAGCATCATTCCTGGGTTTTTTCACCACTCATTTGCTTGGCCCATTGCACCTTAAGAACACCACCATAACCACATGGAATCCCATACCAGTGCAGTCACATGGGCACACCAAATCCATAAAAAAAAAACCACTCACCTGCAGCTAGCAGTCCCATGCACTGTATGCATAACCAGACACAAGCAAGGAAACCTCTTGCTCCTCCTTCTATCTGATCCTCCATTACCGAGATCTTCTTGTAAGGGGTATCAAAGAGCATCGTGATGGTGTACCCAACTCTAAGACTATCTACCATGTTTGACTAACTGCAGCCTGCATAGACCAATTTCCAGAAGACCATTTGCTCACGTCCTGTAGCCCATGCACCCGGCATCCTCTCCACACCGAGAAGCACGAGAACCCTCCCACTGGTTGACGACACCAGCAAGCTCTATCATGCCACCGTCTCATACCATGGCCATAGAGAACACACCACACCAGAGGACATTTCACCATGCCTCTTCTCTCTCAGTTCTCTTATACACAGCCACACACCAGAAGATGCCCTGACTATAGCCTCACACCAATGGGTGTCTAACCATGCCTGCTCTCTCTTAGTTCTCTCCTGCAAACCAGCAAGACGTCTCATATCCCCCAAATCACAGCCTTCATCTCAACTCTCTGGACATCTCACAAACATACCACACCATGACCACTTCTTCCTTCCTCATGCGGATCATCACCTTTCCTTCTCTAGGTATTCTTTTTCAAAACCTCTCTTGATGGTCATGGCACCTCTTGGAATTTTAATTTCTTCTCTAAGACCACCAGCCTTGAACTGTAAACCCCAAGATGCAACAAAACTCCATTTATTCACTTAGGTCTTTCTTCAAACACCTCACAGTCATTCACAGCTATGAAAAAGATAGACCAAGAATAGAGATAAACAACACTCTCTCTTATCTTTTCTGCTCTAAGCAACCATGTTTCACATTCTCCACCTCTTGGCTAAGAAAACCAACCAAGAACCACCTATGTAGAACATGAATCTTGATCTCAGAAAACACTACTACTTGAAATGTCGCCTAGCTCTCTTTCTAATCCAACACCCATACTTACAGTCCCAGCCTGTGGATATCAGCAGCCTTGTCCTTCCTTTCTGCTCACCCTTCAACATCGAAACCTAGAAGAACCCTCATTGGCTTACACCACAGGCAAGCAACTCAGCCTCTCTCATATTCCTTTAGCTTTGGCACCACAATCTTCAGCAATTCTTGATGGTCATGGCTCACTTACAACCCATGCCCAGACTGCAGCCACAAGGCACATTTCTCCTCCCAGGCATTTCTAGTCTACTATCACATATTCAATTAAATGGGTTTTATAATGACATAATATGTAGATCTCAAAAAATAAAAATATAAAAAATCAGCTGAGGCCTAAATTAACTAACTAGTAATACCATATGGAAAAGAAGAATTTTTTTAATTGAGTCTTATTTTGAAGTATGCATATGAATAGACCAATTAAAAGATTTAATTTTTATTTGGATAATGAACTTTAAAATTGAATGATATTTTCCATTAATTTACTTGAGTTTTTAAAATAAATATTTCACACATATATATACCATAGGTGAAAATGAAAAGAATAATAGTATATTATGTCTATAAAATTGTCTCCATGATAATTTTTTTTCCCTTTTCTTTTGCATGGTAACTTTATTTTATGTTGGTATCTGCCACTAAGTTGAATGACTAATTGTTTGGATTTAATTGTTTTAATTCAATACTAGCATAATTTAAAATATTTATGTTTCCATCAAATGGTATCAATTGTTTTTTCTTTTCCCATTCTAAAGTCAGATATATTGTGAAAATTATAAGTGATTCAGGTATATATGTGAATTTCTCAAACTATTTATAAATTATAAATTAAAGTCTAAAGTGTTAAGTTTTGATAGATTTTAATTTCCACTTTCAAGTAAACATTTAAGAAAAATATAGTTATGTGTAACAAAAAACTGTTAAATTCATCAATGATAGATTTTGTTCATGACATTTTTTATATTAATGGGATTTAACTTTTAAGTTATATTACAATTTAGCGTTAATTGAATCAAAATTTGAGTTTCAAGTTAATTTTGAAGATCAATGATCTTTTATTATTGGCCTTGTTCAATTTTTCTCTGTCTTACTCCCGCGTTGAATGTTCAATTTTCATATACTTTTCCTTGTTTATATTGGCTTTGTTTTGTACTTATTTATTTGTTTTATAATGTCATCACCTTTTTCCTTATTTATTTCCTTCCATCAAATCGACTTTGTGATATTAAGAATTATAGAAGAATGTGCATAACTTTGATTAGACAACAGCTTCTAATACCTTTTGCTATGCCTTTTAAAAAATATTTATCTTTTCCTAGAACTACAGTAGAGGGAGGAAAATGATCATTATTTTATAGAGAAAAACCAAACTTTAATTTCATTTTTTGGGAGAAGCAACTATTTCCTTGAGAGGGTATCATTAATTTGAAGAATACTAGCACAATACTTGATAATGGGAGAAAGTTCGATGTCATGCCTCCTTTTTATTTGGAGGATAGCCCGAATGTGGTTAGTTTATCCCAAATGGACCGCGTGGGGATATGAAATTTAAATAGTCAGTCGATTATCTGGCTTTTGACCGGATCATTTCGGTTAAGCGAGGCTCGTCACTTATACGTGTCGCGAGTTAAATTAATTTAAAAATGGATCGAATATTTAATTTTAAAATAATAATAAATAATAATTTTACAAATTTTATATTTTGTAAAATAAAATTTATATGAAATACTTATAGTTTATTCTCATGTTCTTAAAGATTATAGAAAAAAATTTATTTTAGTTATATTTTTTATTTTATTTTAAATTATTTTTATACTAGTATTTTATTTAATTAAAAATAATAATAATTTTTCTATAAACAATTATTTTATATTTTTTATAATAGAAAAACTAATATTTTTAATAATTCAAAAAAAAATTATGTAGTCTTAAAAAAGTTAAAAAGATAAAGAGTCAAAATTCCCAATTTTGACTCATGCCCGTGCAATTAAAAAGAAATTGATTATCAAATTATAAAGAAAGGGGAAGAGCCGCAAAACGAAGAGCCGATGCTCACAACTGTGGATTAGGCATCTCCTCCTCTCTCCCCCATCTTGATTTTCAACACTATGGATCGAGATCGATCCGAGGTTCCTAATGTCTCGATAACGAGCTCAATGGCATTCTGGTCAGTACTTCGCGATGAGCAAGCATCTCCACCGACCTTGAATCCACCGTCAGGAAGTAACTCAGAATTTTATAGATTTTCATTTCCATTGATTCAATTCCTTCAAAAAGAGAAAGAACGTCTCTCTTTACCTCTCTCTTTCTGCCCCCCCTTTATATATTCTCCAAACACCCTCTGATAGAGAGAGAATCAAATCTTCTCTCTCTACCTCTCTTCTTTTGTCTCTTGCGTTAGGGTTTCCATCCCTCCGTTTCTTTGACTTAGGGCTTCAATTTCTTTTTTTTGCATATGCTTTTGACTTTTTTTCTTGATGGTTTTCCAGATTGATTGGTTGATTGAGTTTTGGTTTTGTTTCAGTGCTTCTTCAAGGCAATTTTAGGGTTGTATAGAAACTGATAAGTGCGATTCACTGTCAAGAGCTCTTCTGCAGATTTTCAGTGATGATTTAAATTACTCAATAATCAGGTCTGTGGTATTTATTGGCCAGCTAGATAGCCTCGCGTTCAACTGGGTCCAGAATCCAGTGGCATACAGCTCTCTATCAGACCTTTTTGAAAACACAATCTGTTAATATTGCTAAGAAATTCTATAATGCTGTTCTTCCCAGTGCCGGAGAAAAGGACATTGATGGCAATAGGCGAAATCTTCGCTGTGAGCATCATGAGGGAGTTTATAGGCATCGGTATAGGTATGTCCCTCAATGACTCTAGAAGGATTTTGGAATGTGGATTTGATTCTGAAATGTGAATATTTAAGCTACAATAGATCTATTTGAACCATTGCAGAATTTGATATTTAATTCTATTATTTGCTGCTTTCTAGTCTAACTCCTAAGTGAAAGTGGAAATGAGACACCAAGAATATCAAATATCACAAATATGCTATTCAAAAGGTGTGTGTGTGCACAAACCTAAAGGTGCAAGGGTAAAAGAACCTTACTATGCCTTCCTTCCACTTGATTGATGTAGCAGATATTTTTGTAATGCCTTCCATCCCACTGAAGGTAAAAGTCTTTGTCAGCTTGGTATCCTCAAAAAATGGATTGGGATTAGAGTTCTTAAAAGTAAAAGAAAAAAAAACATTAGTAACCATTTGGTAGAATCTATTAACTACAAGTCTACAACACAAAGGCATTAGGCTTTCTTCTATTCAAACATAAATAATTAGAACAAAATAAACTTCCAGTAAATGTTCAATTCTAACTGAGTAGGCATGAACAAAGCAATGAGGAAAGAGATTGACCAGTGCTTAGCTTCAGTGACTAAATTGAACGCACAAGCGCCGCCATCTAGAAGGAGCTGAACAGGGCAGTGAGAAATTTGCCAAGCCAATCCCCAGTTTTTTACTGATAAAAAAATCCCCAGTTTTGATTCTTTTGGATGACTTAACTTCAGCTGTTCTAGTGTAAGCAATTGACTACATCAGTGGGTAACAGATATATAGGCATGTTTTGGAAATCTGTTTACTGTTTTCAAGAACAAAACAGAACATGTTTGGCTCCTAATTTATTTGTTCTCAAAAAACACGAACATCATTTTGGTGTTTCAGAACAGTTTTTGAAAATATAGAGAACAACATTGTGGTGTTCTCTGAAACCTGTTCTTGTTCTTTGAATTTAGTGTTGTTTGTGTTTTCCTAAACAAAAAAAAAACTGGGAACCAAAAGTGTTCTCTATGTTTTCCTTGTTCTTGAGAATAGAAAACTGTTTTCAAAAATTGTAACCAAACATGCCATAAAATCGATTAAATAGTAAGTTCTACTGTTAGTGCTCCTGTTCGCAAACAATCCCATTTGGAACTTTGATTATAAGATCCAATGGAGAATTTCAAAACTGCTACTATGGAGCTTAAAGTTGTAGGATAAAATCCCAGGTTCTAATGATTTAACCATATGATTATGCAGACATGATTTAGAAGTGAATGGAGGGAAGGGTCTTATGATAGATCCCAGTCCAAAATATGTACATCATCGGCCATAATAGGTAGCAACAAAACTAGGAAGGTTGTGCTTTCTTAATTTTTTCTTGTGTATTGTATGTGGTAGTAGGTGGATTTGGGATTGGTATTTGGTTCCCATTTGTGTAAAAATAAAAATAATCATAAGAATAATAATAGATTTCGTTTCATTTTATTTATTTTTATTTTCCTAATTATTATGTATCATTTTTTGGAGTTTTGTCCTAGAATAGTACTTTTTAAAATAAAAATACCAATCTAGTACAAGTTTGAAAAAAATGCCCAATTAACAGCTTAAAGCGTAGTTGAGTGACTATGGTTTTAACTGGCTTAAAAGCCGTAGTCGCCCAATTACGGTTTTGACGAGGAACACTAGTTTGGGCATTTTTTACAAGGTATACTAAATTGGTGTTTTTTTTTATTTCAAATAATTAGGGGGTTAAATTGACACATGTATTTCTTAGGAACTTTGGAAAGAAATTTGCAATATGTGGGTGAATCAAAACAATGGCTACCACTTGCCCCGAAGACTTTTCTCTAGTGAAGATGCCGTAGCTCACGAACCGGCTTTGAAGTACTTCTTTCTTACTAACAATCCCATTTTCTTTCCCTTATATTTCCATGTTTAATGTCCTATAAATCCATGAGGATTATGTATAAAACCAAGCAAATTACTATGTGCTTGTTTTTTTTGAAACTCCCTGAGAGAACACTATTTTTGTGTTATCTCTAAACTGTTTTTGTTATCTAAATTTAGTATTTTCTATATCCTTGTTTATCCGAACAAAAAAAACAGTTTTTAAAAACTATAAACCATAAACAAACAGGCCCTATCACGCGTGCTTCTATGTAATATAATTCTTTTTATAATCAAAGCAGATTAATTCATTTGGGAAACATTTTTTCAGGATGGGGTACAGATGAGAAGGCCATAATATGGATACTAGGTCATAGAAATGCAGATCAAAGGGAAGCAAAATCAGGCTGGCTTATCAAGAGATTTATCTAGAGGATCTCAACAAAAAAACTCAAATCTGAGCTTTCTGGAGACTTTGAGGTCTGTACTAATTCAACATATTACTTTAACCTTTACATGCATACAGGACTTTCATATCTATCTGTTAATGCTAATAATAAATACCACTGTGTTAATATTGCATGCGTCCAGTTAATATTGCTCCAAAACTTATTCAGAAGGTATGATATCTCCTAGATGATTTTTATTGTGATTAGCATTAGCTCATTATATAGATCATCTTTGTCAATGGTTTGCCTTGGTTATTTCTTTGTATGCTGCTTGTATATGTAGGACTTACTCTTTCTGCTTAGGGTTTTCTCCATTTTTCCATTTATTCATTTTGCTTCTCTACAGTAATAAACCTTGACATAATTTCAGTCTGTCTCAATAATAATATTAATTTTTTTCCCATGGTTTTGGGGCTGTGGTAGTAGTGAGAGCTTTTCAATAATATAGTAGGTACTATTAACTACTAAAGAATGCCATTTATCCACCCAGTATCACCTTATCTTAGTTGCCTTCTCTAAGATTTAAACCTACTGTAGTTTCTTTCCAATCTTCTAGCTATTAGCAATTGTGATGATGTTGTCATTCATGCCGATGTCATACACTTGCACTTTGCTCTAAAAGTTTCTGCACAATGCGTAGTTGGAACATATTTAGCCAAGCTGATCTAACTCAATCATATTTTCCCATTGAAGCAAATCTAAGAACTGAGCTTCCAAATATACACATTAAACCTATTATGCATGTCTATATTCAGATTTGTCCCATCGGAGATTGGGTTGCAATGCTAATCCTACTGGTTCCACGATGGGATTGTGTAGGTATAAATTGTGAACTGTAGGTTCTTTATTTATTTATTTGATATGTGAACTGCATTGTTCAACAATGGCTAATTAACAAGAAGCATTTATGAAAGAATTGGATTTTCCTTCAGTCCATTTGATGTAAATGTATCATTTAATAACTCATATTTTCTGATTGACTGCCCTATTTTCTTTTAAGTGCTTATTTTGATTTTGTTCCTTGACAAAGAAGGCACTAAAAAGGAATATTATTGAAAGGAGATTCTAACAAATCAAAGCATTATATTAACATCCTGGTGAACCTATAGCTGCGGTTTTGGTGCAGCTGCAGCTATAAAAATTAGTGGAATACCATATAGACAGCGGTTGCTACAAAAACCGTGCCTACAAACCGTTCTATAGTCGTGGTTTACTTTGACCACGACTGTAAACATTAACAGAATACCTGTAGACGCAGTTGTCCCAAAACTGTGGCTATAAATGGATTCTATGATGACGCGGTTTGCTGATTGTAGCTATAAACCGTTTCTCCACACCACCTATGGTCATACTATTCCACGGTTTCATTTGTTCACAGCTATATCCTATAGTTGCATTAAGGATTACTTTTAGTCAAGGTCACTGACCACGGCCATAGCTTGTGATACCTACTATATATATATATATATATATTTGTATTAATTGAGGACCTTATTTTGGTAGCATAAGCTTGTGTTGTTGGCACAAAGTGTGTACAAGATATCTTTGTATTGATTGATGAATAGATTTGAGTACCAAGAAAAACTTACCAAGAAAAAAAAAATCAATCATTGTTTTCTTTCAAACACACCAGAAACTCCTTCTGAAGTAGAGCCACTTGCTTTGACTATTTTACTTCCTCTGTTTTATTATATTGCATAAGTAATAAAGAGATGTAAAAGATTTATTCTACAACTAGTTGTGTAAGCATAAACAGCTCCAAAAACGCTTCAGTAAAACCTTTGTTAAAACATTTGTTGCATTATATATCTTCCATCAAAATTTTCTCAACCATGATAGTATATTGTTATGTTACCTCCCAAATGATGTGATGTTTGACTTCATTATGCTTTGACCAATCCTCTAACTATCTTCAAACATAATCATTATCCATGTACACCAATCCTCACGAGACAAATTCATATTGGTCAAACCTTTCTCTATGAAAATTTTAGCAAATGTTTTTCTACCTTTCGTAGTTGTTGTTTCCCACTTGTCTTGGGCTCTTATCATCTTTTTGATAAAACTTTCTTACAACCACACAAGTGATATGATACCCCGATGTCTTACAACTAGGCTTTATGCCCGATGTGATATGATATCACAACAACGATTTGAATAGAATAATAAAAAAGAAAAATAAAGCAATTGATAAAATGATACTTTGAAATGTGTGATTGGTAGTTTCTTAATGGCTGATCTAAAATATCAAAAGCCACGACTCTAATTGGTAGGCAAGGAAGAAGGATGAGTGGATAGCCAACACCAATGGGGAGAGATAACATAGCATTTGATTATAATTATATAATTTATATTATGGGTAGATGTAACACCAATGAGGATGATAACCTTAGCATTTGATTATAATTATATAATTTATATTCCTTCGAGAGATATTGAAAATTATCTCATAAATTAATGAGATAGAGAAGCTAAATTTCATGAGAAAAAAGAAATACATTGAAACTATTTACAATGAAGAAAAAATAATTTTATCATTATGATTTTTTTTTACTTACAAAAACAATCATTATGAAATTTGTCTTTTTATTACTTAACCTTTTTTTTTTTGTGATTTTATGAGTTGTTTTTGAATTTTAGGATAATTTTAGTTATTTATTTGTTCAGAAACTGAAACACACCTCATTTGTCATCTCATTTAAACAAAATGGCTAAAAATCGTCTTTAGTCATTTAAAACATTGGTCATACTTTTTATTTGATATATTCATGTTTGAGCTATGCTTATTCATGGAGTTGAAACACATTAGTGTAGTAAATTACACACTTTAAGCTAAGATCGAATGAGACTACTCAAAGATACTTCTTAATTTCTTTCTTAGGAGACTCAGTTATGACTTGTTTTTGGAAAATACTTTAGTTGTACATGTTTGGTTCTGGAAGGCATTAAGTAATAAAAAAAAGCAAAGGAAAATGATTTTCTATTTTGATTGTGTAATAAAATATCTCAAAAGAAAATAAGATATAAATAAATTACACATTAGAATTTCGTTCATGAGAGATTTGTTTGAGAGATTCATTTAGAACTTTGACGCCGAATTTGTTACGGCGAAGACATGGTTGTCGCAGTAGTCTCAAAGCTCATTTCGCGGCTTAAATAGTTATATATAGATCCTCGATATTTGCATACGTGACAAACTTATCACTCTTTCATGAATGAAAGCAGCGGATGGACAAGCGGGACGTGCTGTTGATCATTATGTGGCACCCCTCACATGCATTTTTTGTTTATGTGGAACTTTTGCAAGTGGTTTAACTAAACATTTTTAACCCAACTCCCTTCTAAGTCTCCCCCATTAAACCTAATTTTCTCCCTTGTTTATCTTTCGTCTCTTTCGTTAAATTCCCACTAATCCCTCTTAGTTTCATCCCTAAGCTCCTTTTCCCTTTTTGACATTCTCTCTCGTTTAATTGTTATGTCAATTAATATTTAATCCAGATTAACCCGTTTAATAGGTCAACGGTACCCATAATTGTTTTGATACCCAATTGTTTTGTCTCTCCCCAATTCCCTTCTAATTTGTTTTGAAACCCCAAATTCTATCATATCCTCTATGGAACATAGTTCTACATCATTCCCATGCTTCACAAGGAGACGCTACCATGATGGGAATTAGGAAGAACATAAATTATTATGCTGTATGGGTTGAGAGTAATGTGGATGTGTCGTAGCGGTCTTGGCGTCGTTTCCTTCTTTGTTTGGTTCTTGAGAAAAAGGTGCGACGAGAAAAAACAAAGTTTATGTTTTTAATCTTTAATTTTTGTGTTCGATGGTTTGCCTTTGTATGGGTTGTTTTTGTAAGTACTTGATCATTTTTTCAATTTCATTAACATTGGGCATTTTTGTAAAGGTGAGCATTTCATTAATGGGATTTGAGCATCTTCATACATTGCCCTTTATTTTATAGGTTTTTCTTTAACTTTCTCAGCAATCAAACAGAGATTACATTCATATTTTTTTTATCTCTATTTGCCCCATTTTCTCATAAACTAAACACTCGTACCAAAAAGGATAACCAAAAATTAAAAAAAAATGGAGTTCGAAGGGTTAATGAAAATATCAACAAAAAACCAATCAAAATTCTACATTATTGTCTCTTAATCCAGACAAATTCTTTCTGCGAGTTCGTGAGGGTTAGGGATTTATCAAGAAATTCGAAGTTCAGAATAAGAGGATTTTTGGGTTTAATGAATCACATTCAAAGCAGTCACATCAACTAAAAACGCGTGTGATAGATTGTCGACAATGTTAGCGTCTCGTTTACTTTGTTGTGGATTAAAATTTAACAACAGGGTATAAGTGTATCACGACATAAACAATAAGGACATGGTTGGACAAAAAAAAAACCTAGATTGAACATACGACCAAACGTCATAGGTATTAGTGCACCTTTTCTCAACAAATCCTCAAAGCATTTTAAATTGAAAATGCACATGTCAGGCGGTAGAAAGAATTATCCTATAAAATTTCTTTCATACTTTAAAATGCGCATGTAATATGCGTACATAAAGCGTGGCCGTATTAGTATAAATAATGTAATCACATATGAAATGTTCGTGTCATGTATGAGATGGAGACGCTCATGCCTTAGCGGGTCAATGAGCTCCCTCACACATAGCATGATGTGAAAAATGGAGTCGTGGTGTTTCTGACAGCTTAAACCATTGAACTGACTCTCAATTTTTAATTTATCAAATCGTGTGTTTATTTGGGTTGCAAATTTTGAGTCTCACCTCGGGCTTATGGCAGCCTTAGACCTTTCACGAACTTTCATCGTGGATCATATGTCAGGCCAGAGAATAAATTTGGGTCTTTCATGGGGATCGCCCCATCTTGTTTCACCCAAACCTGCGTGATTTCTCCTTATTATTATTTTATGCGAAGTGAGTCTCGATTTTGGTGTTGTCATTTATTTCAGCCGATAATCATGAGAATGGTAAATACTTGATCTGCATGCACCTTTGAGCTCATTAGCGATGTGTGAGTGCGTATGAAATCGTAATTGATCGTCTCGCTACATGTTATGTATATATGAGTGTTACATGAAACGATATCTGTAGACCCGATTATAATTTTCACATATAATTTACATCCATTACAATCACGTTAATCATCCGGTCGCATTACATCTGACACATTCTCACCTGCGCATGTTATTCATAAAAACCATAACACACAAAATGACCCCAAATCTCGGACCCCCGCATCTGAGGCACCTCTTGGTCACTTCACGGTTGAATCACTTAGAATTATTGAAATGCAAAATACACCACAAAAC